>QRDG01001584.1:845816-872039 GCA_012064385.1 Puccinellia tenuiflora
AGAATTTTATAATATTTGACATAAATTAAATTCAGAATTTGATAAAATGACTAGTGGTTAAATATTAGTTTCAAAGTTTATAGAATTTGATAAATTTAGAATTTGAGAAATTTAGAATGTTAGAACTTTTAGAATTTTAGTTAGAATTTTCAGAAAAATTTAGAATGTTAATTTATTAGCTAGGATAATTTTGTTAGCTAGGTTATTTTTGTTAGATTTTTTCTTAGTTAGATTAATTTTGTTAGCTAGGTTAGTTTTCTTAGCAATATTTGTTAGCAATTTACTAGTTAGGTTAATTAGGTAGGTTAATTTATTAGCTAGGATAATTTTGTTAGCTAGGTTACTTTTGTTAGAATTTTTCTTAGTTAGATTAATTTTGTTAGCTAGGTTAGTTTTCTTAGCAATGTTTGTTAGTAATTTACTAGTTAGGTTAATTAGGTAGGTTAATTTATTAGCTAGGATAATTTTGTTAGCTAGGTTACTTTTGTTAGAATTTTTCTTAGTTAGTTTAATTTTGTTAGCTAGGTTAGTTTTGTTAGCAATTTACTAGTTAGGTTAATTTTATTACCTAGGTTAATTTTATTAGCTAGGTTACTCATGTTTTTGCCATTTGTCTTTGCAGAAACTATGGATCACGACAGAGACGAAGATCAGGAAAACATATTGGAGGATATGATCCGTGGTGACGATGACGTCGATATCGTCTCGAGCTTTTTGAACGACTCCGGTGAGGGGGTGGACATAGAAGATGACGGCTCCGGTTCTCGAACCGTAATTACTACAGGGTCCGGCGAGGTATATTAAGTAACCGTATGTTGACTAAATGCATTATTTGATTTGTATATACATATATTAACGCTCTTTCTTCTTTTAGCCCTCCGGATCGAGCAAATCTTCTCACAGCAAACGAGGCCCAGCCAAAAGGTTGGGGAGTGAAGAAAGGTACAAGATCGAAGTCATCGCTGCATATGGCAGACCGATTCTTCCCCTGACGCATGCCACGGTATTTATAAGTCAATGCGGAGTTGTTGTTAGGGACATCATCCCGATCACCGTTCAAGACTGGAATAAGCCAAAGACGGATGGACGACGCTCAGCTACTAGTTATGTCGATGATAGAGCCAAAGACAACCTTTGGAAAACGCTCATGGCTAATTTCACGCTACCTCGTCAAAATGAAGAGGACGACTCTCATCCGTTAGAGGGGGATGAAACTATTAAGGATCCCATAGAGGAAAAGGTCAAGGAGTGGGCACTTAAGAAGATGGCCCAACAATTTATCAACTGGAAGAAAAGATTGAACAGGGATTATGTCCAGAAAGGAAAGACTCCGGAATTCACCGGAGCGTATGAGAAGCTCAAAGATCAATGGGATGAATTTGTCGAGTACAAGACATCGGAGGAGTCTAAGAAAAGGTCAGAAATAAATAAGAAAAATGCTGCAAAGAAAGAATATCACCATAGCATGGGGTCAGGTGGCTACAGGGCTATCAAGCCTAAGTTGGAGAAAGATGAGAACGACCTGCTTCAGAAAGGGATAATTCCCGAGACGCTGCATTGGGCTGAACGGGCAAAGCTTTGGTTCTACGGGCATGGAGGTAAGTTGCACCCATAAACAGGGAAGTGCATTTTTACAAAAGCAGAACTTGCAACCCCCCTCGCTGAACTTCAAAAGATAATGAAGGAGGTAGAAGACGGGGAGTTCCATCCAGACAGAGAGAAGGACGAGCTGTCACGCGCCCTCGGGAATCCAGAACACAGTGGACGAACACGAGGCACAGAAGGCTCCGTTCCGTGGAAGTATGGTTTTCCCGACTGCAGTGACACTTATAGAAGCCGGGGGAGGAAAAAGAAAGACGAGGCAGACCGGCTGAAGCAGATCGAAGAAAAACTAACGAGGCAACAGGAGATACTAGATGCACTTACCAGCCAGCAAGCTACTGGCCAATCTCAGCGGTACGAAGATCCTGCATTGGAAATTAGCGGCCCACCATCTCAACGAAAAAGCAGTGTGGCTTCCACGGAGCTCATTCGGCCAGATATCTCGACTCGTCGCTACCCCGTGGAAGATATCACGGAGAGGGAAAATTGTGAGCTACATGCTCCATTGATGAACCTAACCGTGAAGGTGGCGGTCGGCGTAGTCTTACCTCCTACACCTAATGGAACTTACCATTCCTCTCCGATTCCAGATGGTTATGTTGTTGTCGTAGTGGATGAAGTTATAAAGGGATTTGAGGACCTGGAACTTGACTACCCTACAGGTGAAGGGAGACTGCATTGAGAGATGGCAGAAAAACTACTATTCTGTGGCGGAAGGAACACATTGTGCTTCCAAATTGGAAGCCAAGGCCGCCGTCTCCGCCACCTCCGCCATCTCCGCCGCGTCAGCCATCTCCGCCGCGCCAGCCATCTCCGCCGCGTCAGCCGTCTGTGCCCGCGCCAGCCATCTCCGCCGCGTCAGCCATCTCCACCGCATCAGCCATCGCCATCGCGTCAGCAGAAATAACCATCTCCGCCGCCTCTGCAGAAAGAGCCATCTCCGCCGCCTCAGCAGAAACAGCTATCTCCGCCGTCTCAACCACATGTTCTAAAGTGGAAGAGCACCGCTGGCGCCGCTCCGGCGGCTAGTGCTACAGCTCCGAGTAAATCCTCAAAGAAGAAAGCGAAGGCTGCTCCTGCCAAGTTATCTTACGAGAAGACTCAAGAGGAACTTGAGCTATCAGTAAAGGAAGATGTGGCACGCCAGTTAGCACCGAAACGGCCCCCGCCTGAGCCGAAATTAGATTCGGCAAAAGTGAAGAGAACATTGGAAAACCTGAGGCGACCAACGGCTGAGGAAACGCTACCAGACTACGACCGCTCTATTATTAAGTCACATAGAGCTCAGAAGCAGCGGGCGCATGCAAGCGGGAGAAAAGTTCCCCAACTCGGAGAACAGAAAAACCAATTGTGCCCCCCCGCTCAAAGTGTTTTCCGATATCCCGGTTGATTCGGAATATACAAAACTAATGGGAGCAGCGGCCGATAATCTTGGGGTGACTTTGGCTGAATACTTATGCTCTATGAAAGAGTATCCCATGGCTGAGACATGCAAATACACATACAAGCACGGGGAGCCTCTTGTCAGAACGGAGGAGGTCCGGAATCTTCCTACCAAAATGCGAAGATTGCATCAGTGGTACATGGAAGAAGCAAAGAAAGGGACAAACTGGCTCATTTTGGGAGTTAAAGATGAGCATTTCTTGCGTGGAAAAGCCGAGGTCCATATTGAATTTGAAGAATTATTTCAGTTATTCAATCTAGACGCCATCGACAAATCTATCATCAGTGCCTACTGTCTGTAAGTATTTATTCTGTAATTCAGTCTGTAGCTCAGCTCGTTCATTGCATGTATAATTATCCTCACTCTATAATCCAGATTGAAGATTCTCGAATGCAAACAAGGACGAATCTATGACATTGGGTTCGTTGACCCAGATGTGGTTCATGGGCATAATCTAAAATATAAACCCAAGGAAACAGAGGACGCATTGGTACTGGCGTTAAGGAGGCAGGAAACCAAAAGGGAAATACTATTTCCTTACAACTTCGGGTGAGTGTTACTGTGTTATACATATTCTATTTGCTTACTCGATGTTAAATGTAATTGACGAGTTATGCATGCGCAGGTTCCACTATATTCTGCTAATCATTATTCCTGACAAAGGACTAGTACAAGTCATGGACCCGCTACGTAATGAATCTGAGAAGTGGGCAGACATGGCTGAAATGCTCCAGAGGTAATTTCAATCATTATGACACTATATCGGCATCTTTCGTTCGTTTCCTGATAAGTCCTTTATTCATTTTCTTTGCCTACTAGTGCTTGGAAACGGTTCACCGGTAGGGCTCGGGGTGAGTGGAAAGAGCAGCTTCAATTTCAAGAACTAAGTGTAAGTAGTACTAGCTAGACCCGCGCATCTGCTTGATTCTATTTTGAATAACATTATCATGCTTGATTACTATTTTGATTGAACTCTGTTCTCGTAAAGTGCCCGAGACAGGGATCCGGGAATAATTTATGTGGATTCTACGTCTGCGAGTTCATTCGCGAGACGACCTGTGAGAGGGGCAGAATCTTAGAACAACCTCGAGTACGTTCACAATATTTTTTTATTATCATTAATTGTGTTGAGATTCATTCATATATATATATTGACCCCCTTCTTTAAATTAGATCGAACGGATGCGGGACATGCTCCTACCAAACGAACGCCTACGAGCAATTCAAGAGGAGTTGGCGGCATTCTTCTTAGATCATGTCATATCTAAAAACGGAGAATATTATCCCTACTAGTAGTAATCGTAAGAGATATTGCATATATTGTATATATATGGTACTACATATGTAATATGTTCGACTGCAAGAGGACGAAGAAATATGTCACATTTTGATCTTATATTTATGACGATGTTGTGTAATGGTTCCTTCTTTTGTTGTATATATGTAGTACCGTCAAATTGAATGCAAAACCTTAACCCTAAAAAAAACAATAAATGAAAAAGAAATTGAAACGAAAAACAGTAAAATAAACCCTAAACCCTAAAACCCAGCGTGCAGACCTTTAGTCCCGGTTGGTGTGGGTCTCCGACCCCGGTCGTTCGGCAGCGGCCACGTGGGGACCCTTTAGTCTCGGTTCGTAACATAATCGGGACTAAAGGTTGGAGCCTTTAGTCCCGGTTGCGCAGTCCCGGTTGCGCAACCGGGACTAAAGGCCTACTGGGCCCGGGACAAAAGGTCATTTTTCCACCGGTGCATGGCACACCGGACGACCTAGCCACGACACGATACAAACCACTACACGACGAGGCGTCAAGGCCATGCATCCAGAAACATTATCGATCGATCGGCTGCACTTGTCACACCGCAACCATCTTGCAGAAAGGAAAAGGCTGCTCCAAAATAATGTGTGGAGTGAGCATGTAGAGTACGTACGTGAGTAATTTTGGAGGCCAAGCAACACAACTTTTGTTTCTTGACGACTACAACTGGGCCTAGGTCTAGGTGGTGGAACGTCTTTTTGAGTTGAGTTGCCTTACAAAGGTTTCTTCTTCTTCCTCTCTTCGCACGCTAGCCATCGCCAAATGTCGATGGCTTTACTAGGCAGTAGCGTTAGCAAGCTCATGCTGATTTTGATGGCCAGGATGATCACACATGCATATATAGATGAGCAAGAAAGTCTCTGTTGCTTACTCGTTGCATGTATATACGGACCGGTATGTATATGCTTTCGAAACAACCACTGGTGAATTTGCGTGTTCGAAACAAAACCATCGATGTCTATCAAAAAGTGTATCTCAAGTTATAGAAAAAGCTTCCAGCAATCTGACAAAATAAACAACCAAAAAAGACATTGTCCATGTCGATGTAGCAAGGATGATCAGTGATCACCATGTGGATGCATGGCGACTCGGCAAGCAAAGGTGTACGTGGTGTCCAACCCAGCCGGTAACTTTCAGCTTTGCATGTCACGCAATCTCTGTATCTGTATGCGCGCCAAAAAGCGAAAGTGGTCGTAGTAGGTCAAGCGACCGCGACATGTGGACACGTGCACACACATTATTTCCTTTTTTTTGTTGCTTCATTTGCTGGTAACTGAGGCACACCGTGCGTATCCGTTCAAACATTGTACTAGCCAGAAAATACAGAAATTGTAATCTGAAAGTGTTAATCATACATGAGCACCGGTGTTTTTATTTTTTTATTATTATTTTTAGGTCTCCAAAAAATTCAACAATAAAAAATTACAAATACACATACACACATATTTTGAGTCACGGAAAAGAGGACATTTTTTTTTGTCAAAAAGAGAGTTTTTGTGCTCACATTTATTTTTCTACAGCTCAAAATAGAACGTCTTTTTACCGAAACTTTGCAAACATACAACATAGGTGTACGCGTCCGCGGAAAAAATGATTTTTTTAAACACACAAGTACAAATTTTGAACTTATTGAAATCCGGAAACACCGGTGCCCGTTTGCCACAAATCCTCACTCGGTGTAATCTACTGTTCGAACTTCGTTAAACGGAGAATCTATTCTCTGCATTGACTGGTTATTGTACGTCGCCAGCTAATTTATCCTGTGATCCACTAGGGAGTAGCGACAGAGTATATACTATGTCTGGTTTTGGCAGGGCCCTAGCTAGCAAGCCGCCCGTGGCAACTATCAGCTGCCAGTTCGGTGATCACGAGACGCATGGCATGTTCGTGGCTCTCGTAGACTTCGTAGTACACGTACGCTAGGGTGTTTCCTTCTGTATCCATGTCATGTTTGGACTCATACACAAGACATTATGTGCACTTTGCTGTCCATCACACATTGCCTCAGTCATTTGCACGATCAAACATTGCCTCAGTCATTTGCACGATCATTTCGGCTCTCCATGGATGGTATTCACAATTTTCATAAGATTTATATGTATGAATGACCCTCCGTTTCACAATATAAGATGTTGTAGGTGTTGCATATGTTTTTTAGATTCGGACTAAGATGGATGGACCTATACACTAAATGTGTCTAAATACATGCGTATACATTTGAATGTAGCAAAATCCTAAAACAACTTATATTATGGAATGGGGGCAGTACTTTACAAAAAAAAAATCTGTAAACACTCAGGATGAATAAGTTAGATTTTACATGGGTGAATGTATGCGCATGTATGTGAGCGTCCGTGTTGTATCGTGTTTCGCAAAACTAAGTTAAATTTCATAAGAATCCGACCATGTGCCTCAGAACAGGGCAAGAAAAACATATGGGGAAGATATAGGGGCAACCACTGGGTCTTGTTTTTTTTTCTATTGACGTGTTTTGGCCAGGGACGGAGCCAGGATCTGGGATTAAGGGGGGGCAAGGTTAGCCTAATAGTATGCTTGATCTTGATGAGGGGGGCTAATCAACTTAAAATACACTAATCAAGCAACCATGTAGGCTAATATTGCAATGAAAAGCATGAGCATAGGGGGGGGGGGGGGGGGGGGGGGGCGTAGCCCCTGCTCGTCCCCCCTTGTCTCCGCCCCTGGTTTTGGCTCTCGAGTTACAGTGATCTTGATATTTAAAAATATCCGCAAATAATATTTTAATATGCTAAAGTTTTTTTTTTAAAAATATGTGTATACATACATATCTGCAGAACAATTCAATTCTATCGATATAATTTTGAGCGTGCACACCATACATGTATATACTTGTATGCTTCTTTATTTTTTGACATGTTATTTTAGATGTTTTTGGACATGGTTTTTAGGGTTGATTCAAAAATAGGTACTAGACAGATCTTAGTAAGAAGGAGGACAAACCTACAGCAGCTAGACAGCTAAGGTAGACCTGACACGCGAGTTCGTCGCTAGTTTAGCGGTCTGTCTCGGCGATGGCGACTCCACCATGCTCCCAGCCAACGGACGCAGCAGAGCAAACAGACACAAATCTCCATGTCTGGATCACCCGACCAAATCAAACCTCGCGTTTCACATACAGAAACAACCGCAAGGGGACACAGACCGCGTCTCCCGCTCGCGCCCTGCAGGACAGGAGGATCCGATGGCTGGCGCCCGACCGCTGCTCATTCACGCAGGGCAGCGGCAGCGGCGGCGGCCGGCGACATGATCCCGTGACGGACCGACACCGCGCACGGGGAGAACGCGTCCAACCGCAAACCCCGTCCGTCACAGTGATAGAGTAAATCCCAACACTACCACCAGGCTGGCGATGTACTCCTACCCAGGAGGATAACGGTGAGAGCGACCGACCGACGCCTGCACGGTGGTGCAGACTGCATTACCAGTAGTGTCATCGACACATTAATTCCATCTGCACTGGTCTCGTGGTGGTACCACTAGTCTTTAATCAGTCCCAGTACCTGGTTTAAGTTTAACCCGGCCAAGAATCCAAGATCACAAAGATTCTTTTCGTTTCATCCTGGTTCGTGGTCGTGGTCGTGGTTAAGGGCACGGGCAGCAAGCAAGGAATTCAGGCACCTCCTGGGATCGGGGTTTCTTGCTGCTGCCTGGATCACCATTGCTCTCTTCTTTAATTAATCACTCTTCTCCTATAGTGTCTAATTTACTTGTAGCTACACTTTTTCCCCTTGAGTACTCACTCTGGTACACTACTAGTTGAATTTGGCGTGGCGTCACGCCACGCCCTTGGTGTTTTTTTTGTGCAATATATTTTTTTGTTTCTTTTTTTTATCAAAATGTTGGGTCAATTGGAGTGTTGAAACATTTGTTTGTTTTCGTATGAACAGGTAGCATTTTTTCGTGTGCATTTCTGTTATATTGTGCATAATATTCAGTTGTTTGAAAGTTTGAAGTGGTCAAACATGTTTGCATTTCAATGTCAATTTTTAATTGAAATCAGAACAATCCATTTGAATTTTATTTTACATTTAGTGAAAGTTTGTTCATGTGGTGTCGAAATGTTGGCCAAATTGAAATGCCGAAATAAATTTGGTATTTGTTATGAGTGTACTGCAGTTATTTTTGGTTAGCATTTTGGTTTTATTTTATGAAATACCGGATATATTCGCTCAAATGTTTGATTAATTTTTATTGGCGATATGTTGTTGCATTATTTCGTGAACAATGCTTTATTGAAGTATTTTATATGTCGAAAGCGTATTAAAGGAATGTTTTAGAATTGAGAAGATTAAGTAACAAAATCACTTGGGGGGGGGGGGGGGGGCTTCTTATTTTCTATGCCTGTTCATGTTAAAATGTGCATTATTGTAAACAAACAACATCCGCTGAATTAATTTAATTCCATATGTTGGAATGCTCAGGTATCTTTGTAATTTGTCATAAATATCGAAATATTTAGTTTAACTCCATAGTTTGAAGAAGTGCATTGTAAGGGATTTCGTTAAATTCAATCCATAATTAGAAAAAACGTTTCTTTTTATTTTCTTCAAATATTTAGTGAATGAAGCATTTTTAATTTTTATGTCCGTAATTAGAGAGTTTCCAGCTAAATTATCTCTGAATATTAAACATCTTGGGAAGATATAATAAGTTCGTATTTTCCCTTCAAAATTTAGTTGAACTCCATATTCAAATGGTTTACATTAGGTGCACATTTATTAAATTCAATCCATATTTTGAGGGAATCAACTTGGATTTTATCCAAATATTTTGGCGAACTAAAATCCTGAAATATGTTTTCATTATGCCATAAGTAGTGCAAATAATGTTTTTTTTTCTCCCGACTGCGTAGTATAATCAGAGGAAATGTATTTTGTGAGCATTCATTAAATTGTATTCGACAATTAGATGAAGTGCACATACAATGTATACAAATATTACGCAGTTTGAATTGTTTAAGGTTGTTTGTATGTTGGCATTAGTAAGTAACATTTTTTTCCCCTGAGCATGTTGTTATATTTTGGGGTAACTCAAATATTTTAGCAATTTGAAATGTTGAAATGTGCTTCTTTTTCCCAAATAACATTCAAGTTAACTATCTAGTTAGCGGCATTGCATGTTTTCTCGATTCGTGCTAACAAATGGAGGAAGTCTGTCTATGTTGCATTCAAATTTTGACCATTTTGAATTGTGCAACTATATTTTGTGTTTTGCTATATGTAGTTAGCGTTGATTTTTTCTGAGCATTTTGTACACAGTTTAGTGAATGTCCAAATATTTATCGGGGAAAAACTTCTTATTTTCTCTGCATGTTCGTATTAAAATGCGCATTATTGTAAACAAACAGCATCCGCTGAATTAATTTAATTCCACATGTTGGAATGGTCAGGTATCTTTGTAATTTGTCATAAATATCGAAATATTTAATTCAACTCCATAGTTTGAGGAAGTGCATTGTAAGGGATTTCGTTAAATTCAATCCATAATTAGAAGAAATGTTTTTTTATTTTCTTCAAATATTTAGTGAATGAAGCATTTTTTAAATTTTATGTCCATAATTAGAAAGTTTTCAGCTAAATTATCTCTAAATAGTAAACATCTTGGGAAGATATAATAAATTCGTATTTTACCTTCAAAATTTAGTTGAACTCCGTATTCAAATGGTTTACATTAGGCGCACATTTATTAAATTCAATCCATATTTCGAGGGAGTTAACTTGGATTTTATCCAAACATTTAGTTGAACTCCATATTCAAATGGTTTGAACTCAATACATATTTTTTTTAGAGGAAGTGAATTTGTGTTTTGTCCAATATGCATCCAGGGAAGCATTATTTCAATTTAACTATGTAGTTAGAGAGAGTTAAGTTCAATGGAAGTGTTTGTTAAATTGAGTTGCATAATTGGAGGGAGTTTAGTTGTATTGTCTCTAAATGTTGACTTATTCGACTTAGTGTAATGTGTTTGTATTTTTTTTAGTGTAATATGTTTGTATTTTTTTGTTGAATATTTGATTTAATGCAATAAGTGGAGGGAATATATTGTATGAGCATTTATTGAATTTAAATTTGAATTCAGTTCATAATTAGAGGACATGAAATTGCATTTCATGGAAATATTAAGCTAAAAATGTTTAAATACTGTTCTGGTTTTGTAGCATTTAGTAGTCTTCTAAATTTATTTAAATATTGTTTCTGGTTTTGCATCACTTGTAGAAAAGTATCTACAAAGTATTTTAATTTAGCTGTAGCATGATATTTCTTAAATACTGTTAGTTAGTTCAACTATATTTATTTGGGAAATAAGTTTTGAAATAATTTGGGAAAGATCTCAAAGCTTTCGAAATTACTGTTTTAATTTTTACAGTTTGATAGGAATTGGTCTAAATTGAATTGGAGGTGTATTCGAATTATTTCCAAATATTAGTCTATTTGAATTGATGTAGAAAGTTGGTATTTTGAGTGGAAATTTTAATTTAAATCTAAAAATCGGAAGGAATACATTACATGAGTGTTCGTTAAATTCAATCAGTAATTAGAGGAATTGAGTTTAAACTATTTCGAAATATTAACCTGTATAAGTGTCTGAATTTTCAGCATTTTGTAGTTGTTCGAAATTGTCTAAATGCCGGCATTGCATGTTTTCTTGATTCGTGCTAACAAATGGAGGAAGTCTCTCTATGTTGCATTCAAATTTTGACCATTTTGAATTGTGCAACTATATTTTGTGTTTTGCTATATGTAGTTAGCGTTGATTTTTTTCTGAGCATTTTGTACACAGTTTAGTGAATGTCCAAATATTTATCGGGGAAAAACTTCTTATTTTCTCTGCATGTTCGTATTAAAATATGCATTATTGTAAACAAACAGCATCCGCTGAATTAATTTAATTCCACATTTTGGAATGGTCAGGTATCTTTGTAATTTGTCGTAAATTTCGAAATATTTAGTTCAACTCCATAGTTTGAGGAAGTGCATTGTAAGGGATTTCGTTAAATTCAATCCATAATTAGAAGGAACGTTTTTTTTATTTTCTTCAAATATTTAGTGAACGAAGCATTTTTAAATTTATGTCCATAATTAGAAAGTTTTCAGCTAAATTATCTCTGAATATTAAACATCTTGGGAAGATATAATAAATTCGTATTTTGCCTTCAAAATTTAGTTGAACTCCGTATTCAAATGGTTTACATTAGGCGCACATTTATTAAATTCAATCCATATTTTGAGGGAGTTAACTTGGATTTTATCCAAATATTTAGTTGAAGTCCATATTCAAATGGTTTGAACTCAATACACATATATATTTTTTTAGAGGAAGTGAATTTGTGTTTTGTTCAATATGCATCCAGGGAAGCATTATTTCAATTTAACTATGTAGTTAGAGAGAGTTAAGTTCAATGGAAGTGTTTGTTAAATTGAGTTGCATAATTAGAGGGAGTTCAGTTGTATTGTCTCTAAATGTTGACCTATGATGTGGCGGTGACGTCACAGTGGCCGGAGATGCGGCGGCAACGGCGACCACGGCCAGGCGGCGCCACCGCGACGTGGGATGCGGGGCTGGACGCGCTAGATGCGGCTCGGGGCGGGGTGGCCGCAGGTGGCAGTGCCGCCGCTTGTAGGCCGCCGGAGCGGCGGCGGCGACGTGCGGGCGCGGTTCATTGTATGCAGTATAGATGATGGTTAAACACCTTATTGTCT
Source organism: Puccinellia tenuiflora (assembly GCA_012064385.1). NCBI lineage: Eukaryota > Viridiplantae > Streptophyta > Magnoliopsida > Poales > Poaceae > Puccinellia > Puccinellia tenuiflora. The sequence goes on from QRDG01001584.1 coordinate 857,922, forward strand.
AATATTGTTTTTTAATTGTTAAACATGGACGAACAATTTCAAGGTCGAAAACACACAGCTACAAAGTACATTTCCAAGTGGGTGCATCATAAGTGACGGAAAGTGCACACTTAAAATCCAATACTAAGCTACGAAAGGACATCCGTAAAAGAAGTGACTTCCAAGTGGAATTTCAAGTGTATGTGTATGGCATAATGTCAAACACGATTTATTAGTGGATTCTCATATTCAGGCTAAACTATGAACAAAGTCATGATTTGTATGGAGTAACTCAATTGCAGATACAGGTCAAATGAGAAATGGTGAAATAAGGAAAGAAATCCTTCCAGCCAGTGCCATTGTTGGTTTGTGGTCAAGCACTTACCTTCAACAGACAGAGTTCCATGCAAACAGAACATTACAGCTAAAATAATTGCACATAGCTATTTAGTAGAAATTCATTTTAGAGCATAGCGGAACTACTTGTTTCTGGAGGTTGCATGTAGATCAACTATGTTATATACATGTAATTCTCTTACAAAGATACAAACTACAGTCTGCATTCAACTCTCCACTTGGTTATCTATCTCCCGTCTTTCCTTCTCTCTTTAGTTCAGTTATTGCGGTGACCACTCTTCAACACTTCTGGTCTTATATATGCAGGAAAGCTGCATACACATTCTCTGAAAAGTTCAGAAATTCACACGTTACATGGCAAAAGCAATAACAGGACATGTAATTTGCAAAACGAATCTCCAATTCAATAAGGTTTCTCTTCTAATAATTATATATTTTCTACTCTTAAACAACCACACGACTAATCTAATTTCTATTGTTCATGATCAAAGCTGTGCCATGCCATATGTAAACCGACTGTACCTATGAGCAAGCGACATGATGGCATCACTTGTGAGAAAAGGTTGATTTATTTTAAGTCTGAAAACCTGAGATGCAAAGGATGCATAAAACCCAATAGCTTCAAGTGAAGCTCTCTGTTTAAGGCATCACTAACGCTCTAGTGGTAACTTCCCAACCAATATATTTCATTTAAATATATATTGCCAAAAAAATTGAAATCAAACTCAGTAGTTGTCTTCTAACCTATTCAGTCCACTTTATTATAATGCATATTTGAATAAGCATGTCTGTAAGGACCTGTTTGACCCAAGAAAAAGGGAAATACTTAAATAAAAAGTGGCACTGGAGAGTTATTTCAGCTGCATCATCTTCTATATTCTCCAAACTGCATTTCGTTTTGAGAAAGTTGGATGAACTATTGCATTGTCAATGTTCATGTAAGAACAGTCTACCAAAAAATATAGCATATCATACTACCTCGTCGGTGTTCGTGGCGGCCAACCCGGCCTTGGGGGTCTATGGAAGCACAAGCCTTATTCTAAACTCTCAAGAGATATCTGGTCAATGTATTAAATCTTTCAAACCCAATTTGTATAAGACATTTCTTGCAAGCACAAAAAGGATGATACACATCCACACAAAAGCTGATTTTTTTTTTCAAATTGAATGGATGCACTTATACTCGTCAATGCAATTAACTAATTATAATTAATCAGGGGAGGACATTATGGTATACTATTAGAAGCCTCATGTGCACCCGCCTGGCTGCCTTCTTCTTTGTTCTGGTTCTGTTGGTGAATATATACCATACAACTACCAAAGCAAAGAGTATTGAACAACAGTTAGGCAGATATAGGTTCAACTTTTGTAATCAACATGATCTAGCAGTTCCCATGAACATCAAAGGCCAAGCGGAATATCATCAGACATGCTTCTAGTAAAAAGCTATTTAGTTCACATCAAAATAGCTGCAGGAAGCATGCCACACAAAACATCAACCTATACACAACAGTCATAAGGATACAGTATGCAAAACCTACATACCTGGAGCATGTATAACTTCCAATAGCTGGGCCAACACGAACTGATCTGCTGGTCATTGGTATGTTACTCTTCTCTATATAATCTGCACGAAATTATGTATGTTGCCTTGATTATGATAATCAATTTTCAACAATATCAGTAACAAAATAATCTGTAAAAAGAGGAGACCAATCCTCTAGCAATGTGTGATTTAGAAAACAAAAAATGGGAAGTAAATGAGAATGAATGGTCTGGCCTCAAAATATTAAATTAGGGAACATGCTTGAAATCATCAAAATTCTGTACAGGCTGGGCAAAAAAAAAAAGGAGCAAGATTGGGGACTGGGCAGGGAATCCCACGTACATGTAGACTGCTGGCCGGATTGATTAGGGATGTCGCTTTGCTGCTGCTCCGGCGTTGCTGCTGCAGATCGAAGAGAAGATGGCGGTGAGGCGGAGAGAGAAAGAAGATCTGAGAAGGGCAAACCTGCACATCGCCACCAGCCCAAGCGTGCTCCACTCCAAGATCGCTGCCACCGGCCCGAGTTCGCCGTCCGTGGCCCGCGCCTGCCCCGCCCCGAGGACGCCGTCGCCGGCGCATGCCTGCCCCGCCCCGAGGCCGCCGTCCCCGGCGCGCGCATGCCCCGCGGTCGCCGCGTCGCCCGCGCCTGACCGCCGTCCGCACCGCCTCCGGGTGGTGTGCGTCGCCGCGCCGGCCACCTGCGATCAGCCCGACCGCCGCCCCCCGGCCCACGCGCGGCCGCCCGGCGTGCACATGCGGCGGAGGGCTGCGGGCACGACGGCGTCGATTCCGGCGCGACCGCGGCCGCCCGAGGACGCGATAGTTAGCGAGGAGGAGGAGGGCCCGACGGCGGAGCAGATCGTCGCCGTCGATCTGAGCGGGGAGAGCCAGAGCGGCGGTCCGGCACGTCGGTGGCGGCGCGGCATCGCCGCCGCGCGAGGAGAGAGAGAGGGAGGGGATGAGTGGACTGCGGGTGGAGTGGATGAGTGGTCTGGCCATTTTTCATAGAAGACCCTAGATTTTTCTTTATTTTGATATAGGTCCTTTTTTCGTCTAAACAGGTCCAACGTAGCGGGGATGAGTGGACTGCGGGTTCTATTTTCGGGTTTGGGAAGGGCGTTTCTGCAAAAGCGTCACGGACGCCTCTGCTGGCCGTCGGATCGTCGGCGGACGGCCGTAGCTAGCTACAGTTGCCGAGCGAGGAGAGAGCGAGAATTCGTTTCACTTTAATATAGTTAGTAGATAGATTAATAAATCTGCATCACATTTTCCTTTTTTCTGAAACTATGCACCGACTTTAAGTAATCAAAAGATCTCTCAGCGATCAGGATTGATCTTGCAGGATAATGTGGCTCCAGATTCTGACAGAAGCACTGATGCTTTACCGACATATACATCTCTTCATGCTTGTATTCGATCTTATGGCTGCATCAAAGTTATCCTATATTTTCGGAGATGTTGTCAAGATTGTGTTGTTGATGCCATTGCAAAGGACTGTGTGGACTCCTATTTCTAAGCAATTATCTTAATACATTCTACAAACAATGGTTGTGACAGACATGAAGAAGGTATTTAAATTCCGAAATTATTGTAGGGGAATTTGCTGCCCTTTGTTTATTTTATTTTTGACACATGTCGCATTTCCTTGCTGTCTCACTTTCTAGGCAGATTTCCATTGACCAAGTTTTAAGCATGGCATCACATCAAATAATAAAGCCATTATTTTTTTTGAGGGTAATTATTGGCACAGGATCTGGAGGAACTCGATTGATCAACATAGTTGGCAATTTGCTCGCTCCCTATCTGGGTAAGTCAAGCTGGCCGTGTATGGTCAGGCCAGCCCAGTCCAACCCAACGTGTAGAGAAAACGCTCTGCCCTCCACTACTGGGGAAAAAAATCTTATACGACCCAGGCTGGTACGACCCAGCGCTGGACCATATCGAGCGATCTCCATCTGGCAAGCCTCATGTTTTCTGTTAAACAAATCAGCTGCCGAACCTGCTTTAAGATTGGGTTTTTAGGACGCGTACGGTGATGGCTTGGGTCCACGGGCCGGGTCGTACCAGCCTGGGTCGTATAGGATTTTTTTCCCACTACTGGCCCATATCGGAACGCACTCCCAAAGACATCCGGATTCGAAGTCGGTTAATTTGATCCTAAAATAAATTGAAATCGATCGTTCTCGAGAAACAAAAAAAAAAAAAGGAAACCATGATCGATCCGATGCCGCCGCCGCCGCTCCAGCCCTACGACCCGACGAGGGGCTTGATCTCGTGCTTCACCAAGCACGGCCACGCCGATGACACTATCTCAGCCGACACGGTCGCGGCTCTCCGCGACCTCCTCGTCGACCACTACGAGGACGCGTTCCGGCGACTGCCCGTCGACGACGTACCAGATGGCGTCGACCTGGCCCATCTCATCGACCGCGGCGGCCTGTGCCTCGGCCTTCTCGATCCCGTCACCAACATCGTCCTCAACACGGTCTCCCTCCTCCCGCACGGCTTCCACACGAACACTAGGCCGGCTCCTTCCGGTCCCAGGCGGCGCCAAGGGAGGAGCAGGGATTCATGGCTCACCGTCGCGTGGACGTCCAGCATGTGCCTCCTCGAGTTCATGCGCGTCTACTTCGGGCATCTCACACAGGAGCAGGCTGGGCGATACCTCGTCTGGGCGCGCGGCGACCTCGCCATGGCCGTCCTGCTCGTCGAGCACGAGCTCTACGCCGCCCGGCCCGCCCTTCCCGACCCTCGCTCTGGGAGGACGCGGAACTCCCTCCGGCTCGCTGCCACACACGTTAAGCACCCTTGGCCGGACCACCTCGTCTCGATCGCGACGGCATGGCTACCCCGGGATCTCCTCCATACACTCGCCCCGGTTCTGCGACAGGAAGGCGGCAGGAATATGCTCACCGTCCACGAGGTCAAGACCATCGTCCACGCGCTCCAACGCCAAGACGACATCTCCGCCATGAAAACCATGCCGCCGTCGCCGACGCTTGAAGAAGCTGTAGGACCTGTAGTCGAGCGCACTACAAGCTGCGCCGACCTCGGAGATGGGCGGATCGCCTACACCACAGTCACCATCGTCCAACGAGCCGGCGACCACATCGCGTCCCTGCGCCGTCCTCAAGACATGGACTCCACGCTATCCTCCTACTCCACTCACGACGCACCGCCGGTGCCGGGCACGACGAAGTGGCCGCCGATAGACTCTCCATGCTTGTCCGTCCGGTCCTTCGGCGAGGACGCCAGCACGTGCCCGTACGTCCGGTCACTGCAGATGTCCCTCTGCGGTGCCATCCACGGCTTCTACCTCAGGGCGCTTGCCATGCTGCCTAGCCACGCCGCGCGCCAACACGTCCGCGGAGTCCTCCTCGCCGGCCACTGCTACGGGCCCATGGACCCTGTCTCTAACATCGTTCTCAATGCCATCTGGTACGACGTCAACTACCCGCTCCACCCGCTCCCAGACGCCGATCACCGCACCCAGGTGCACGACATTCTGGACTCGCTCACCATGCTCCGAGCGGTGTCCCGCTCCCTACAGGGCCTTGTTGCCCTCCTGCATGCCACCTCCGGCCAGAAGCTGCCACTGCACGAGATCCTCAAGTACCTCTGCTACACGCAGTGCGACCTCTCCGCCATGCTACTGCCACATTTACGCCATGATGGGAGCTCTCCAAACCCGTTTGCAGCCGCCACAACTGCCGCTCGACACCCGCAAGCATCTGCCATGGCAGCACTTTTTGCATCCCTGGCACCGACGACGCTGGAGCAGCTCCGGTCGTTGATGATGAGTGCCACCGCCAACAACGCTCCGCTGTCCTCCGAGTCCTTGACCCAGATATATAACATCCTCAAAGAAGAAACCTTGGCGACGAAGATCCCATGCCGGCCACGTCCTGCCATTCCCTCCCACAGGGCGTTGAGCATTCTCGCAAGGAAGAGAAAAGCCTATGATCACCAGCAGATCTTCATCCGTGGCACGATTGAAAAGTTGCTGCAGGAATACGCTCTTGGCCATCCTTCAGAACCGAAATATGATCTGGATTTTATATGCGGGGTGGCTCTAACTGGACCCTCTCACTATAATCAATGCTACCACGTCAATTTCATGGCAGCTACCAAATCGACCAGCAAGAATACGCTCTTCTTTGCCGAATTTTGGGGTTCCTATTCATATAACAATCAGTCGAAGACACCCATCTGTTGCCCTCTACCCGAACCGTATTGTCTGGGTAAGATACTACATAAGCGTTACGTAATTTATCCTTGCAAAATCCACATTCTGTTTTAACCTATTTGGTTTCATCTCCAACAGGTCGTTGCTATTATGGCCGGCAGTCGGCACGTAAGATCGCGTATCCGGATCATTCCATCGACCACTTCTCGAGCGACATTACGCACGGAGGACTGGATGACACGGACGGCACACTAGACGCGGACTTTCTGTACTTCGACTCCGAGAGGGACGTGGAACTCGCGCTGGTCTTGGGGAGGATGGCAAAGCAGGAAGAGGTGATTCAAAGTTCATATACTGGAAGGCCTTCTCAATATTGGAGCATTGCTCGCCCTTGCTAATTGTGTACGCTTGAGTGGGTGCCTCTCAAGTAGCTTACTTGGTATGCTGCCTCTGTTTGGCTTATTTAGAGTTGAACTATTAAGACTGTGTGCAACACACCCGCGTGTGTTTAAAAAACGGAACTCAGACACGAGTTTATGAGAAAGAAAAATATCCTCCAATGTTTAGCTGTCTTATTATTAGGATCTGCATGTCAGGAAAAGGGTTTACTCCCATTTCATTTACGAAACCAAAAGCTACAGAATCCTCCAGCCTTACACAACATTACAGCCTATATCACACCAAAATCAAATGATTTTTTCCCGCAAGTTTTTATAATTGTAGCTAACACATTAGAGAAAGCAAACTAGGAAAAACAAAGAGATAAAAAAACAGGAGATGCAACATCGGAAGTCACACGAGTCTCCACCCATCGCAACCCCTGTGATTTTCTTCATTTTTCCAGTCTCGGAGTCCACGGTGGCTAGCTTCTTCTTGCCCCCAAAAAGTTCCATCCCCACCTTAGCGCAGAAGGTTGGCTTGTCCTCTGCTTCACCTGCAACAAACTCCACCACTGAATCTAACAACAAAATCGAAAGATAACAGAGGAGGGCTCATGAAGCCACCTGCCGTGAAAACATGCAAGGTTAGTAGCTTTCGAAATACTCCCAACAAAACCCAGTAGCTATCCCTCACTATGTCACGTCCTCCAATTTAAGGCACTTTCTTAGAGGCATTATTGTAAACTGCCACTAATGTTTACTTTTAGAGGCACTTCTATAAGTATTGCCTTAAAAAGATTTTATTTAGAGGCTCTAATCAAAAGTGCCTCAAATGGTTACTATTTGAGGCACTTTTAAATGCCTCAAATAGTATCCAATTAAGGTATTTTTCAATAGTGCCTCCATTAACTATCATTTAGAAGCACTAATCAAAAGTGCCTCAAATTGTTACTTTTTGAGGCACTTTTATATGCCTCAAATAATATCCAGTTAAGGCACTTTTCAATAGTGCCTCCATTAACTATTATTTAGAAGCACTAATCAAAAGTGACTTAAATGGTTACTATTTGAGGCACTTTTATATACCTCAAATAGTATCCACTCGTGGCATTTTTGAATAGTGCCTCCATTAACTATCATTTAGAGGCACTAACCAAAACTGCCTCAAATGGTTGCTATTTAAGGCACTTTTAGATGCCTCAAATAGTATCCAATTGAGCCACTTTTGAATAGTGCCTCTAAACTTAATGATTCAAATCAGCTACAAAACAAATAGAAGAATGGCACCATACTTATAGCATTTACATACTTATAGCAAGCATACTTCATCTACATATAGAAGTACAACACCATCACAGTGCAAAACCATACTTCATCTAGCAAATCCATGCTGCACATCACACTGCACAAGTACATCCAACAAGTACAGCACCATATTGTTCACATGCTGCACTTCACAGTTCACATGTTCATGCAACAAGTACAACACCATTTCACATGTTGCACCACATTTCAAAAGTTGCACCACACAGTTCACATTCTTAATAGATAATTAGTATTCTAGGTAGTTAATACTCTAGTTAACTAATACAACTGCATGGCCAGAAGTTTGAGTCATTTAAGCTTATATTCATCGAAGACAAAGATGTATATCTCTCCCTCGTTCATCTTGTATGTCTCCATAGCTTTTGCCATGACAAATTCATGATGTAGCCTACAAACTTGAAAAATCATAACGCGAAACTCTTTATATTATAGACTACACCGAAATGACAAATTCATAAAAGAGTTGAAGATTTGAAACACTATACTATGATTTGTACAATTGTCATTTTTGTGTAGGTCAAAACAAAAGTTATTTCAAACTGAAATTTTGCACGTTTGTAGAATACATTATGAGAACATCTAGGATATTTTTCACATTTGTTTGAAGCTCTGAAATATGATTTATTCAGATGAGGCGTAGAAAAAAAATTAATAGGAGATGCTTCGGTCAGCTCGCGGCCACAAAGTATCAAACTCCGACTGCTTCTTGATACGAAGCAGATTAGATACCCGAAGTCAACGCACACACAACACACCACACAACGCACGCACGCGACCCACCACCCGCACCAACCCAGCGCCGCCTCTCTCCTCTCCTCCCGATCGCCCCCGATCCCGCCGGCCGCCCTGCCCCTCCGCCGCCCAGCCACCTCCGGCTACCACATCAGCCAGCCCCTCTATCCCTCACCCGCTGCGCCCGACCCGATCCAGATTGAGCCGCCGCCCCGGTGCCCCTCCTCTCCGGAGGCCAGGCTCCCTCCGTGGCACCGGCACCGCCCTCGTCACCTCCTCCGCACTCGTCATGGCCGCGTCGGCCTACCCTTCCTCGGCGTCCGCCTCCGACTCCTCCCCCGTGGCCCTCGAGGCCGCGCGGCATCTCGTGGCCCAGCCGGGCATGAGCCCCCCACCCCGCGCCGCGCAGCGGGCGGCCCTGGTCAGGTCCACGGCCACGGAGCCCCTCGACGTGCTGGTGGTCGGCGGCGGTGCCACCGGCTGGGCCACCTCCTCCCGATCCACCAAGCTCATCCACGGCGGTGCGTGCGCTGCCACTTCTTCCTAACCCTAGGTCCTTCGGAGATTCTCCTTTAATTTGTGCGTAGATCCTTGAGATATTGTTTCCAATGTGAATTGGGGTCAGCGTGGTGGGTATTGGGGGCTTGCGCACGCGATGGAGCTTGGCGTCTTGAAGTGGTGCTGCTGCTTGGGAGCGGGGATGGCGCCTTGTCTCTGCTGGTGTAGGGTAGTTCACTTGCAGATTTACCAGTCAATGCATATGTAATCGATCTATAATTTCTCCATGATGCACGCCCACAACACCCTATTGCAAGTAAAATTCTTCATCAAAATGTATGTACAACATGCATATTAGATAATGGATTACGATAGACTATCAAGCCATTATACATCTATATTGATGCTTGATGGGTTGTACCCATTATACATATGTTTGATTAAAAAAAGAGGATGTCTTAGCAAAGCCTTGTTTGCATGCAAACATTTTTTATTCTGGCTCTTTTACAGGACTTACAAGTTCTCTTATCCGATGTTGATGCCCATAATGTAGTTCTGGGAATGGGACTCATGAACTCACGTCTCTTCTAGTATAACAACAGTTCAACTTGTCTGGTTCTCTTATGAGGTAATGCACTGAATATTCTCTTATGCTCAGTTGAAAATGGCATTAAATCAAGTATGAAATCTGAGTGTTCTTTTTTATCCAGCCACCTGTCAGTGTCCGAGTGCATGCCTGGACTCTTCGTATTTATTAGGATTGGTAGCTTGATAAGTTGCCAAATCTAGAATTATGTACTACTTGAACTGCCATGGTCAATAATATATAGCTTAGTTAGCAGTACATATTTAGGATTTCCTCGTAGAATTAATTTAGACTTTAAATATGCTTTAGCGACTACAGGTCTGCTCCATGTTTTGCTCTAAAATGTAATTGCATCAAGTTCTTGATTTAATTGGGGAAATATTTTCAGAACACAGATAATCCCCTTTTTACCTTCAGATTCATTTTATAGCAGTTAATAGTTACCTCGCACTGTTCCTCGCCCATGTCGTGCCGATGACCTCGCCAATCTGACCAACTAGATTGAGGGCCTGATCGACAACAACATGCATGTTGCCTTCGGTTTATTATACCTTTCTTTTTATTTACAGCCAGTTGTCCCAAAACTGCTATAATTATTATGCTGCAGAATTGTTCATAGTTTTGTCAAAAACAAATCCCTTTATTTTCCTAAGAAGATGCTGATTATCTTTAGATTTTTGGAGTGGATGTGTAACTTTGTTTGGATGTTTTATATCTAGATACATCCGTATTTGAGCAAATCTAAGACACTTATTTTGGGACGGAGGGAGTAATATGGAGTGGCATGCAGGACCACACCTATGGATGGGTTATGTGCACTACCGCAGATAGAAAGAAAATGTAATTATAGTTGAATGAACAGTAGCATGAATTGCTAGTGAGAGGGATGCTAACCATCTTAGACTGTTGTGTGACAGTGCGAGTACATCTGACATACTTTTCTCACCCCTTTGATATTTAAATTTTGTTTCATTTGTCATGTTTGAACTCTGCAAGATAATTTTGCGTCAATGGTAGTGTTGTATAAGGCGAGCTTGTAATTTGTCATTCTATCGGTACAAGTAATGGTCTTGTAACACTTGTTTTTAGACTAAAGTTACATAGAGACTTGATATTGTTTGGAAGAAGGTGGCAGAGATCAGTGGAAGATGCAAGAGAGAGGTTAGGGTGGTTGCTTGCGTCTATAGTCTTAGAGGTTACAGCAAGTCGTTGGAGTGTATTTAGTGCTAAAGTTCAAATGTGTATCCACTATCCATCAGTATTGGGTTGGATTTCTTCTTTATTTTATTGATAAGAAGGACGGTATATCAGCATAGTACTTACAATTCATTGTGATAAAAACGTGACTATTGTGTTGTTCAAACGTGCAAGTTACTGCTAAGATGTGTTGGATTTCTTGATCCATGTTTTTTATCCATGTTATGTAGAAAGAGGTACCATTTTTCAATCCTAAACTTTAGCGGAAAAGTCATTTTTCAACACTATGTGTTGGTGGTTATTTGAACTTTTTCTTAAGCATTTTCATCCTCTTTAGGTTCCAACTCATGCAAGTATGCAAACTATCCCATGCAGTAAGATTCTCCAAAAAAAATTTGCTGACTTGACCTATCTATAATCCACAAGTTAGGCTAAATTATAGAAACTAGTTTTGTTGTAGCTGTAAGCCACAAATGAATTGCTTGCTTGTATATTTTTTATTTACAGCCTGCAGTAATTATTCCTTTCATACTTGCAGAACTGAGAGACCTTTTCCTTAGTTATGCATGTTTACTACTCTCTTTTCCTTTTTCTCCTCATTCTGATCGTCTCAAAGTAAATCCATTGGATTTCACGGTTCATTTAAATCTGCAGTCTGGTGAGCCTATGTTCTTATTTGCATAATATCAATGAGTACACACATTATGTCCATCTGATTCTCCAACTAATGAACTTATTCGTTGTACCAAGCTCGTGATGATATTGGACGCCACAAGGCATTTCTATTTTCCCCACTGATAATATTGTTGCAACTACCGATTGTCGTGTATCTAAAAGCCATAATTCCGAAGTAGGGGAAATATACCGTCGTTTTGCTACTTGTAGTTTTTAAATATTATGTGACTGATCAAGCTATGCTTGCTCTGTGTCAATTGATAAATTTACTTTGCTTAAACCTGACAGAAGGGTACTAGATGTTATACAATTGGACTCGATGAAGGAGCTACTAACCCAAATATTCCATTGGCAAGGGTTTTAGTTGATCAGGTTAGCCTTCTCCCTCCCCCGTCTGCGTAAATTTAAGAAGTATTCTTCTTCATGTACTTTCTGTAACAAAACAGTTGAGGCATGAACATTGGTAGCTAATAGGTGGATAGGAAGATGTTGACGTCACGTTGCTCCCTGAGCAGATACTTTTCTACAGGTTGCTTAATCATACTATACATTCAACTTTTATTTGTTGTGCCTACCATCTAGTATACTCTTTGTACTCTCATATTTTGCCAATAGCTCAAGACCCTGTGTCGTGTTTTTTCTGCAAAATATTTTGACGTCTATCATGGTTTTGGTTAAACCAAATGTACATGTATAATTATTTGAATCTGGTCGTATTGCTTCATGTCCACTACTAGTATTGTTCTACGAGTGAGGGCAACATGAGTAGTGTGCATTCTAAACTCTCATTCTGCAATCTGAAAAACTAATGAGTTGTTAAATGTACTGTCCAAACAATAATCTTCGAACAATTACTACAGGTTACAAAGCCTAATGGATCATCTCTTGATATTGTGGTCCAAAGTATTGTGAGCCAGATGATGCTTAACCCAAAAGGTCAACGAAGTGCTGCTGGTCCTGCTGATGCAACACTAGTTTCAGGAAAGAAAATGAAGAAGATTGGAATGTTTTCATCATCAAAGTAGATTGGAATGTTTGCAGTAGATGTCATACCACATAATGTTATATGTTTTCAGTTTGTGTCACCCAACGGGATGAATTTGAGTTGCTGTCACTTGCTATATGAATGATTGTCAGTTGTTATATGTTTTCTGTTGGTGTCACCACAAAATATGAATGATTGGTTGTTATATGTTGTCAGTTGCTGTTATATGAATTGTTGATGTAATATTTGAATGTGTAATAGTTGCTGTTACATAAATGGTTGATGTTAAGGCACTCAAAACTGCCTACAAAGGGTGTACTTTTGAGGCACTCAAAACTGCCTCCAATGGTAGTATTTGAGGCACTCAATAGTGCCTCAAATGGTATATCATTTTGAGGCACCCAAAACTGCCTCCAATGGTTGCATTTTGAGGCACTCAATAATGCCTCAAATGGTATATCATTTGAGGCATCCAAAACTGCCTCCAATTGTAGCATTTTGAGGCACTCAATAATGCCTCAAATGGTATATCATTTGAGGCACTAATCTAAAGGTGCCTCAAATGGTATATCATTTGAGGCACTCAAATTTGCCTCAAATGTTAGTATTCGAGGCATTATTAAAAAATGCCATAAAAAACTTTTAACGACACGAGTAAATGCTGCACTTTTTTTTTGCCTCTAAAAACTTTTTGTGGCATTTATTGGACTTTTGGAGGCACTATTAAATGCCTCCAATTCTAGTACTTGATGTAGTGCCTACCGCAATCAAATTCCTTTTTCATTTTCCTGTAATTTCTTAACCAAACAGACACACATTAATTGGTCGACATATGTGAAATGGCAGTTTGACCACAAAACAAACACTTTAATTCACAGCTGACGACGCTCCATATTTATCTAGCTAGTGGACATATGAGAAACAGATGCGGAATTAATTCAGCTTTACAACCAAACAAACACTTTGCTTCACATCTTCCTCCTCTATATGTATATTTTGTACACTGTTGGTTTTGTGATCTCTGGGTCTTCTTCGACATGATAATAATGCACCTACATAACTTCAGCCAGAAAATCAACCCAACGTTGGTGAAAAGTGCGCACTCATAGGATTTTCGTACTTTAGAGAAATTAAATGGTTTGGCTTTGTATGGAGCATAATAATTTGTGCGATAGTATTAACTGTGTGTATGATTGGAAGCGAACCGCACGGTACACGCAGTCAGCACCAAATTTCTTGATGCACCGCCCAGTCGCTGCGGGGTCCGTTGTGTTAAACATTGGCGCCTAACAGGTCTAGGATTTACGGTCGCGACACTAAGGGTGTGTTTGGTAGCCTGTGCCACCCTGCCCTTCCTATCTCTCCTCATACAAGCCCACTCCATACAAGCTGAGCTGAGATTTTTCAATGTGTTTGGTAGCCTGTATCAAGTGAGACATGTTGAGCTGAGATGCTGTTTGTTAGCCTGTATCAGTTGAAACAAGCTGAGCTGAGATGTTATTTGGTAGCCTGTTTCTGAGCTAAGATATAAAATACGTATTTCATGAAGGACATCATTATTTTTAACACAAAAATAAGACGTTTTAGCAATACTATGACATTCCAGCAACAAGACAACATCGAAACAGGACACTGTAGCACCAAAATATATTCCATAGTATTATAAATTCC
>QRDG01001585.1:0-135541 GCA_012064385.1 Puccinellia tenuiflora
TCAAGTGGATTAATGCGCAAGTCAAAGGTATGATCTTGATAGGGTTTCTATTTTACCGGCCTCATGATGTTTAGTGAGAGACCGGGTTATACGATAGATAGCCGTACTATCAAGAGGGGCTCTCGACTGTATATCGTGATCGTATCGTCGTAGAGAGCACAAACCTTTGCATCCATGCAATCATCTTTATTGTTCTTATTTGGCTTTTATCCACGTGAGAATTTAGAGCTTGTGTTCATCTCCATACCAAGCTCTAGTTCATCAAAAACGGATTTCATGAATACCTTCTTGTGTTTTTGTTTTTGGAGGTTTTTCCGGTTTGTCTCTTCAAAGAAAGGTCAAACTCTCTCCTTATGATTTCCTCCTCACATGATGGACAATGATGTTTCTCTGCATGATCTTGTAGAGCTTTTCGTTGCGAGTCTAACGAGCCCAAGATCATCGAAAACGGAGTCCGGATGCAAAAGATATGCCCATTTTCATATTGCAATTTCTGCTGTTTTCTGTGGGGCGGAAATTCCGGCCCTGAGGCCGGAAATTCCGGCCCCCGGAAGTTTCGGCCGTTGCACCGGAATATCCGGCCCATATTTTCATCTGAGCTTTTTGGCTAAGTCTTTTTGGCTTTTCTCTCTGGAGGGGGTCCGGAATTTTGCCTCGGAAGTTTCCTCGGAAATTTCCGGGGGTCCGGAATTTCCGGTCTTTGGTCCGGAATATCCGGCCCAAGGAAAATTTGGCTAAGTCATTTTCGCGTTTTCTCTCGGGTGGGGGTCCGGAACTTTGCACCGGAGGTTTGCTCCGGAAATTTCCGGGGCACCGGAAATTCCGGTGTAAGCCCGGAATATCCGGCCCCCGGCCGGAAGTTCCGGCCCTTTAACCTGGAATTTCCGGCCCTCGTTTTTCGAACGGCTAGTTTTTGGGGGAGGCTATAAATAGCCCCCTTCTTCCCCCAAGTGCTGGTTTCTCACCTTGCTCACTTGTTTTCCTCTCTCCTCCATTGTTGCTAACCTTGTGAGCTTGATTCCTCTCAATCCCTCCAATGATTCTTGCCCAAACTTAGGGATTCAAGAGAGGAGATCTAGGTACCTTTCCACCAATCAAATTCTCCTCTAAGTGAGGGGAACCTAGTGGATCTAGATTTGGGTTTGCTTTGTGTTCATCCCCTTTGTTCTTCCTCTCTTATTCCCCCCCCAAAGCATTTGTTGCTTGGTTGGAATTTGAGAGTGAAGGACTTGAATACTTCGTGTGTTCTTGCCTTTTGCATTTGTTACATCGGGTTGCTCTCTCCGCGGTGATACGTGAAGTTGAAGGTTGAGAAGCTTGTTACTCTTGGGTGCATTGTGTTCCCAAGAGCTTGTTTTCTCTTAGGTGCATCGTGTACCCTAGACGGTTGGAGGTGCCGCGAAGACTTCGAGTTGTGAAGGTTCGGCACGAGTTTGGGAGCCCCCAATTGAGTTGTGGGTGTATGCCCCAAGAACGGTGTAAAAGGGCTCCGGAATCTGCCTCGAAGGATTCCGATAGTGGAAGGTGAACCAATCCCTTGGGTGAGGTTCATCGGAGAATAGGGTGAGGCCTTTGTGGCATCTTGAGTAGGCCTCTTGTGGCGAGCTCACACCCCTCCAATGAGACGTACTCCCTTAACAAGGAGGAACTCGGGAATACATCCTCGTCTCCGTGTGCCTCAGTTATTTCTATACCCGAGCTTTCTACTTATGCAATTTACATTGTGATAGTCATCGTGCTTGAAATTCATATCTAGCTATCATCTTGTCACTTAAATTGCTTAGCATAAGTTGTTGGTGCACATAGGTGAGCCTAGTAATTAGGTTGTTGGTTTGTTAATTTAAACACATAGTTTTATTCCGCAATTATCAAGCCCTAATTAGAAAAAGTGTTAATCGCCTATTCACCCCCTCTAGGCGACATCTCGGGCATAGTTTGTTCTTTCACTACACCAACGTTCATCATCAACAGATCCCGGGTAACTGCCCGTTAGTTGCCCGGGTCGTACCGGTTCTATCGATCCAGTATGCACCTACAATGCTCCGTGAGTATTTTCCTTGATACCGTGCAAAGTTGGTTAATCTCAAAAATAGCTCGGGGACTGCCCCTTCGTACATTGCTTAGTTGTTTTCCCCGGGAGCTAAGTGTTTCGACCCGGGGACTGGCCGGGCAATCAGTTTTACAGTTTCTCCTAGATAAGAAAAGTAACTCGGGGACTCGGTGTTGTAATGCCCCGGGGTTTTTCCCAAATTAGATTTTGCTTGTTTTTCTTTTTTGCATCATCATGACATCAGCATCATGCGCATCGCATAATTTTGGCAATAAAAACTATTTTTTATTAAACCCTATTTTTATTTTGCAAAAATTGTCGAAAAATGTTTTACCGAGACAGTTGTCTCCGTTTTCTAAATTATTTTGCCAAATTAAAATTTTGCAAATAAAAAAATGTTTTGAGACGCGAGAGAGTAGCCCAAAACCTGGCCCAAGCCCACCTAACCACCAGACCCTAATTCCTGCCCCTGGCAGTTTTGTTTTCCCACCCCCTGCACCTTGCAGCCACCCTCTCCATCTTTTCCCTTTTTCTGTTCCGGCCCCTCCACCTCACAGATAGGACCTTTTAATTTCTTTTGGGGTCCCTGCCTTTTCTCTCTCCTCTCTCTCTTATCCTCTTTTCTTTTTCCCTGTTTGTTTTTCCCCTTTCCTCCTCACCCCCGCATCCTCCTTCTTCCTCACCAGCACGCTCCCGTGCTTCCTCACCGCGCTCTCCTCATCCCCTGCGCTGCTCGCCTCCCCTTCTCCTTCCCGGTCTCGTGTCCGCCTGCCCGCCGTTCCCGTGGCCGCCCTTGCTCCGGCTCTGCCCCGCGCGCCTTCCCCTCCCCCTGCTCCGCCCGAGCAGCATCCTCCTCCCCCGTCCCGCCGGTTCTCCTCCTCCCACGTCCAGCTCCGCCCCGACCGGCCGGCTCCCGTCGCCCCCGGCCGGCCCCCTGCTCATCCTCGGCCACGTGCCTCCTGCGGACCGGCTCCGCTCCGGCCGTGGCCTGTCCTCCAGCTCCGGCCCGGGCCGGCCTCCTCCGGCTCGACCTCTTCCGCCCTCCTGCACCGGCCCGGCCACCCTGGCCTGCTCCTGCACGCGCTCCTGCCGCGCCCTGCTCCTTCCCCGCTGGTGCCGAGCTGCTCCCCGTTCCCTGTCCGGTTGTGCCCGTCTGTTTCGTCCCCGTGTTCCCGTGTGTGCTGCCGCCGTCCCGGTGTTGTTTTCCCCTCTGTTCTTGTGGCTGAATCCTCGTGTCCGGGACGTGCCCGTCCCGTGACGGGTTTCCGTTCCCGAGTGCCTCCGTCCGTGTCCGTCCTCGCTGCCGTGCGCCGTCCCCGACACCCGTGTGCTGTGCCCGTGCTTGTGCTGTTGCCCGTGTGTCTCCGTTCCCGGAGCCATGTCTTTGTGTTCCCGTTGACCCGGCGTTTGTTTCCGTCGTGGCGTGCTTTCCCTGTCGTGTTTCCGGTTTCCCGACGTGAAGCAGTTTCCCGAGTTCCAGTTTCCCGTCGTGAAGCCGATCAACGACGCCTTCCTGTTTCCGTCTGTGAAGCCCGATGCCGTGCAACGTCAAGGACGACGACCGTGAAATGTTGCAACGACAAGATCTTCCCCGATCGGAACCGCCAAGTTCTCCGATGCCGAGTACCCCGATGCCGTGGAAGCCCGACGACCCCGAAGCCCGGAACGCCAAGGTCCGCCACGACGACGACCCGAGTACGACTACTTCCACGACGTCGACTACTTCGACTACTTCGACTACGACCCGAGACGGTGTCTTCCAATCCGAAGTTCCCCCCGAATCCGATGTGTGACCCCAAACCCTAAACCCCTATATGCCATATATATGTGTATCTTATAAATCATGCATCATTAATTAACCTCGCACCTTTATCCATTTAGTCGAATTAAATCAACTAAATTATGGGATTTGTCCGGTGCATCTATATTATGCACCGATCCCATTTAAATTGATTTGCCATGTGTTAGGAAATAAAATTGGACCACCTTTAATTGGTCATGCATCATGTCATCAACATGCCGATTCTTTTGCCGTAGTAGTAAAATGCATCTTTTATGTTTCCAGTGTTTGTTGCTTCTTCGGGAATAGGACGTTGAGTTGATGTGAGCAACGACAGGTTCTGCTACCTCTACCGGATTGCAGGCAAGTGATACTCACTTGCTATCTTTGCTTGTTTTCTGTCTCTCACTCGTCCTATCTTTTGTTCCTTGCTAGCCTTATATTGCGATGCTTGTGTCTCGAACCTATTTGCATGTTTACCTTGCAGCCATGATATGCCCCACCCCCACATCCTATTTACCCTGTTGCTTGTTTACCTTGTTGGCCTGCGAGTCGTAGCGCATGCTTAGCTTTGTCTTGCTCGAGTCTTGCTATCTTTAGCTAGTCTTGCTTTAATATGATAGTTGGGTTAAATTCACATGATAATCTATAATGTTTGGCGATGGGAATAATTAATAAAGATAAGGCACCGGCGGAAGGCCAATCGTGGTGATTTGTTCTGCTAGTGTTGCCTAGGACCCGAGTTCTTGTCCTCTGATCCAAGAATGAGCGTACTACCCACATGTGGGAGGAAATGGGACTCCCCTCGACCTAGTACCCGGATCTGCAGCCTTGTCCAGGGCGCCACAAGTAGTTCGGGTGTTTCCATTTGCGCGGCGCTTTATTTTGTTGCAGGTACGAATGGGACGCCTCCGATACGATGATGGTTACTTACGGTAGGGTTGCGGAATGGGCGGTTAACCGCATGTGGAAGGAGGGGCAATCGTATGAGTGTTCCCTCCCGAAGCCGTTCTCGCATCGGCTAGGTCCACCTCGGAGCTTCGGCCGGACTTTCAAGGTGGGTCAGACTTAGCTAGGTGGTTCCCTGGACAAGTGTGGTAGTGAAGGAAAGTGTAGCGTCGGATACCCTGCCGGCACACCTTAGGAAGTGTGCTAATAGCTGGCGCGAAGGGTTGAAGTGCGTGTGGTTACATTTGTGCACCCCTGCAGGGTTAAATCTTTTCGAAAAGCCGTGTCCGCGGTTATGGACGACTTGGTGATGATGGCTGGCTAACAAGATTATAGACAACATACACCTGATGTTAATAAATTGATTAGTAAGATAGAGCTACTTCAATAATAAATTATAAAATTGCCAACTGTGTGAGTGCCTTTGGGCTTGCTGCTCGTAGGATAAACGGGCTGGTAAGGAATTGGCTGGGTATGTTTGGTGTTAGTATAGTTGGTCCCTATGCGCTCTCTTACCTTCTCTCTATTAGACGAAAGTTTGTAGCGTGTCTCTATTAGTTGATAGTGCTGTTTGCTGCCCGCCTCAATCGCTAACCTCTTTCCTCGGAATTCAGCTTTGATATCTTGTGAGTATTACTTGCCAGTACTTCTACTAGTACTGACCCCTTCGGGGCTGCTATTCCAATGCAGCCAACAAGTTTGAAGTCTGACGACGTTAGCTTGGGAATCCCTCCGGCTAGGCTTGGCCTGGGCAGGGATATGGTGCCTTTGCTTATCTTCAGGACTCTTAGTCCAATTTGTATCTTGTCCGTAGTCGGACGCTACTCGCTTCCGTTGTTATTTGGATCTTTGTATTGTATCTTTGGTTCTTGACTCGGTGAGTCGTTGTTGTATATATGTTCTTTTCTGGGTTCCGTCGAGAACTGTTGTAATGTTATCACAATTCCACCCGCATAACGTTGTGTGTTGCGACGTGCACGTTATGCCTGGTGGGCGTCCTAGGATCGTTATTATGCGGATTTGGCTGGAACGCTAAAATCTGCATAGTACCGATCTTGGGGCGTTACACGGTGGAGTTGGAGTTTGCATCCTCGTGCATAGTGTTGCTACTAGATTTAACTTCCGTCATATGCTAGACTCAATTTGGTCTGTTAAAATAGAGTTGTTGCTCTCGTTAAAATATTCGTTATATATATGCTTGAACTAACATTGAAAGGTGGTATCGGTTTTACCGAGAAAATATTCATCACCAAGGTCGTGGTATTACGGTCATCTCGGATTCATCTTATATTCATTGTGGCTTCAGAGCATATCCCGGATAATCATTGACATTGGCTTGCCGAATCATAAATGGCATATCATCCCGACATATCCTATGTCGGCAAATCAGAGTATCACAGCACAATATCTCCAGATCGCCGTTTATGTCGGTTCGCCAAAATATCAGGGCATCCTGCAATATCTCGAATCGCCGTTTATTTCGGCTTGCCAAAATATCACGGCATTTATCTCATATCATCAAGCATCTCACAATTGTTATCTTTATCGGCTTAACTAACTATCATGATTCTTCAATTATCCGAGCTTACAGAGTACCATAGCATCATTATCTCGGTGCTTTGAGTCGAAAGATATCTAATCTCCCTGAGTGTTACGTGTTGAGAAGTATCTCAACTCGTCATTTGACAAGTGCCCATGAAGTCAAAATGTCAAAGTCAGCCAATGACGGCTATATGTTGGTGCAGCTAACGCTGCCGACATATCTGTGCGGTAAAAGCCCAAGGTGGCAGAAACCGACATATGAGAAATGCCCATGCAGGCTTTATGTCAAACCAGCTCATGCTGGAGACAGTTAATGTCGGTAAACACCCAGAGTGGCTAAAAACCGACATATCTGTGCGGTAAAAGCCCAAGGTGGCAGAAACCGACATATGAGAAATGCCCATGCTGGCTTTATGTCAAACCAGCTCATGCTGGAGACATCTGATGTCGGTAAACGCCCAGAGTGGCTAAAAACCGACATCTCTGTTCAGTAAATGCCCGAGATGGCTAAAAACTGACATATGATAAATGCCCAAGCAGGCTATATGTCGGTCCAGCTCATGCTGTTGACATACGACTTCAGTAAATGCCCGAGATGGCTAAAAACTGACATATGATCAATGCCCAAGCAGGCTATATATCGGTACAGCACGCGCTGCTGACATATGATTCTGATATTGCCCATGAAGGCTATTGTTGGCACCAACTCTGTGATACTTCTTTGGAAAGCCTATGCACGACTCTACGAGTCCCACATAGCCTCGGGGACTACTGTCGGGGATATAACCCCGCGTACCCCAGAGTTGGTGGTTTTTATGCGAGATCCAGGTATACCTGGCGGCATTGATCACCCGACACTGTTCACCCGAACACTGTTCATCCGACATATACCAACCGACATACATGATCCCGGACGGCACTGTTCAGCATGACACTGTTAATCCAACATACCCGGACAATGTTCATCCCCGACGCTGTTCACCCCGGGAGACCCCAGATACTGTTCATCCAACGTACATGACCCGGGATGACACTGTTCATCACGGTACTGTCATACGACATATACGGACAATGGTCATCCGGGATACCCCCGGACACTGTTCATCCGGGATGCATGTCCCGGGACGACACTGTTGACCCCCGACACTATTCATCCGACATACCCGGCTCCTATCGCTACTTCGACCGGATCGTCTACCCGGCGCCCAGGTCTCCATGTCCTTCGCTGCCAGATCCTGGGACGCCCACTGCTCGGATCTGGCATCCTTGACCAAGACGAGAGGATAAGATCGATGACGAAGACCAAGACCCAGGCAACGTGGCTACAGTGCCTATGAGGTGATGACAGTACGCCTCCATGACGCGTGCACAGTGCGGACAAGACCCCAGTAGTCAAATCGTGTACAGTGTTGTGCTGTGCTATGCATAGTGTCATGCGGGGCACACCTTGTCCCCTGGGCTCCCAATATAAGGAGCACCAGGGGGATCGTTCCCAGCAGGACCCCAGGGGCTCATTTTCCCCCATTGCTCACAGGAGCTTTCTTCTAGCTAGAGGCCTCACACAGGCAACCATTGCTTAGCTCATGGAGCACTTGTACGACACATGTATATAGAGAAAATACACAGAGTAGGCTAGATGCTGCAGTAGGGGTTTATCTCTCACGAGAGCCCCGAAGCAGGGTAAATCCTTGTGTTCGTTTGTTTTTCCGTGTGCGCTCCTCAGCGCGCTATCCCTCCCCGAATCCTCTAGCGTCCATCGGCCCCAAACTCAAGCCTACCCCTAGGCATCTGTTGTTCACCACCACGACACGCCCATCTTCATCCAGCAGCAAGCCGCGGCCGTTATGCCGTCCCGCCTCGTCGCTCACCTCCACACCGCACGCTTCAAGCGCCGTCATCAGCCCCGCGAGCCGCTCGACGTCAGCCTGGTCCACCCGCCGACGCCGGTCGCCTACTCCTTCGTCGGCAACCACCTTGCGCCCTTTGTGTCGCGTCGTGCCGCCGACCTGCTCCGCCTGTACGGCCCCGTGACGTCGCGTGGCGGCCTCATCCTCCTCCGCAGACGCCGGCGCCTCAAAAGCCACAAGGGTACGGTTCCGACTCCAACATGTGCGTGTACGACCCCGTGACCGACGCCCGCATCTTCCTCTCTGAACCGCCGGGCATCTCCATGGATGACGAGTCTTCCGTCAGAAGCTGCGTCCTGCTCACCGCTGCAGACGGCATCATCGGCTGCTCCTCCTTCCTCTTGTTGGTCGCCGACATGAGCATCCACACTGCCATTATGCCCGATCACGGCCGATGCAGCGTGAGAATCCAGACCGCGGCATCATCGTCGGATGCGGACATCATCAGATGGGGACCAGTCACCGAATCTGTATGCCACACGGGTCCGTTCGAAGACCATAGTGGCCCCGTCGTCCTCCCAGGTGGCCTCATCCATTGGCTCCCCCAACAAAAGACAAAGATCCTCACCTACGATGTCCGCACGAGAACTCTAGGCACTGTGACACGCCCATCAATACCCGGCCAGCATCACCTGGCCGTGTCATCGGATGGGAAGCTGCGGATTCTCGCCGTTGATAGGTTCCTCATATCCATGTGGCAGCAGCACTCGACTAATGATTGGGCACTCAAAGCTGTGATTGACACCAAGGAGGAGATGTGGTCGCTAGATCCTAAGCGACTTTACGTGTGGTGCTCGGGAGAGAGCGGGAGCAATGCGGTGCTGCTACAGTTAGATCATGTGATCCTCATCCTTGATTTGGAGACGAAGAAGATGCGACGATCGGACTACTCCTTCTTCAGCTTTCCGGACTTCATCTCCGGCTTTTCTTTTGAGGTCGACTTGTCTGCCCGGCTAAAGGCAATGAAAGATTATTCATAACTACGTATATCGCACCATATTTTTTCCCCTTGTGTTAGCCTTCAAATTAAGTTAATATCATTTGTATTTTACCTGCAGTATTACTCCACATTATCATCGGATTTCGTTGCAACATTCATACGTTGCACACAATCTCGTCATTTAGGTCGTTCATGTCTATTGTGTTTTTGCAATAATTGTTTTACCAAGGTCCTTTTGCGAATCAACAGTGACACCTCAGCATCTCAAACATGTACGTGAGTTAATTATGTGACCAGTTTTGGAGGGTTTTGAGAGTTATTGTGACAAAAGTGCTCATCTAATTTAAGTTCAGTCCAATTATCCCCTCCTTCAAAAAATGTCTTCACGAAAATGCACGTAAAAATCAATCGTGACATAGTGAGGTAAGCATGCCCCATACATGTTCTCATGATCTCATCAGAGGCTCCACACACAATACAAATATCAGATGCTCCTATACAACGGACGCGGACTAATGGCACATGGAGACAAGCGCACCTCATATACGGGATTTCATTTTGAAACACAAAATGTGGTTGAAAAAATCTGTATTTTTTTACACTCAAAGATTATCACGTATTCTACTCGTGTGAAGAAAATGGGTACGAAATAATTCTCATTGAGGACTTCAAATGGAAAATCGAGGACAATGTAATTGTCGGGAGGAAGGTGTATCAGTTTCAGAGGACCTAAAGGAAATACTGTAGTTTGAGGGGAATCTTGGTAACCAGCAATTTATAGCTCAGTGCTCCGAAAAGTACTTGTTCCCCTCGATCAATTAGTTTCTTAGCACTAGTAGTCGCTGCCCATTTCTTCTAACGAAATACTGTACTGATTCACAGGATGATATCCTTTCGGCTATTTAGTTCTTTACATGACCTTTGTGTCTCTCCAGTGCATTTCAACATATGACAGTTATGATAATCCATGATTTATAAATTTATCATCTGCATAAGTGTTCTTGGCATCTATTCTTTAAGTGACGCCTCATGTCTCATTTTTACTGTCAGGACGTTCCCTTATGGATGATTCAGCCCGTATCACTTTCAGGATTTTTTTTGGCAACTACCAATGTATAGCTTCGTGCTGCTAAGAGTTTCTTAGCATTACTGATAGACTATATGACCCGTTGCGTGACTGCGAATTGCCGGAAGCAAATACCCTATTGTTGCCATACACTCTCTTTGATTCGCTATCCATACTTTGATTAAAGTTAGAGAAATATACTTATGACCCATATGATGTTCAAGTTACAATTAAGTCAGAAAAAAGACCACACGGATAGGCACTGTCTGAATTCTGATGCATGCGCATATCAGAGCTCAGTTTTCTTTACCTGTTGTGCTGTTGTGCAGCTACCGGAAGCAATACTGCATTGTGGCCACATGACCGCTTAGCTTCGCTACCCATTATGCGATGAAATTAAGCCAGTTTCGGTTAGGGCCGAAAGAAATATCTCATTGTGGCCATACGATCGCTTATTTTCGCTACCCATTATTCGATGAAATTAAGTCATTTTCAGGCAGTTAATTGCCATTTGGCTAAATTAATTTGGTTTCAGGCAGACAACTACTAATGCCATTAGTTAAATTTCTTCAGAAGCAAATTTGGAAACAATAAAAAAAATTACTTTCGCACTTGTTTGCTGGTGGGAGAAACAAAAAATATTTCTGAAGGTTTGTCAACCTGCAACAAATATTTTGCACTTTTAGGGGTCCAATCTGGAATAACCCATAATGATTTCTTTTTTTTTTCCGAGAACAGTGCACACAGCTTCTCATTAATCTCATCATCTACGCATTGTTGCAGTATATCTGTGATTATACCGGGATTTGTATTTTCATCAAAGGTAAACATGCACATTCTTTTTAAGATAGATGAATATTTTTTTCATATCCTCGTTTAAATTTTCATCTTTGTTTTATATTACCATTACCTGACAGTGTTCCTTGGGTAAATCCATGAAGTTTTTTCAAATTATTAACATATTCCGAACATACATAATTTTCTTAAAATGCATGTTTTTTGTAACACATGATTTTTTCTATGTTAACATTTTTTGTTTCCTAAGGAAAATTTCAATTTCACACCTATATTTCTTATATTACAACAAATGAACATTTTCCTTCACTAAAATGATTATATACAATTGGTCAACTAAATATATTTTCAAGGTATGTATGAAAAAACACATGTTAGTGGGCCGTATCAAATGTTAGCCCATACATGACTATAGCTAGAAGCCACAGGGGCGACTACTCACGGGACCCCCTACCTATCGCTTATAGCGAGCGCGGGTATCGCTTCGCTCGCGTACTTTGCTCCGCTCGCTCACGTCCTTTGCCCCTACATGGGGCTGGGCCAGCGCGCATGACTGCTTCTCCTAGCGAACGACCAGCGCTCCAATCGAGAAAAAAAGATAGGGATCAGCGACTAAAAATACAGTGATTAGATCCTAACAGTACTTGCGCATTTGTTTTCGTTTTCTCTTCTGATTTTCTTTTGCATCTTTGTTTCCCTTTTCTATTTTGGAAATAATTTTCAAAATTATATGTTGCAATTTTTTTGATGCCATGTTATTCCACGAATTTGTTCATTGTGTGTTTACAAAATGGTCACAATAAATATATGAATGATTTTTAACACATAAAGCTTGACGAACGAAATTAAGGTGAACCAAAAAGATTTTGTATCCGGGCCTACTTTGAAAGCTTTCACCGTACAACAAATTCAAGAGTTCTTCTTACGCGTAGACCTAAATAGAGAAAGCTTAATAAAATGTGGGAGAATGAATAATAAACCAAATTAGGGTGAACTATAGTAATAATGAACCAAAACAATTATGCTGACCCAAGAAAAACTATGAACCAAAATTAAAATAGAAAAAAATCGGGCCAACTAATTGGATGAACCGTAATAATAGTGAAACAAACATGGAATTATAAGGTGAAAATGAGCTAAAATTAGAGTGAAGCGGAAATAATAGTGAATAAAAAATAATAGCGGATAAAAAATACCGATGAACAAGCATTAATAGTGAAATATAGTGAATCAAAAATACTAGTGAATCAAAAATAATAATGAATAAAAAAGGAACTATAATTAGGATGAACCGAAAGTAATAGTGAACAAAAAATAATAGAAAACCAAAAATGCGAGTGAACCAAAAAGGAACTAAAATCCGGGTGAATAAAAAATTATAGTGAACCAAAAATTCCGGTGAACCAAAAATAATAGTGAACAAAAAGTAATAATGATCCAAAAAGGAATAAAAATTCGGGTGAACCGGAGATATTAGTGAACCAAAAATGTCGGTGAACCAAAAGTGCCGGTGAACCACAAATAATAGTGAACAAAAATTAATATTGAACCAAAAAGGAGCAAAATTCGGGTGAACCAGAGATATTAGTGAACCAAAAATGCCGGTGAACCATAAATAATAATGAACAAAAAGTAATAGTGAACCAAAAAGGAACAAAAATTCAGGTGAACCGGAGATATTAGTGAACCAAAAATGTCGATGAACCAAAAATATCGGTGAATAAAAAATAATAGTGAACCAAAAAGGAACTAAAATTTGGGTGAACCGAAAATAAAAGTGAACCAAAAATAATAGCGAACCAAAAATGTGAATGAAACGGAAATAATAGTGAACCAAAAATAATAGTGAACAAAAAAGGAACAAAAATTCGGGTGAACCGGAGATATTAGTGAACCAAAAATGCCGGTGAACCAAAAATAATAATGAACCAAAAATATCGGCGAATCAAGAGTAATAGTGAACCAAAAGGAACTAAAATTCGGGTGATCGAAAATGATAGTGAACCAAAAATAATAGCGAACCAAAAATGCGAGTGAACCGGAAATAATAGTTAACCAAAAATAATAGTGAACCAAAAAGGAACTAAAATTCGGGTGAAGAGGAGATATTAGTGAACCAAAAATGCCGATGAACCAAAAACAATAGTGAACCAATAATATCGGGGAATCAAAAATAATAGTGAACCAAAAAGGAACTAAAATTCGGGTGAACCGAAAATAATAGTGAACAAAAAATAATAGCGAACAAAAAATGCGAGTGAACGAGAAATAATAGTGAAAAATAATAGTTAATGAAAAAGGAACTAAAATTCGGGTGAACCAAAAATTGTAGTGAACAAAAAATGCTGGTGAACCGAAAAGGATAGTGAATCTAAAAGAAACTAAAATTCTGGTGAATCTAGAATAATAATGAACCGAAAAAGTAGATAGAGGGGTTAATGAATTCATGTTATGAGAGAACGTTTATTTCTTGGAGAAAAAGTGGCAGCTAAGTTATATTAAAAAGTTCATGATTTGAGGGCAAAAAAAAAGTTCATGATTTAAAAAAAAATAAAGGTTTGACACACATGGATTTGGAAAATATTCATGGGTTCAAAAAGTAACTCATGAGTTCCAAAAAATGTTCACGAAGTTCGAAAAAGTTGTTCACTAGGTTTTATAAAATGTTCAAGTATTAAAAAAATCTCAGTGGGTTAAAAAACATGGTTTCAGAAAAATATTCTCGACTTCACGGGTTTCAAAAAAGGTCAAGATGTGGAAAGCATATATTCATGTATTACCACAAAAACTAAAAAGAAAAGATAAAATAAAAAATTGAAAATAAAACAAAAGACAAAAAAGAGATGAAAAAGAAACACAAAAAATTAAAAAGGAAAAGTAAAGAACCAAATAAGAAATTGCACCTAAATAAAAGAAAGACAAAAATTACCGGGCCGTGAGCACACTGCCATACGGGCATGCATTGAAGAAACTGAGCAGCAGCTGGAATGCTGGATTTCTCGGGAACGAACACAGAAAGAACACGAGTGGGGACTCGGACAAAGATGGGCCAGCCCAACAAGGAAATGACTGTAGGCGAGTCGGAGATAACGCTGGCAAAGAGCGAGATATAGCGCTCGCGACTAGTCATGGGACCTCCTATTCAGCGCTCTTACCGATGGCTGGTGAGCAAACGCGTACCGTAGGAGCTGACGAGATTGTAAAATGGGCCAAGCCCAAGTACTGTTTACAGCTTGGCGCAACTGCTGATGAGGTGAGCGATTGTACGACTCAAAAAAATAAAGGTGAGCGAGTGTACAACAGATCGAGCGTACATGTACAGCACAACGGATGACACCATTAGTTAGCTAGTGTACGACAATCTAAAAAACGAAAAAAACAAGAAAAACGAACTAGTACAAACGCACAGGAAAATAACCAAAAGAAAAAAGACAAATATGAAGATTTATAGAAATCTGGATATTTTTCAAATTTAATTTTTTTAAATCTGAAATATTTTAAAAATGAATATTTTGAAAACATGATTTTTAAAAAATATGATCCATTTAGAAAATCGGGACCATTTTAAAAATTAACAATTTTCAAAAACTTAAATTTGGATGAACTAAAAAAATAATTGCTAATCGAAAATAATTATGAACCGAAAAGGAACCGAAATTCGGGTGAACAAAAAATTATAGTAAACCAAAAATTAGGATGAACCGAAAATAATAGTGAACCAAAAATACCGGCGAATTGAAAATTATAATTGAAAGTACATGGTCGCCCCGTGCATGGTTTTGGTAATTAATGACAATCTCTATGGACTAATATTTGTATTGAGCTATATTTGTAGGATGTCCATTAGCTTGCTTGTTCTCCATTTGTTTGAGTCAAGGTTAAGGGAAGAAGAAAAGTTTGTGTTGATCAAGGCTTTGTGCGGGTTGATCATCACTCAAGGCCAAGTGAAGATATGCCGAAGAGAGCATCTCCCATCTTGGTGGAGTTTTTTTTTAAAATATTATTTTTTTTAACCCGAATTCGGAAAATAATATGCGAAATTTTTTTTTTGCACAAATATTGTGTCGTCGGTCGACGGCCGGCCGAAAGCAGAGTTTCGGCTCGCTGCATGCCGAAAAGCGAGTGTCGGTGCCGAACTGCATGCGCCTGCATGCGCCCTGGCACGGCGGCAGTGCGGGGCCCACTGTTTCGGCCGCCTGCCAGCCGAAAGGCTCCTTTCGGCCACCCCCGTGCCGAAACACCCCTGGCAGCGCCGCACCTCCTTCTTTTTCCTCTCTTCTTCCTCCCTTCTTCCTCCTTTATTCTTCCTCCTGGCTCTCTGTTTCCCACTCGAAAAACAGGGCTCCCAACCTCAATTGATCTCCAAAAATAGCCGATAAATTAGATTTCTGCCCCCACAAATCGAAAGAGGAGGTCAAGAGCATCCCGGATCTGTTAATGGGATAGTTTTTGGAGGAGTTTTGTTTCGGTGGTGAAGCAATGGTGGGCAACAATGGAGGGATGTGGTGCTGTTGGTGGAGTAGTAGGAGCGGTGCAGCGGTGGTGGTGATGCTACGTTGAAGTTTGACTGCAGGAACGATAGATTTTGCACGCATCAAGGGTAAACCCTAATCTTATAGTTATTTTAAGTTCAGTGTATAATTTTGTTTACATAAGTTGTGAGGTTAGATTTATTTTAGGTGGTATATATATTAAGATATTAGTTATAGGTGTATAATTTTGTTTACATATGTTGTGAGATGTAATTTTGTAGGTGCAGATCCCGTTAAGATTTTTAGTTATGTAGTATTTGATGATGCAATATATTTGTTTAGGTCAGGAGACATGTCCGAAGTGGTTAGTATTGTCGTTTACTATGGCTATGGTACTGTCCGCACAAATGAGTCGGGGGTTGATCTGAGTGAATTTGCAAATGTGGAGATTCCGTTGACTGAGCCTGATAAAGCGAGAATAAGCGCGGTTCAGCACTATTTGACGATGAATTTTGGCTTTGATCCTAATTTGTGGACTGTTAGGATTCAGTCGTTATGGTCAAAATCTCGTACAAATATTTGTTGGGAGTTGATACCGCTAGATCGGACACAGGCCTGGGTGAATTGGCTAGTATCATGCAAACGCCGAGGTACGAAACCTATCGTCCTCATGTTGTTTGTGCCTAAGCAGAACAATTTGGCACAAGGCGGCGTTGGTTATGAAGCTGGACAAAATAGCCAGGCAACTGGGTCAGAACCTGTTGATCCGTCTGAATTTATGTCTCAAGTGTAGAGAGTGGTCAGTCGGCAGGAGCTCCCGAAAGCGGTGAGGGTCCTGAAAGTGGTGAGGCTGACGGTGATGAGCATTGGGATCAGGATGAGGAGGCGGGCGTAGGAAGTATGCAGCAAGAGATGGAGAACGAAGACGAGGATGGGTTGATGGCAGATCTTAATTCTGACGAAGAAGATAATGCAGAAGATGACGAAGATAATGATGAGGATGTGCCTATTCCTAATTCCTGGAATGAGGACATGTCGACCGTCATGACTGTTAATACTGGGCAGGAATCGGCCTGGGAGTATCACATGAATAATATTGAAGTAGGTGCTCAGTATACCTCGAAGCAGCAGCTAAGGGACGCCGTGACACGGT
This sequence comes from Puccinellia tenuiflora, assembly GCA_012064385.1. Lineage (NCBI taxonomy): Eukaryota > Viridiplantae > Streptophyta > Magnoliopsida > Poales > Poaceae > Puccinellia > Puccinellia tenuiflora. The sequence goes on from QRDG01001585.1 coordinate 16,654, forward strand.
GGGCAATGTCCACACAAAAGATTTACCGAACTGATGTGTCGTGTCCGAAATATCTGACACTGAGTTGTGTTGAAATTGGCTGTCCTGGAAGGGTGCATGGACACGTTCCGAAGTATGACGTGAATTGGCTCGTCTCGGACGTCGTGGCTCACACATGTGTCAGAGAGAACATGTTGAAAGAGCATCCAAATCTAACTTCCACTCTCATTGCGCGTCTCTTATTCAGTGAGATTGTGAAGACGAAAGATTTTCCAGCCAGAAATATCCAGAACACAGTAAAGGCAAGATGGAAGTACGACATTTCATACGGGAAGGCTTGGAGAGCTAAGCAGACGGCTTTAGAGGAGAGGTTCGGGACCTTTTTGGACTCATATGACAACGTCGTCCGTCTTCTTCGCACATTGCAGTATAGAAATCCTGGCACTTATGTTGACGTCCAGCACCGCTATATGGATACGGCTCCTGGATATAAGGTTTTGCATAGGGTATTTTTCGCATTCTCTATTTGCATCCAAGCTTTCAGCCATTGTCGTCCGGTGCTGTGTGTGGATGGAACGTTTCTCACAGGAAAATACAAGGGGCAGATCCTTACCGCAATAGGTGTGGACGGGAACCATCAGATCATCCCAATTGCTATGGCCTTTGTTGAGGGTGAGAACTATGAGAGTTGGTTATGGTTCTTCAGGCAAATAAAAATAGCTATTGTGCAGGACCGGCCCAATGTTTGCATTCTGCATGACAGACATCCTGGTATGTTAAAGGCTATTAAGGCACTTCAACACCCTTCCATTGATGAAGCAACGCCATGGACTGATTTGCAGAGCCGCTGGTGTATGCGCCACCTTGGCGCAAATTTTTACTCACAGTTTAAGAGTAAGCGTCTGATGAACCTATTTAAAAGACTTTGCAGTCAGAACCAGCGGAGGAAGTATCAATTTATATGGGAAAGGCTGAATGAATTCACGAGGAAGCAAGTGAGGGAGAGGAAAGCCGCCAGGGCACAAGCTGTAGCTACACAGGTGGCCGCAATGATGGGAGAAGATGAAGAACCCGTAGGTTTGTGTGACCTTCCTGGAATTGACCCACCCGGAACGAAGAGGAAAAAGGGAACAAGAATAAGAAATTTTGTAGAGTGGATAGAGAAAGAGCCCCCTGTGAAGTGGTCTTTGCTGCACGATACACATGGAGCTAGGTACGGCATCATGACAACCAACCTTGCTGAGATTTATAATTTTGTCCTTAGAGGGAATAGAAGTCTGCCATTGACAGCGCTAGTGGAGGGAGTGATGCATGGAATAATGACATATTTTAGAGAGAGACGGCTAGACGCCGTGAAGCATATTGAGGATTTTCCCAATACACCTTACTGCAGGAAGATAAAGAGGTACATGGAGAAGAAGATAGAAAAAGCACGGCTGCACTCAGTCGTGAGAATTGGTAATGAAGAAGCGAGGTTTGAAGTACGTTTACCGACTGGAAGATTTGGCGGAGCTAATGAGCTGCTAACCCAGGAGGTTATGATTGGTAATGAAGAACATCCAACATGTGAGTGCACATGCAACAAACCAAGACTATACCATCTGCCTTGCTCACATGTGTTGGTTGTATGTGCTCAGATGGGACTGAGTCCACGGTGTTTCGTGTCACCATATTACAGGAAGGAGGAAGTGCTTCAGACTTGGATGGGGGAGATGACTGGGTTTAGGGTTGTTGGTAACTTTAACAAGGTAAACCCGGCAGAAAGGGAGTACGTTCCAGACCCTTCTCCAATGAGGGATAGTAGAGGACGACGCCAGTCGCGTCGCATCCGTAATAATATGGACGAGTCTGAAGCTAGTGGGTGTACTCGAATATGTTTGCTTTGCAATGAAAAAGGGCATAAAGAAAAATATTGTCCTAAATATCCTGGACAAGGCAGCGGAGGACGTGGACAAGGCAGCCGAGGACGTGGAGGAAGGCGAGGAGCGTAGTGATGTACGGCAATAAATATCGACTCTGTATTATCGATTATGTTTTAATTTGTAATATGTGTGGACTATGTTTTATTCTGTAAAACTAAATTTCAATTCGTAATATGTATGGACTATGTCATAATTTGTAAGACTATATTTTAATTCGTAATATGTATGGACTATACTTTAATTTGTACTATTTGTTGATTATGTTTTAATTTCTAATATGTACAGATGGCTGCATATCCATTGCTTAGTCAGACGATCGATGCAAAACACCGTGCTAGGATATGGGAGGAAGGTAGGCAACCAAGTGTGTTGCGTACACGCACACCAGCAACTAACTGGATGATACACCCTCAATGGATTGATAGGTACGTATCGTCAATATATCTGTAAAATGTCAATACGTTGTATATATTGTAAAATTAATTGTTAATTCTGCAGGCTATCTTGGTCTGGACTTTTGCCGTTGGCACGACTAGTTGAGTCCACAGAGGCCGAGTGGGTACATATACAACCAGATGATGACGGTGGTGCTGACCGTGATATGTACCAGGAAAAATCTAAACGTGTCCTACTGGACAAATCACTGCTCAGCTCTTTAGTGGACAGATGGAGACCTGAGACCCACACATTTCACTTACCCTGCGGAGAGATGGCTCCTACTCTGCAGGATGTGTCATATTTGTTAGGTCTCCCTTTGGCAGGCACGGCCATTGGTCCTTTGGAGGCTTCAGAATATTGGCGTGAAGAGATGCAGGCACGATTTGCCGCTGTGCTACCAGGAGTTCTGCAGTTACCGGACCACGCACACGGTACTCGTGTTTCTTGGTTGACCCAGTTCCAGGTAATTTATTTATACAAATGTTTTTATATTTTTAGTATGAATTATTGTATACTTATTTATTTCTCCGTGCACCGCAGATTGGTAATTTGGGATATCGTGCTACCTTTATGGATGCGCCGCTGATTACTAGATGTCTGGAGGCATACATAATTTGGCTGTTCGGTAAGTGGATGTTCATTGAGACGCACGTCGACACCATTAGTGCGCGCTATATATCTCTTGCCCGCGAGATAGCCGATGCACATACACCAGCAGATATAGTGCCCAGAAGCTTTGGTTCGGCTGTGTTAGCTGCTACTTACAGAGCTTTATGCAATGTTTGCACGAAGAATAAGTCGTCATCTTCGTTGACTAGTCTTGTGGGACTAGGTACGTTGTTGTTATTAATTATCCATATTTATTTTTTGAATATAGTATGCACTTATCTAGTAGTAATAATTTTTTGCAGGTGGGTCTGCTGATTCACCATACGCAGAGATGGACGAGGATGTGTTGTTCCATACGCCACCACCCGTCACACAGGAGACGCAGACACAGCAGGAGACACTGCCACAGGAGGACGCTCCGATGTTGGACCGAAACCGGTTGTCACCTTCAGGGCCTCGGCCGCGGAAAACGAAGACTAGGTATCGTAAACATAATGAAAACTGAAACTTTTATCGATGTATGAGACCTATTCCTATCTATGTATGAGACATAATCCTATCTATGTACGAGACACTATATTTGTATGAGAATTATTCCTATCTATATTTGATCAGACAATGCTTCCGACATTTATTAAGAAACGGCGAGATTACAACTTTTTCATTAAAACACACTTAAATTAACAGCTAGAACTGAAATTAAGATACATGCGACACTCTTGCCCTTCGACGATTCATCTCCCGTCCACGCATCCTCCTGCCTCCGTCGATGGGCCACTCTTGCCCTTCGACGATGCCTCTCCCTTGCCCTTCGACGATGCCGCTCTTTTACCCTTCGACGCTGACGCTTTCTTGGCCGTGATGCTAGGCATGAAGATGTCATCATCGTCCTCGCTCTCTTCCACCCATGACGACGGATGATCTCCTAACCAATCGAGGAACTTCTTGTCCGTCGTACTTTGCTCCACCTTCTTCCACCTTTCATGCAGCCTCAGAAGTTCCTGTCGTATTTCCCGTGGAGTCCTATGAGCCCAATATGGTTTGAGCCTAGTTGATCTGCTAACCAATGTCGCGTCTATCTCAGTGAGCAAACTATCACTACTAATGAGTTCCTCCCATGGAACTAGTTTATTGTCTACCCTAAACTCGGCGGCACACTCCAGAAGGAGCTCAGACTGATGTGGAAGAAAGCTACGGTAAGGACGAAAACCCGACATCGATGAGTGAATTCGCTAGACTGCTTATCCATCTGAGTGAGCAACGGTATTTATAGGCAGGAAATAGGAATATTGGCGGGAGAAAATGGCGGGAGAAAATGGCGGGAACGAGGACACGAGAAAATGGCGGGAACGAGTACGGGCGGGAGAAATGTGGCGGGAAAACAAGGCGCCAGCAATTAATTGGAGAAATTAATATTTTGGCGCCAAAATTGGGCGGGAGATGTTGCGCGGAAACAAAATGGCGGGAAGAAAAAGACCGGGAACAAAATGGCGGGAAGAAAAAGATCGGGAACACAAACATGTAGACGGTATTTTATATGCCGGAAAAATTGGGCGGAAAATGTTCCACGGTTGCTTTATAGGCCGGGAAAATTGGGCGGAATATATTTTCCGGACATTTTTTACGAAATAATGGAGCGGGTGGAAGAAATGGCAAAAAAAATGCACTTTTCGGCCAGCTGCTGGCCGAAACACAATTGATCGGCCCTCGGTACACGCGAGAAGTGCCGGACTCTGCCGCGGGCGTGCGGAGGCAGTGTTTCGGCCGGCCATGTGCCGAAACACTCCTTTCGGCCGGCAGTCCGCCGAAAAGATCGTTTCGGCCGGCAGTCCGCCGAAAAGATCGTTTCGGCCGCCCGTGTGCCGACGGCGCGATAGAAACGGAATAAAATGATTCTGCGCCATATATTTCGAATTCGGGTTAAAAAAATAATATTTAAAAAAAACTCCATCTTGGTGTATGGGGGATCATCAAGTGAATCTTCATCGAAGCACAATCGAGGAAGGTGGTGCGTCTTGAGGAGATGAAGATCGTCTTCATCGACCTCAAGTGGATTTATGCGCAAGGCAAAGGTATGATCTTGATAGGGTTTCTATTTTACCGGTCTCATATTGTTTAGTGAGAGACCGGATTATAGGATAAATAACCGTACTATCAAGAGGGGCTCTCGACCGGATATCGTGATCGTATCGTCGTGGAGAGCACAAACCTTTGCATCCATGCAATCATCTTTATTGGTTCTTATTTGTCTCTAATCGTGGTGTGGTCTTGGTGCTTGTCGTGCTCGTCATGACAAAGCTAAGTTCACCGAAAACGGTTTTCATATGCGTCTTCTTTTGCGGTTTCGGTATTGGAGATTTTGCCGGTTCATCCGTGCGGAAGATTTACCTCTTCCATTTCTTTGCAAAATCTCCATTGCTTGTTTTATATTTCCAAGGGTAGCATTTGTCGTCCTCTTTCCAACAAAATTGGTTTCACTTCATTCAGACTTCATTTGCAAAAGATATAGCATTTCCGGTTTGCGAGAGAAGGTTTTACCTTTCCACATTTGCTTTTATTCTCCCTTGTTGGACTATGATGTTTCTCTTTATATTCTTGTAGAGCTTTTCGTTGCGATTCCAACGAGACCAAGAACATCAAAAACGGAGTTCGGATGATCAAAATATGTTTGTTTTCGTGTTGGATGTTTTTCTGCAGTTTGGCCAGCCCAGGCCGGGCTCAGGCCGGGCCAAGGCCGGCCGCTTCGGGTTCCTGCCCAGCCAGGCCGGCCCCAGGCCGGCCCTAGCCCGGGCTGTCGGGGCTGGGAGCTTTTCTGCCCCCAACGGCCACATTTTGAGGCCCCATATAAAAGGGGTTCTTCCCCATTGTTTCAACAAGTTTTTCTTGCTCTCTCTCCTCCATTGTTGCAAATCTTGAGAGCTTGATTCCTCCATTTCCCTCCAATGATTCTTGCCAAAATTTAGGGAAACAAGAGAGGAGATCTAGATCCACTACTCCACCAAACAAAATCTCCTCTAAGTGAGGGGAACTCGTTGGATCTAGATTTTGGAGTTCTTGGTGTTTCTCCTCCGTTCTTCCTCCTAAATCCCTCCATAGCATTAGTTGCTTTGGTTGGATTTTGGAGTGAAGGATTTGACCACTTAGTGTGATCTTCCCCTTTTGCATTTGTTGCATCGGGTTGTGCTCCCCACGGTGATTCGTGGGATTGACGGTTGGGAGCTTGTTACTCTTGGGTCATTGGACCCTAGACGGTGGTGGTGCCGTGAAGACTTCGGCTTGTGAAGCTTCGGCATGCTTTGGGAGCCCCCAATTGAGTTGTGGGTGTGTGCCCCAAAAGTTGTAAGGGCTCCGGAATCCGCCCCGAAGGATTCCGATAGTGGAAGGTGAACCAAACCTTTGGGTGCGGTTCATCGGAGAATAGGGTGAGGCCTTTGTGGCATCTTGAGTAGGCATTTTGTGGCGAGCTCACACCCCTCCAACGAGACGTACTCCCTTAACAAGGAGGAACTCGTGAATACATTCTCGTCTCCGCGTGCCTCGGTTATCTCTATACCCGAGCTTTTACTTATGCAAATTTACATTGTTATAGCCATCGTGCTTGAAGTCTATATCTAGCTATCACCTTGTTGCTTTGCTTGTTTAGCATAAGTTGTTGGTGCATTTTAGGTAAACCTAGATTTTTAGGTTGTTGGCTTGTTAATTTAAACACCTAGTTTTATTCCGCAATTATCAAGCCACTAAATAGAAAAAGTTTTAATCGCCTATTCACCCCCCCCCCCCTCTAGGCGACATCCGGGCATTGCTTGTTCTTTCAATTAGTATCAGAGCCTCGTCTCTCTTGTTTGGCTTTACCGCCTAGAGACTAAAGATGTCGTTTAGAGGATTAGTGCACGATCACATGTTTATATTCAATGGCACAAATTTTAATGTTTGGAAAACTCATATGCTTAGTCACTTACGGGTCTTGGACCCCAATATTGAGCGTATCTTAGATATAGGTTTTTCTCCTCCAAAGGATTACGAAAGTACGACTTTAGAGGATGAGAAAAACTTATATCTAAATGCTCTAGCTTCTAATGAGTTTTGCAAATTTGTGAGTGTTGTAGTTTTCGAGTCAATCATGCCTCTCTGGGATGCTCATGAGCTTTGGACCAAGCTTCAAGAAAAATATGGAGTGTCCAACTCTTTTGAGGATGATTGCTCTCCCTCCACCTCCGGCCGTGACGAGCTCTCGTCTTCATCTACTTCACCAAAATGTGGTAAGCCACAAACTAATGTGATGGTGAGTAGTGATAGGTTTTGCAACTTTGATAGTGAGCTCATTATTGATGATCATTTATCTATATCTTGTTGCAATGCTTCATCTTTGGACCTAAACACACATAGCACTATAAATGATTTACATGCTAGTGTTGATAGTCCTTGCATATCATCAAAAAATTGCTTGGATAAATCTCTTTATGATATGCTTGCTTTATCTTGTTCCAATGATAAAAATGCTTGTGTTCCCTCTAACTCTTGCATGAATAATAATGTAGAGGAAACCCAATTAATTGTGGAACAAGATTTGAACTTGAGTAGTTCAAAATTTAATTGTCCTTCTTCATCCATCACTCATTGCCTTATGGCTAAATCTTCTAGTAGTGATGATAATAATAATGATAATGATAGTAATGATGAAGAAGATGATATGGAAAAAATTAATGCCCTTATTCAAATAAAGGTCTTATGATTCTTAAAGCCCTTCCTAGCAATAAAAGTGCCCAAGCTAACCTCTTTGAAATCATGAGCACTCTTATTGAGCGTGGGGAAACTATTGAGGCTTTGGAAGCAAGCCTTGAAGAAAAGGGTAAGATTGAAAGAGATGATGCTATGGAGAAAGCATCGTTAGAAGATGCTCTTGAGGAAGAGCAAGAGACTCGTGCTTCTCTAGAGGATAAACTAGAATCTATTGAGGAGTCTCGTAATGAAATGATTGCTAAAATCATTAAAGAACGTGATCATGCTCATGCAAAATATAAAGTGTTTAAAATGGAAAATGCTAGATTAAATAATGAGCTTGATAAGATTTCTTCTTCTATTCCTAAAGTTAATGATGCTTGTGCTACTAATTCCATTTCTTGTGAAGCATCTACTTTGAAGGAGAATGTTGAGCTAAGGGCTCAACTTGAGTTGCTAACTAGCAAGTATGAGAAGTTGGAAGCAATTCATGAAAAGCTATCTAGCTCTAATGATAATCTTCTAGCATCCTATGGGAAGTTGGAAGAAAATCATGAAAAGATATCTATCTCTAATGATGAACTTCTAGCATCCTATACTTGTCTTAAGTTAGCTCATGAGGCCATCACTTCAAAGGTAACATCTAGTGAGCCTCATGTGGATAATAGCACAACTTCAACTAAAAATGCTAAAATGCCATGTGCTAATCCTAGTAGTTCATCCACTAAAAATGTTGGTACATCTTGTGATGAATTACTTGCTTTGCCTTGTTGCTCTAACATTGATGCATCTACCTCCTCTAGTACTTGTGTTGTCACTAACCATGTAGAGAAAAGAGGAGAGCTCAAGGCCCAAGCCACTTCTATGAAGAAAGGCTTGGAAAAGCGTCATGAAGGGAAGCGTGCACTTGACAACATGTTGAGTGTGCAACAATCCCCCAATGAGAAGAGTGGACTTGGATTCAACTCCAACAAAAAGAACAAGTCCAAGGTTGAGAAGAAGAATAAGGGCCAAGTTCAAGTCAAGAATCCGGCCAAGATCACTTGCTTCAAGTGCAAGGTTGAAGGGCACCACGTTCGGGATTGCCCAATGAAGAAGAAGAAGTCTCTTAGTAAGAAGCAACTAGGGTAGCGGCCTCTTGTTCAATCTCGTGCTCAATCACGAGTTGAACAAAGGCCACGTCCCAAGAGGACTCAAGCCAATGCTCCTCAAGTTGAGGATCCCATTAAGAAGAAGAAGAGTCGGTGTTGCTACCTTTGCCGCGGCAAAGGTCATATTGCTTCTTCATGCACTAACGGTACCTCATCCAACCCTATCAAAATTGATGATGATTATTCTCTTGGGAAGGATAGAGTTGGAAATGTGTTTGCCAAGTATGTGGGAGCTCAAAGTGGTGTCAAGAAAAACACCATTTGGGTCCCCAAACCTATTGTGACTAACCTCTTAGGACCCAACTTGGTTGGGGACCAACAAGCTTCAACTTGACCAATAGGTGTTAGTGGAGGACATTGGTGACTTGGCTATTTTTGAAGAATTAAGGGATCTTCATGGTTTTATTTCTCAAGCCAAGTCAATTGGATTATCACATATATATCTCATATCCAATGCTTCCTCCTTGCGGTAACTTGTATTTAATTCATATATACATTGAAAGTTGCTTGCTCCCTTGCATGTGTTAGTTTTGTTCCTAGCATGTGCTTGTATATGATATGCTACTTTCCTACTTGTCTTGTTATTCAAGGTTGTGTATGTTAAGTTGTGTATCATGTATGTGTAACTTTGTGTTGAGCTTTATTGGATCTTGTGTTGATTTCAATTGGCTCTTTGAGATATTAATGGATTATCCCATTTTGGGGGAGTGATGTGCTTTGTGCACCTCACAAACCTAAAAATGTGTGTACATGAGGCACACCACCTAGTATTGATATTTCAATATTATCTAGTTACTATGTGGTATGTCATTTTCATGAGAAATTCAAATTCTACAATGTCCATTAATTTCTCTAGTTGGTCTTATTTGCCTCTTGTTTAAAAATATCAATACTTTGCCTCTTGTTTGCGTAAGTTTGCTTGGTGTGGTTTTTCTCTAATATCCATTTCCATATATTATGTGAGAAACCATTTGTTTCATCTTATTTTAACCATGGCTTTGCCGGTTGGTTCGAATAGTTGAAACTACAAAAAAACCTTTTTCAAAATATGGCGTGTTAATTCTTATCTCTTGCCATATGCTTATTTGTTGTGGAGTTGGTCTTGAACATAATTCCTATATACCACCGAGAAATATATCTATATACTCCTTGTCCATGACAAGTGATACTAGTAATTGTGGTGGATTTTATAGATCATCTTCACTTTGGCTCTTGCATTAAATTGCCCTATTTATTGCCCTCTTTGCCTCTTGCAAGGATCCTATCTTTCAATCGGTAGTGTTTAGTGTTTTAGATAAAATATGGAGAGTAATGATCCCTTGTGTGTGAATTTTGTATTCAAATGCAAATATCTAAGATAATGCATCAATCTTGGGGGAGCATTCCTTTTTATTTAGAACACTATTCTATCTATCAATATTTGATCCTTTCAATTGGCATTTGATTCTTTATCTTGTGTTGGTACCTTCAATTGGTATTAATTGGAATTTAATATCTCCTCCATAGATATTTGTTCCAATTGATATTTATTGTGGGAGTCTTGATACCTTTTTGCCTTATTTTACTTTACTTGATTTCGGTCAAGTATCACCCTCTTCTTGGTATCTTTTCTTCTTGTTGATATTTTTTGTTTTAATTGGTATCTTATTTTCAATTGGTATCTTATTTTAGCATGCTTATCTTTCATGATCCAATATATAGGGGATACTCCACCGAATCCTAAATCGGCTAAGATGTGCATGAAATTCAATTTCATATCTATATGCACATATTTATATGGAGTGTTTCCTATATATTATAGTTGATCTAACTACTATGGGACCCAATGAGTTTGGGAACCATTTTGTACTCTAATTGTGTTTTAGGTACAATGGAGATGCATTGGATGCTTGCCTCATTCATAAGGAAGGTGTTCTCACCGTGTGATTGTCGGAGTCAAGCTTTGATGACAAACCAACTCTCATCATCTTCATCGTCAATGCATCTCGGTAACAAGTATCCATCTCTTGCATACTTTTCTAGTTTCAACCTTGTGTAGGTTGCCTCTTGGCATGAAAGCGTTTATATGCAATTGTTGTGGTTTTGGCCTATTTTCTTCACTTAATATATCTTTGTGATATGTGTGATGAATTTGCAAAAAAACCTTTTCTTCAATTGATATTTTTTCCTTGTGATACTTGTTGCCTAATTCAAAGCATCTCCACTATCTCTTGTTCCCTTAGTGATTTGTGTGATGCATTTGATATATTTGAAGTTCATTTATATACAATGAGATAATTTTGAGCTATGTGCTATGCTTTTAGGCAACAATCTGATTTGTATATTTATGACTTCCTTTTTGGATACCTTGTTCTCTTTTTCCCGAACCATTTCGTATGTATATGTTTATTTGCGGATGTATATCATCTTTGGTTTGTCTACTTAGAAACTTATACATATGAGAGAGGTCACCTTTTAGTTGGTATCCTAATTCTTTTGAGCTACCGTGTTTTCTTCTATAATTCATTGGTGGCTCCAAATTTGTCTCATGAGTGCTTGTCTTATTGTTTATTGGTATCTTTACACACTCATGTTTTTCTTGAAGATCTTTTACCTCATGCCTACCATGGTGAGCATGTTGAATTTATTTGACTAAATGCTCTCACTAGCTTTTGGCATTTCAATTGGTTTTAGTTTCTAATTGGTATCCCTAAGCTTCTGAACATACCGTTAAGATCTTCCTTTTGTCTTGGTTGGGCCTATCTTATGTTGATTTTTTGAAAATTGGTATCTCCTTATGGCTCAACCATATCTTTGGTGCAAGTGCTATGATTTGCTTTTGCATTATGCACTCTCGCACTTGTTGCGGCTTCTAGATGATTTTGGGGGAGCGAGAATGCCATTTTTGTGCACTTCTCCATTGTGCATGAACATTGGGGAGCTTCTCCATTTTTATTTAGAACTCTCGCTTTGGATCGTTTTGATTGCCTATCTCCTTTGTGGAGATTTTTAAAAATGATTTCATCTTTTTGCAATCTTTGGATCCTCAATATAGTTTGATTTCCTCTAAGTGTTCGTTAAAAGGGATTGTCATCACCTTTTTAGAGGAACTCATATTATATTGGCTCTCTAAATTTTTCTTCCCATTTCGGCAATCGATGCCAATGGGGGAGAAGTTTAGAGGGTTTAAGGGAATTTGGGTTTTATGCTTTTGTTGCATTTGCCTTTAATGCGCTTGCATCCTTGCTTGTTTGTCTTGCAAGGTTGCTTTATTCATTATATAAACCCTCTTAATAAGGGATTGTCATCAATTACCAAAATGGGGGAGATTGAAAGTGCATGGTCGCCCCCGTGCATGGTTTTGGTAATTAATGACAATCTCTATGGACTAATATTTGTATTGAGCTATATTTGTAGGATGTCCATTAGCTTGCTTGTTCTCCATTTGTTGGAGTCAAGGTTAAGGGAAGAACAAAAGTTTGTGTTGATCAAGGCTTTGTGCAGGTTGATCATCACTCAAGGCCAAGTGAAGATATGCCGAAGAGAGTGTCTCCCATCTTGGTGTATGGGGGAGCATCAAGTGAATATTCACCGAAGCGCAATCGAGGAAGGTGGTGCGTCTTGAGGAGATGGAGATCGTCTTCATCGACCTCAAATGGATTTATGCGCAAGGCAAAGGTATGATCTTGATAGGGTTTCTATTTTACCGGTCTCATATTGTTTAGTGAGAGACCGGATTATAGGATAGATAACCGTACTATCAAGAGGGGCTCTCGACCGGATATCATGATCGTATCGTCGTGGAGAGCACAAACCTTTGCATCCATGCAATCATCTTTATTGGTTCTTATTTGTCTCTAATCGTGGTGTGGTCTTGGTGCTTGTCGTGCTCGTCATGACAAAGCTAAGTTCACCGAAAACGGTTTTCATATGCGTCTTCTTTTGCGGTTTCGGTATTGGAGATTTTGTCGGTTCATCCGTGCGGAAGATTTACCTCTTCCATTTCTTTGCAAAATCTCCATTGCTTGTTTGCTATTTCCAAGGGTAGCATTTGTCGTCCTCTTTCCAACAGAATTGGTTTCACTTCATTCAGACTTCATTTGCAAAAGATATAGCATTTCCGGTTTGCGAGAGAAGGTTTTACCTTTCCACATTTGGTTTTATTCTCCCTTGTTGGACTATGATGTTTTCTCCGTATATTCTTGTAGAGCTTTTCGTTGCGATTCCAACGAGCCCAAGAACATCGAAAACGGAGTTCGGATGATCAAAATATGTTTGTTTTCGTGTTGGATGTTTTTCTGCAGTTTGGCCAGCCCAGGCCGGGCTCAGGCCGGGCCAAGGCCGGCCGCTTCAGGTTCCTGCCCAGCCAGGCCGGCCCCAGGCCGGTCCTAGGCCGGGCTGTCGGGGCTGGGAGCTTTTCTGCCTCCAACGGTCACATTTTGAGGCCCCATATAAAAGGGGCTTCTTCCCCATTGTTTCAACAAGTTTTTCTTGCTCTCTCTCCTTTATTGTTGCAAATCTTGAGAGCTTGATTCCTCCATTTCCCTCCAATGATTCTTGCCAAAATTTAGGGAAATAAGAGAGGAGATCTAGATCCACTACTCCACCAAAAAAATCTCCTCTAAGTGAGGGGAACTCGTTGGATCTAGATTTTGGAGTTCTTGGTGTTTCTCCTCCATTCTTCCTCCTAAATCCCTCCATAGCATTAGTTGCTTTGGTTGGATTTTGGGGTGAAGGATTTGACCACTTGGTGTGATCTTGTCTTTTTGCATTTGTTGCATCGGGTTGTGCTCCCCACGGTGATTCGTGGGATTGACGGTTGGGAGCTTGTTACTCTTGGGTCATTTAACCCTAGACGGTGGTGGTGCCATGAAGACTTCGGCTTGTGAAGCTTCGGCACGCTTTGGGAGCCCCCAATTGAGTTGTGGGTGTGTGCCCCAAAAGTTGTAAGGGCTCCGGAATCCGCCCCGAAGGATTCCGATAGTGGAAGGTGAACCAAACCTTTGGGTGCGGTTAATCGGAGAATAGGGTGAGGCCTTTGTGGCATCTTGAGTAGGCCTTTTGTGGCGAGCTCACACCCCTCCAACGAGACGTACTCACTTAACAAGGAGGAACTCGGGAATACATCCTCATCTCCGCGTGCCTCGGTTATCTCTATACCCGAGCTTTTACTTATGCAAATTTACATTGTGATAGCCATCGTGCTTGAAGTCTATATCTAGCTATCACCTTGTTGCTTGCCTTGTTTAGCATAAGTTGTTGGTGCACTTTAGGTGAACCTAGATTTTTAGGTTGTTGGCTTGTTTAATGGCTTGTTAATTTAAACACCTAGTTTTATTCCGCAATTATCAGCCCCTAAATAGAAAAAGTTTTAATCGCCTATTCACCCCCCCCCCCCTCTAGGCGACATCAGGGCATTGCTTGTTCTTTCAATATGAACCAAAAAGAAACTAAAATTCGGGTGAACCGAAAAAATTGTAAACCAAAAATACCGGTGAACCGAAAGTAATAGTGAACTGGAAAGGAACCAAAATTAGGGTGAACTGAAGAAAATAGTGAACGAAAATCCGGATGAACCAAAAATAATCATGAATAAAAAATGTCTGTGAACCGAAAAAGAACCAAAATTCGGTTGAACGATAATAAAAGTGAACCAAAAATACCGGCGAATCAAAACTAATAATGAACCAAAAGGAAATTAAAATTCGGGTGAACCAAAAATAATAGTGAACCAAAAGTACCGGTGAACCGAAATAGATTTTTGAAAAATGATTCATAATTAAAAATGGTTCGGATTTGAAAAGAAAATCAAGTAAAAATGATTCAAAATTTAAAATTTTCATATTTGAAAATTTTATTTTAAAAAATGGTTCAGATTTTGAAAAAAGTTCACTTTTTTAAAAAAAATATTATTTGAAAATATTCATTTTTGCAAAAAGTACAAAAAAAGAAAATAAACAAAAACAGAAAAAATGAAAAAAAGGAGAAAAAAGGAAACGGAAATGAGAAAAAAAACATAAAACACAAAGAAAATGAACCATTTTCAAAAGTGTACAATTTTCAAGAAAATGAAAATATACATTAATTTAGAAAAGAGTTTAAAAACAACGGGAAATATATAAATGATTGAAACCATAAAGCCAGTAAAACCGGAAAAGAAAAACCAGACAGAACCTTCTAGAAACTTCCCAAAACCGGAAAAACCAGGCAAAGGAAACGTATCTGGGCGGGCCAGTTATCGTCGAAACTGCGCTGGAGGGGTATGCGTAAGGGTGCTAACGGGCGCTACGGGCGTAGAATAGGATTTCCCACTACTCACTCCCTTTACCAGCAAATAGGGCCAGCTCCGACCGCAACATTTCTTAATGGATGCCCATATTTCATGAGGGCTTCGCTAGTTACCAAAGAAGGGAAACTTAAATATCTTTCTCTTTGTTCAAATCATCATTTCAATTTATATTTTTTCATAGTTTCTTCTCGCCATGATGTTGTAGTAATTCCTTGATATACTAGCCATCACCGAGTGAATAGCCTAAAACCACAACTTTTGCGGACATTGTTTCCAAATCCATCACTTTACATTTGCAGGACGCAAATCCACAACTTTTCCGGCCCGTTGTTTGCAAATAACACTAAAAACAATCTGATCACGAATTCACACCAAATTTGACAAGTGGGACCGCTTTGTTAGGGCTGACATGGACAAAAAGTGGTCAATTTCCTGTGGTGGACTGGGCCCACATGACGCGTTGGAGTCGATGCGTGTTGCTGCACGGGAACATGCCCGCGACAAGCTTCTAGCGACCCGACAATTGGTGGTGCTAGGCGAGAGCTCAGCAGGGGCAAGAGGGAAAACATGTAGAGCGAGAATACATTGACGGGCTCACCGTGACCACGAACGAGTGGTCGCGGATGGCGAGGAGGCACGTCATGGACAACCTCATCAATGGCGCCTGCGCCGGGAACGGCTTGAGGACGAGCGACTACTCGGGCAGGCTTGCTAGTCACTCAAGGGAGCACAAGCAGATGAACGGCGGAGTTCGAATCAACAGCTGTGATGCTCGGCCGAACTTGGACAAGATGAGAGCTCTTCCGTGCCACTTGGTTGACGAAATGCCTCGGCAAGTTTCACGCGCTGCTTGTCGTTGTGAATGCTATCTCCCGGGACACCTCCGCCGCCACTGTCGTAGTCGACGCCACAACAACACCGGCGTCCTCCTCCTCCTCCCCGCGAAGAAAAACACGGCCGGTGTTGTAGTAATTTCCTAAAATAGTCAAAACTCAAAAGTTCCATTTCGAGTTTCTTTGTACATCGTATGTGTATTTTCATTTCGGAGAATTGCTTCATGAACAACAAAATTTGTTCCAGATGTTCCTCTAGTAACCGTGAAATGTTTTGACTATAGTTTCATATTGTTTCAAATATTGTTTCAAAAAAAAAAAAGAATGAACACCGGAGCGCGTGGAGCCGCCCCGAACACTGAATCCGCGGATCCGATTCGGTAGAGCGGAGCGGGCTGCAGTACAATTCGACGGAGCAAAATTACAGTGAACTGCCACCGCTAAGGCTTTGTTTGGTTGTCATGGAAGAAAATACCAGGGAAGCATAGCCCCACGGGGGATTTGATGGTGCACTCTGGATCCCCTCCTCCCGCGGGGGAGATCCACCCATTTCCCCTGTGTTAGTTTGGCAGCAGGGGGAGGAAGCCTAGTACGCACAAGAAAATATTTACAGTTGCAAATCAAGTGGTGGTTAGAAATGTTTTTTGTGTGCTAAATTAAGAGAAGTCATTTCAATTTATATTTGCTACATCATTGTTCAAAAACTATAGATAATTTCTATAATAATATTAACCCACAGAAAATTCAAAAAAAAATATGTGACTCCACATCAGATCACTACAGAAAAGTAACAAGGAAATCAGAAAAAGTAACACAGATAATTCACGAATATAATTCACGAATACAAAAGAGTAAGCGAAGCATCCAAGCTGCAGCATTCACATATCGACACTTGAGAAGATTCAGTGATGCATACAGCAATTACATACTCAAAAGTACTAGCTTTGAAACTCTCATACATTACTCCCAGGGAAGCATAGCGAAATGGAAATGGTAGTTATGATGAAATGTCCAGCAAGAGAAAGTGTGTATTGCTCCATGAAGAAACATCACGATTGATTACGAACATTTCCGTCGACTTTGCTTTAAAGAACCTGCAGAGCAAAAGGAAATGAATTTTCAAATGTAAACATTACTTTTTTAATTTTTTTAGATAAAGAGTGTATATTAATATCGCGGAGATACAAAATACACCCAGCCTCTGCAACAACGCAATAACCAAAGCTACTACGTATGCACACAGCCGAAAGATAATAAGAAGAAGAAATAAAAAGGAAAGTCCCGCTACAGAGTTACAGCCCTTGCAGCTGCCCCACAACCACCAACAAAACAACACCTAATGTCCGATTCTTCAAAATCAGCGCCTTCAAGAAGAACAGTGCCAAGCACAACCAATTAAGGCCAGACCTTGGGTTTTCACCCTGAAGATAGTTCTCGCTCTCAGAACAGTGTCTTCAACAAGACCACTGTCAGGCACAACCAATTAAGGGCAGACCTTGGATTTTCACCCTGAAAGGTAGGATGTTGGGCTTCACGTATGTTGTCGCCCCCACTTACATGCTGCTGCTCCAAGTCATGAAACACCAAGCGAATTCATCATCAGCACAAAGAATCGAACCACCATTGCCAGTCCTCAGAACTCGCCTTCCATGTCATTCTCCGCCAGCACAATGGAACGAGAACATGCTTCTTGATAATAACAGCCAGCAGAGCTTCAAAGCGCTCCCTCTGAAACCAAACGGTCAGATAAAACATGGGTGCGTCCGACCGAATACCACCCGATCCAGCAATCTCCAGGCATGAAACGCCCAATGGAGTTCGCCGGCGGAGCCTTCCGGAACACGACCGTCCAGCAAGTTCGATGGGGACCATCATCCGGTAGATCATCATCTTGGCGCGAACAAAGAACCAAGGACCACCGCCATTATTCGCCTCGCCAGCCCCGACGCCGCGAGGTCACTCCCAGCAGAACGGCAGAAACGACGGGGAAGACCAGTGTCAAACCACCATGGCCGGCCTGGCTGGGCCCGACACACCCAGATGCGAGATCTGGAGGCCAAGCCCAGATCGCCCCCAGCGACACCACGTCCTAGGCGCGTAGCGCCAGAATTTCCGGCCGCCGGCGGCGCCCCACCACCGCCACCTCGCCGCTCCGCTGGTCACCAACCTCCTGCCATGCCGTCCGCCGCATCTCCGCCGCCCCAAACGCCACGCGCCGGCAGCCGGAAACGCCCTGATACCCGGCAGCACCAGGCCCACTCCCGACGAACCGGCCCACGCCAGCCCATCGCGCAGAGGGGACAATCGATCCCCCCCCCCCCCCCCCCCCGCCGCCGACACCGACCGAGGCAAAGCCCGGCCATGCCCTGTGGCGACGGCGGCGAGGGAGGAGGAGATTGGGGAGGGGGTCTTGGCGGCGACGGCGGAAATAGGGCACCTCCCCGTCGCCACGCGGGGGCATAAACACATTGCACGTTTCATCAAGCTAGAAACTACCGATACCAATCATTTGGAAGACCAGCTTTGGAACGGAAAGCATCTATCACCTAATCCATGACCAAAGCATCATGCCAAGGAAAACATCCGTAGTGCCAAGGAACGAAGTGATGATGACCTACCCGCAAAAAAAAAAGTGATGATGACCAGGAGGACATGGAGATAACATTCAACAGTGAGTGTGAGGACCTCAAGAAACGTATCCTTCCGAGCATTGAGATGAAGACTGTGTGGGAGATGCACCAAGAAAAAGGAAGAAGAAGCGGAAAGCTAGGAAGAGGTGGTCAAAGGATGATGACGATTGCTATAGCGAGGAAGATAGCGCTGATGAAAAGTCAGATCAAGAAGTTAAGCCGATGAAGAAACAGAAGATGAAGGCCAAAGCGAAAGGAAAGGGCAAGTCTCAAGAGGAACATTGTGAGCCAGAAGCAACTTTTTTAGAAATGGGTGTTACCCCAGCCTCTGCATCAAAATGATGCATACGGCTTATTTATTAAGCAAAAAAGTAATCGTGCATTATATAAGTTATTACAACCCGAGACTTGAGACAGCTAACAGTGCCCAAAAGCCACCAAATAACAAAGCTAGCAAAAAAGGCGACTACACAAATTGTAATCGACTAGTGTGCCACCATCCACCCTGGTTGAAGATAGCCCAAACGACCGCCATCAACCGAGTGCATCCAGAGACAGAGGCAACTAAAGAAGAGTTGGAGCTCCTTGTTCCTGCTGGTCAGGATGCAGCCAATGGTGCAAAGGGTTATAACATAAAGCGCGAGAGTAAAAAGGGCAAGAAGGACAAGGATTCTGTCGAGGACAAACTTGCTGAAATCGATCTTAGCAAAGATGCGAGGTTCTCACTCATGTTCACATCTCATCTGTATGCATTGGACCCTACTGATCCCCAGTACAAGAGGAGTATGCCAAAACAAGCTGGAAGAAGAAGTGTGCGCATGAAGGCATATTGGATTGCAAACCATCTGCGGAGGAACCAGATGATGCATCTCCTAGGAAGGAGGCCAATCAGAAATGCACCGAGAATCTGCAGATGCTGTCTTCCCTCAATCCCCTCAAGAGGAACCTTACTGTGTTGAAAAAGAAAAAGGAGATACAAGTATCTCGAAAGTCAAGTGACAGGCTTACAAGTGGTGTACAGTCCTGCTTCCTATCACCCGAATGATCCCACTCGGTTGGGCCAAGGAGCTGCATGCCCGTTTAGAGGTTTTAGGCGTGTTGGCTTCTCCCCATGTAGCTAGCAATCTAGCATAGGCTATTTAAACTAGGAGAAGGCACGTGGTTTGCACGTGTGCAATGCTATACATTTCTATGTACCTTTGCACAAAAATACATCAGATTTGGGATGGAAAGCAACAAACATGGGTTGTTAATCTCGCATAAGTTATACCTATTTTCTCATATTTTTATCTTGTCGACCTATGTACTATTGCATCTTCTGTAATTTGTAATCGTTGGATTGAGTCATCAGCGTGTCTGAAGAAATACCGGTGTTTACAGGAAAATGATCGGATATTACATGCACGTGTGATGCCAATCGCTCAATCTGAAAATGACCTCTGCTCACTCCTACTGCTGGGATGTCTGTTTTTTTTAGGGAGAGAAAGGTGTTTCAGTTATTATAATAATAGTTAGTCATGTCATATACAATCAACTTCCTTAGAATTACAGGGACATAAAACCAACCAAGTTTCATTAATCCCATAATGTTCTGTGGGTAGTTTGAATTCTGAACATGGTCCTCTGGTTAGCTTCATGTATGGCTATTATTCCTGTATATGATATTTACAAAAGGTCAGCAGTAATTTTACTAGCATATGCTTAACCATATAAGCTCTAGTATTTACTTCATGGTAAGTACGTGTATTTACGTTTTATTTAAACAGATTCGTTTCATGCTGAATACCCATATTTAGACTGCATAAAAAATAACCCAAATGGAAGGAAAGAAGAGTTGGTTCAGAAAAAACCGACCATTTTCCTGGCATTATGTCTGTTGTTTTTCACCTCCTACCGTTGTTGGAAGTTCAACTTCTTGATGCAGAGAGAATCCATGAATGCGAAAAACACTGCAAAGAGCATGGGCACCGGTGCAACGACTGACATGAAGTAGGACACGGAGAAGAATTAGAAAAACTTTGCAGCTGTCCACTGGAAGCTCATCATAGCATATACAATGAGGGTGTAATACGAGGCTTGGACGAAAACGCTGGGTATCTCCATCACAACCTGAAGCAGTAAACAAAGCTTGAGATACGCGAAGAATGCAATGACAAACTTACTACTTTAGCTATACCACTGTGTTTACTCATAGACCTCTGAATTTTACTTTATATTTACCTGAGCAGTAGCATAGGGCATTGCAGAGTACATCCCAGCAGTCCTCTCGGTAGAAAACTGTTCTCCCAAGTCTCAGTTGAACCAATTGGCTGAAAAATTGCAAAAATGTGATGCCGACAAACATCACTGCCGTGTACATTGCCCCGATGACCATTCTGAGAGTATTGGCATCTCCCCTGCTATGTTAGGATTCAGGAGTCAAAGATGAAGACGAGTACAGTATTTACATCTTGGTGCCAATCTTCCAAAGATGGACCCAAGCAGCAAGGCTGTGAACAAAAACAAAGAAAATCTGACAAGGTTGTTATCTGGGCTGCGCAAGTAGATCATCCAATGCTTCCAGAGGCAGGCTTTGAACTGCACTATAATGGCTTGGGTGTATTCTGTAGGGAAATGCGGATCTGATGTTCCTCGTTCTGATTTGACTTTGCCGGTTCACCAATACATTGTTTTGCCTGAAGGCACAACCAGTGTATGCCATGAGAATTTTATATTACTTAAAGTGTTATAAAAGTAAAACTTATGTACACGGCTTCAGAAAACATACAGAAGGTACTGGCTAAATTTCATGTCAACATTTTTTAATCTTGCTCAATTTCATGTCAACATTTCTTAATCTGGAAATTAAATGCCATAGTGCTTTGAGCTCATGAAGAATCTCTGACAGCAGTCCATCACTTTCTGAATTGAGACGATTTCTATCTATGAATTATGAAAGAAAATTTGAAATGGAATCCAAAACACAGAAAGTGATGCTAATTACCTATTTGTGGCGTGTACTGCTTCTGTAGACTACAGTCAGAACTGTGAGGTGGAGGCCTAGTTGCTCCAAGGGGATCATAAAAACGCAGTACAGAGAGCTAATACCTACTGCATTCTGAACTGTTGTGTTTTCTAAATCTAAAAAATAAAAGCATAGATGCGCCCTGGTTGCAATAAAATTCAAACGAGCTAATAGCACATTCGCAACATCCAAAGCTTGATCCAACTAAAACATACAGAAGCCGTGTACAAAGATCCTTCTCACAGTCTAGAACAAGAAAACAACTAAGAAACCCCAAAAATGACAGTAAGGAACTAACTGTTGAGCATACAGGGCATAAGGTGCTGACTATTCTTCGGCCTAGTTTTGTTTCAGAGACATAGCTCTCACGCAGGGTGATATAACACCCAGAGTCTAGACACACTGACCACGCAAGCATCTATGTTCTTTTTCCCTAAAGAAACTCAAAATTAATCTATGGCTAGGGATAGAAGCAGCAATCGTCCATCACTGATAAAACTGATGTTGCTGTTCTGGTCCAAGCTAAACCTAATGTGATAACTACCTGTCGCCCAATGACCACCTTAGCCTGGAAGACCAAAACTCTCCCGTCACCTTACCGTGGGCACAGCACTACCAAGCCATCAAACCTATCGTCCTCCTCAATCTCCCGTCATCCTGAGGTTTGCACGCCCACCACCCATGGCCGTGGGTGACCCCTCACTCATCTATTTTGTATGAAAGCAACTGAGGAACATACAATTATTTCATCAAGCAAGTGCTTACAGCAGAAGCTGCAAGTGCCTTCCTGAACCGCTGGTGATGCACATTATCAACCTCATCTCCACAGCGAGTCCTTTGTCTGCATTACCAAGTGGTGCTGATCAGCCAGCCAGCCACACCACTGGTTCAGTTGAGAATATTCTGGAGTTATGTTAGGCTAGGTTTGGAAGAGGTGTACTGCTCACCCAAGGCAAAAACAACTGATGAAAGAATCAAGCAAAAACAGTTACTGACACGCTGATCATCCACTTGAAAGGGAGGTCTGCCTGCATTACGCATGTTTTCATTGCACGTGATTTGTACCAGATGGAGAACATCCGTTTTATCTTGCCTATCTGAAACTCTGTTTCGCCATGATGGATTATTATCCATCTTTTTTTCGGCGTTTGATGTAAAATAGAGCTGACCATCTCAACTCTGGGGGAGTAAACTTAAGTACTCGAACTTGGCTAGGTTCATCACGGGCACACACACCTACCGGTTATCTTAATGATGATTTAGGTAGACAAATTTAGGACTGCAGCAGGAATAAACAACTATAGCGATGCACGAATCTTGACCCAGGTGCTTCTGCACACTAATCTTTGCCAGCCTATAGTTTGGATCTTACTGCAACTTGCTAACTTTATGGCTGTAAAATAAGGCCACATTCCTACTAGCGCCGCATGCTATTTGCAAGTGCCTACATAGAACAAAGATCTGCATTACCTCTTGGCCATACCGAGCTGTCTACAAAAACATATCTCTTTGGCTTTTAGGAAGAGTGTGATTGCAGCCCCATCCAAGAAGGTTTTAATATGATACCTGTCTAGTTCAGATCAGAGGTAGGGTGGCTCTAATGATGATGCAAGTCAAACCTAAACAGTAACATCATGAAGATCAAATCTTGTGCAAGAAATGATGTAACAAGTTTTCCTGTACACAGATGCATAGCCATGGGAAAAACACATGCCACTGAGACTTCTTGGTATTGGTTCTGAAGACATCATGCTTTCAAATAAATCTTCATGTGAAGAGGAACAACAAAGTTTATACAGACATTACGAGGGGAAAAGAAACGAATAACAAACAGGGATAAAAAAAATAAGAGAAACACACAATACCCCGCGGGATCGCAGGTTCGAATCCCGCCGAGACACACGAAATTTTAATTGTTCGTTTCTTTCCGCCGGTCACTGACAGGTGGGCCCCGCGCTTGCTTGACTAGTCAACAGAGCACCACATATATAAAATACGGAAGCATGACCGTAGAATCACCAGAACTCAAGTTCAGTCACCGTATTGAGCGTATTCCTAAGTAGAGGTATTGTATTGTGCTTTTGAAAATAGTTTAGATACCCACGGTGTATTTAACTCTATCTTGCCTATCTGAAACCCTGTTTCTCCATGATGGATTATTATCCATCTTTTTTTCGGCGTTTGATGTAAAATAGAGCTGAACAGCTGTCTCAAATCTGGGGGAGTAAACTTAAGTTCATCACTCACCCCAAACCAAAAGTACTCGAACTTGGCCAGGTTCATCACGGGCACACACCTACATCAAAATGACGATTTAGGTAGACAACAATTTAGGACTGCAGCAGGAATAAATAACTACAGCGATGCGCGAATCTTGACCAAGGTGCTTCTGCACACCAATCTCTGCCAGCCTATAGCTTGGATCATACTGCAACTTGCTAACTTTACTTCTGTAAAATAAGGCCACATTCCTACTAGCGCCGCATGCTATTTGCAAGTGGCAACATAGAACAAAGCTCTGCAAATTACCCCTGGGCCATACCACGCTAACTACAAAAACATATCTCTTTGGCTTTTAGGAAAAGTGTGATTGCTACCCATCCAATAAGGTTTTAATATGATACCTGTTCTTGTTCGAAAAAAAAATGATACCTGTCTAGTTCAGATCAGAGGTAGGGTGGCTCTAATCATGATGCAGCCATGTAGTAACATGATTAAGATAATTTCTTGAGCAAAAAATATTGCACAGAGACTTAGAAATCGGTTCTGAAGACATCATGCTTCTAAATAAATTTCATGTGAAGACGAACATCAAAGTTTATACAGACATCACGAGAGGAAAAGAAACGAATAACGACAGTGATAAAAAATAAGAGAAACACACGAACGCCTCCTTGTAATTGCCTCAAGTTGCAAGAAGTTTAACTTGTCAACAGTTCTCAGCATGACTGCTGCTGCTTGGGTTGCTCGCCTTGCCAAGCCCACACTATGTCCTTCAGTGCCGGCCTCATATCTTGGTTTAAGACCTTCTGGTATTCCAGAGTATCGCCGTTTGTCTTCTTTAACTCAACAAGATGAAAGTTAGGGGTAACCTCGAATATCTCAGCATCAATACCCATCACACCTTTCCTTCCTGGCCTGGAACCTTCTATCTTCAACATGCCACCATCTTTCTTTGTGAGCTTCAACCGCAAACTCTTGGCAGTGTCTTCAATCTTCGATATGATAGTCGAAGCTGTGTTAGTGGAGGTGAATTTGGACTCGCTCTTCTTGTCAGACTCTTCAAACATACCAGACAGGTCAAGACCGGTTGAAAGGGAAATTATATCAAAAGCATTCAGGTTGGTGGGCTTTTTTGCTTCTTGCTGCTTGCACTCCGATGTTGAGGTGCTACTCAAGGAATCAGAAGCCGCAGGCACATCAACTGGACTGTCAGCTCTTGCTTGCAAATTATATCTGAGCAGCTTGGCATCTAGACCCTTCCTAAACCAAGGATTTGTCATGATCTTTTCAATCGATATTCTTGTACTAGGGTTAGGATCAAGAATCCGCATCAGAAGGCGCCGGATATCCGTAGAGAACCAACTTGGGCATTTGAATTCAGCCTTCCCAATTTTCTTGTACATGTTCATCAGATTCTTGTCCTGGAATGGCAGATATCCAGCTAAAAGCACAAAGAGAATCACACCACAAGACCATATGTCAGCCTTCGCGCCATCATAGCCTTTCCTATTGATGACCTCTGGAGCAACATAAGCCGGTGTGCCACATGATGTGTGGAGCAAGCCGTCGAGTCTTCTGTACTCAGAAATAGTACTTAGGCCGAAATCTGAAACTTTCAAGTTGCTGTCCTCATCAAGAAGAAGGTTCTCCGGCTTCAAATCCCGGTGGTAGACGCCCCTGCTGTGACAAAAGTCAACTGCGCAGATCAGCTGCTGGAAGTACTTCCTTGCGGCATCTTCCTTGAGCCTTCCCCTCTGAACCTTGTTGAAGAGCTCACCACCCTTGACGTGCTCCAACACAAAGTATATCTTGGTTTTGGTGGCCATAACCTCATACATCTGAACGATGTTGGGGTGCTTCACCAACTTCATCACAGAGATCTCTCTTTTGATCTGATCCGTGAGCCCGCCCTTCAGCACCTTCTCCTTGTCGGTCACCTTGATGGCGACACTCTGCGAGGTCTCGACATTACGGGCATGATAAACCTTGGCGAAGGTACCTTGCCCGAGCATCTTCCCCATCTCATACTTCTGCATCAGA
Organism: Puccinellia tenuiflora; assembly: GCA_012064385.1. NCBI lineage: Eukaryota > Viridiplantae > Streptophyta > Magnoliopsida > Poales > Poaceae > Puccinellia > Puccinellia tenuiflora. The sequence continues at coordinate 42,470 of QRDG01001585.1, forward strand.
ATGTTCCCCTTCTGGTCTGCCATGATGCCTTGATGTGTACCCGCACACACGCAGAAACCAACCAGCGATTCCTTCCGAACCTTGCAGGTGCTTGCTAGATGACCTCAACCGTCGTCACCTCCCAGATGGTAATCTAGGATGATGGCTGAGATGCCACGTCGAACCCCATCGTGCGCAAGCACATGGAGGAAGAGCTGTGCGTGTTGTTCTTGAGAAGCGGTGTCATCAAGGTCAATCAACGCAGCAACAGGGGCGGCTGCCCTGCCGATTATGATTCCCTCGCAGGGTAGATCTCTAGCATGCAAACACATCTCTCTGCATTCCCTAAGATGTTTCCTCCTTGTAGAAATCCCGATACTGTCAAAAACAGAAGTGAAACATAACGTCAGTGAATGGTAATAAGAGACGTACAGGCGTAGAGCGGGCTACTAGGATTGAAAAACAGATACTCAAACAAACAAACAAAAGACTGTAGATGTTTGTGCGGAATAAGAAGAAGAAGAACAGGATTTCTGGGCAAGAAACACCAACGAAATCAGATACGTTTTCCCGGCCCGAAACGTGAAAGCAAACTCGCATCGATCTCGCCTCTTAAGAACTACTAACATGGTTCTGAACTCAAATTCTACAAACAGATGCGGCCATAAACAAAACTCTCTGTAACAGCAGCCAGTTCATCATCTCCCCCCTGCACATGTACACTGCCAAGAGAAGGATAGCCTCCTGAATCACAAACTACCATGAAACGTACGTCGAGGTCACCGGCAGAGAAACCAGATGCGGTTTCCCAGCCCGAAACGCGAAAGCAAAAACTCTCATCATCTCGCCTCTAAGAACTAATTTTGGTTCTTCTGAACTATAAAATTCTACAAAGAGATGCGGCCATGACTAAAACTTTCAGTAACAGCAGCCATTTCATCATGATCTCCCTCCCCTGCACACGTATACACTACCAAGATAGAAAGAGAGCCTCCTAAATCACAAATTACCATGAAACATGCATCGAAGTTACTAACCAGATTACCAGAACAGAAAGTGAAAAAAAACCACTACATCTCCCTAGATCCACATCGGCCACGCAATTCTAACGGAACAAGAAACAGGGGAGAGTCCGTACCAGATCCCGGCGGCCTGGTCTGGTGTGGCGACGCGACGCGACGGAGAACCGCAGCGGACGGCGCTAGATCCCCTTCCCACCGATCGATGCGAACGAAGAAACCTCGCAGAGGATTCACGAAGACGACGCGTGGGCAGGCAGGATGTGTGCGGCTTTGGCGTCGGGCGAAGGAAGAGAGGAGACGAGAGTGTTGAGCAGCGGCGAGAGAGGAGAGGTCGAAGGGTTCAGCTTGAGAGGCGGCTCAGTTTTATACGGCGGGGCCGAGGGAGGGAGATATTCCGCATCACCAATTCACCACCCACCGCCGTTCAATCGATTTACGGATCTATTCGTCACGCCGCTCCGCTCCTTTCCTGGCCGGGCGGGCCCCACCAATAATTCGTGGGACGCATGGACGGACGGACGGCATCGCTCCCCCCGTCCCCGTTCCGGGCCCGGATCCAGATTTGTCCCTTCTCGACTCAGTCGGCCGGCGCCGCACGGCAGTTCAGTTTTTGACTGTTTCCTTTACACAGCTGGTATAGTATATGGTTGTGTGGTTAAAATTAGAAAGAAGGGAAATCGCGGAGGGTAATTTCGCGGCAGTAATTTCTGGATTAGCTGGAATATACTGTACGTGCTGCTGCCGAAGAGAAGTTACGACGACTGGTGCCAGCGCAAGGGGACGGGAGCCGTCGAGACGGAAAGCTTTACTAGTACGTCATCGTGTGTGTGTGGAGGTTCGTCGAACGAGAGGAAAAAAGCTTTGTACACGTCGCGTCGTGCGGACGGTGCGGGAGAGGAAACGTGAATCGGTCCTACCCGGGCCGGGGTGCGCACGTAGCCGGACATGTGCAGACCACCCACCGCTCGGCCGGTGGACGGCATGCATGGCCCGAGCGAGGTGTGCGGAACTGGAAAGAAGGAAGAAGCCAAATCGAAACACGGCGCCCGCGAGCTGTAAAGAGAACGTATCCGGTGCACCGGGGCCGGTGCACCATCTCCGTTTTTCACCAAAAAAGTTTTCAAAAAATTTAAAAAAAGTTTTGACATACATAATACTCGTATCTAACTTGTCACAAAATTTCAAATCAAAATTCATAACACAACTCGTAAAATAAAATAGACAAATCTGACAATGAATAGTACCAAAATATTGTTTTGCTCTAAATTTGGCCCATTGTCAACATTGATAACAAATTTGTCTTTTTCACTGTTGATGTTGTGTTTCAGATTTAGACTTGAATTTTTCTGACGATGTATATTTATGTTATGTCAATGTCAAAACTTGTTTTCAAAATTTTTGAAAACTTTTTTGGTGCAGAAACGGAGATGGGTGCACCAATTCACCCGGTGCACTGGATACGTTCTCGAGCTGTAAAAGCCTCCCGATGAAATGAATTAGGTACAAAGACATGTTACACGTCGAGATCAGCTAAGAGGACTGATGATATCAAATCAGTGCAGATCATACATCCAATCGTCCTCTGCGCTTGTAAAGGCGGCTTACAAGCCCTCTCCCCCCCCCCCCTCCCCCCCGAGGGCGACGGGGCTTCTCCTCCTATCTCCGGCCCCCACCCCCTCCCTCCACCCCTCCCCCGTCGCCGCCGCCGGCAGAGGTCGCCGGGCGAAGCCCGGGCGACGTCGGCGGCGGCGGCCTTTCTTTCCCCGCGCCATGGAGAGTGGGTCGGGGCCCTCCCCGTCCCTGACGGCGGTGCTCCTCGGGCGGCAGCGGTCCGGCACGGCCGGGTGGCGGTGGTGCGGTGGCGTCGAGCGGAGGCGCCGTGAGGCGGAGCTCCATGGCAGAGGTGGCTGCCGGTGGTCGCCCGGCCAAGATCTGGGCAACCTGGGCCCCAGATGGGCTCGGGCGGGCCTCAGATGGGCTTGGGCGGGCCGGAGTCGATGAGGCCGAGGTGCTTCCTGGAGGTGGCGACGACGACTCCGCCAAACTTGGGAAGGCGGCGAGGCCGGCGTGTTGCAGCAGGGCTGCCGGAGCTTTACGGGTCCGTCTGGGCCCGGCCGGGCCAGTGTGGGCATGGTGTGCTCCTGGCATTCTGTCCGGTCGATGACCACTGCTCGGTGGTGGAGGTGGGTTCCTCCCGCCCGGCTGTGCTGCTGCTGTCCCATGTCCCGGCGTTGTCGTGTATCTCCACCTTCCAGGCCGCGTGCCACTGTTCGCGATGAGACAGTGGTGGTGACTACAAGTCCGTGGTGGCGCGTGCTCGTGGGCGGTGAAGCTTGGTGGTGGTTGATGTCTACACACGCTTCTATTCTTGTAGACAGTGTTGGGCCTCCAAGAGCAGAGATTTATAGAAAAGCAGCAAGTTTCCCTTAAGTGAATCACCCAAGGTTTATCGAACTCAGGGAGGTAGAGGTCAAAGGTATCCCTCTCAATCAACCCTGCAATCACAATACAAAAAGTCTCTTCTGTCCCCAACACACCTAATACACTTGTCAGATGTATAGGTGCACTAGTTCGGCGAAGAGATAGTGAAATACAAGTAATATGGATGATTATAAGTAGTAATTGCAATCTGAAATAAAAATGACAGCAAGCAAATATGTGGCAGAACTTGTTGTAAACGGTGTTTCAATGCTTAGAAACAAGGCATAGGGATCATACTTTCACCAGTGGTCACTCTCAACAATGCAATCATAATTGAATGTAAATATAAGCACTTCAATATACTACTCCGAAGTATTCTCCGGCTGGATAACGAACACTAATTCATTGTGTAGGAATGCAAAAGCACGCCTCAAACATATATTCCCAAGTACTAATGAATACGCCACACTGGACCATGAGCATTCATAAGAGGTAATAACACACCACAATTTCATAGAGACATCCAACTCAAATAATAAATCAGTGAACAAGTATCTTGTGAAATATAGCCTAAAGACCCATACGGTGCACACACTGTCACCTTTACACACGTGGGACAAAGAGTCTCCGGAGATCACATAAATAAAGCCCACTTGAGTAACATAACAACATCTAGATTGCAAAGCTCATGATCACATATAGATCACATCATGGGAGAGAGAGATATAGACCACATGGCTACCGGTACGGCCCTCAGCCCCGAGGAAGAACTACTCCTTCCTCATCATGGGAGTCAGCAACGGCGATGAAGATGGTGGTGGAGTCGATGGAGATGGCTCCGAGGGCACTTCCCCGTCCCGGCAGGGTGCCGGAACAGAGACTTCTGTCCCCCGAAACTTGTCGGCGATGGCGGCGGCGCTGCAGATGTTTCTTTGTAATATGACGGGGTCCGTCTAGGTTTTATGCGTCGGGGGAAATATATAGGCGAAAGGGCGGCGTCGGAGGGCTCCCGTGGGGCCCACACCACCTGGTGGCGCGGCAGGCATGGGTCCCGCGCCACCCTATGGTGTGGCCGTCCCACGGCCCTCCAGGTCCTCTCCTTCGGGCTCCGTGTAGTCCATTGAATTATAAGACTGCTGCTTTTTGTCCCGTCAAATTCCGAGAATATTTCCTTAAGTACTTTTCTGAAACGGGAAAACAGCAGAAAACAGGAACTGGCACTGTGGCATCTTGTTAATAGGTTAGTTCCAGAAAATGCATAAAAATGCTATAATATGTAAACAAAACATGTAGCAAATGGTATGAAAACAAGCATGGATCATAAGAAATTATAGATACGTTGGAGACGTATCAGCATCCCCAAGCTTAGTTCTACTCGTCCTCGAGTAGGTAAAACGATAACAAATAATTTCTTAGAAGACATGCTAACTCACAATCTAGATCAACATAGCAATGCAAAGCACATGATGTGAATAAGGTGATCCAAAACAATTGTCTATAGTTGACATTAAGCAAACAATGATTAACAAATGCTAGCTAAAAGAAGCTAGAACTTTTCATGAATCAGCGTGTTGGAGACAAGGAACCATACATAAGGTTTAGAAAGAAGGATTGTAAATTGTGTCTCCAATGTAAAATATCAATCAATCTTCAAAGCATCAAATTCAGTCAATAATAGAAATAGCCAAGCTCAAGTCAAGTGTCCTTAATCCATCAACTTAACTTATCAACTGTTATGAAGTCCACTCAACTAATACAAGCAAGAAGAAGGCTTGGCACCATGATGTTATGGCAAAGAGAATAATAATGGGGGTTTGGAAGGCCAAAAAGAAAGGCTCAAACAGTGGAAGAGGTAACCACAAGACAAGAGGAAGTCCCGTAGTAGACACTGAATGAGGAGTAGTGATTGCCATGCAACGGATGCACATAGAGCTATATGAATGGAAGCTCTCCAATGGAACTAGTGGGGGTGCATCCAACTTGCTTGCTCATGAAGACCTAGAGCTCACTTGAGGAGGCTCATCGTTGGAATATATAAGCCAAGTTCTATAACATTTGGTCCCCACATAGTTATAATAATGAAGCATGAAAACTCACTACAATGATGTAGGTGCTACTAGCACAAGTGTGGAATAAAAGGATAGTAGTGTTGCCCCCTCTCTCATTTTATATTCTTTTTTTTTTTGCTTTTTGAGGCCTTTGTGGCTCTTTTATATTTTTCTCTCATTGGTCTCTTTTGGACTCTTTTGATTGGCCACTTTGGACTCTTTTCAATATGCCCACAGGTAGAGTCAACACTCTATTTTACAAGATGATCATCACACTTTTTGGTGTACTCAAAACTCAAAGACTAATACATGGTGTATGGTGGATATGCATGATCGAGCGTAGTGTGGAAAAGATGTAAAACATGTGGAAAACCACGCATCACACTAATTCAAATGGTCAAGCAATACTATATGGTAATGAAGTAAAAATGACATAAAATCATGTAATGTAAATGATGGATGTTGCATGACAATGTATCTCGGAATAGCTATGAAAATGCTGTGATAGGTAGATATGGTGGCTATTTTGAGTAAGATAGTTGGCTTATGTGTAGGAGAACAAGATGAAGATCTCCCACGGGGTTGGATGTACTTGCGAAGTATGCACCAATCTCAATGTGAAAAAGGGCAATGCAAATTACCGAAGAGGCTAGCAAAATATGGAGGTGGAAGTGCCAAAAACCAAAAACTCACATAGCATGTCGTATATTGCAAACAACTAACAGTATCAAAGTCTCACAAATGGTTAGAGACACCCCGAGAGGGATCGTGGCGGCGACACAAGTGCCCCGTTGGCTTACCCGACCGTTGCAGTAACTATACCATTAAAAACTTCTTTTCAACTAAGAGGAAATCACGACACTAAAGCACTATTGACTTATGTTGTTTTTAGTTCAGAAAAGTACGGCTCCACGCTCTACTAACACATATTCACTAATCAGCTCTTAACAGTATTAACCAACATATTTTAACCATTAGTTATTTTAATATCTCAAAACAATTGAAGAGGAGCAAGTTATCTACACAATGGTCTACATGACTATGCAGCTTTTCTCTATTTCATTCCACTATCATAAGCATAGCATTTTCCAATCTAACACATCAACCAAGCAACTAAAACAACTCTCTAACAAATAAGAGTGAAACACAAGAGAGCTTAACACAAAAAACTAGCAGCTCTAAACAAGATAACACGCTAAAAGCGAGAGCTTACTAAAAAACAGACAGTAGCTAAAAATACTCAACAAATATAAGCGAAGCACAAGAGTATTCATATAAAAAGCGGAGCGTGTCTATCTCCCACACAAGAATGCTAGGATCCAACTTATTAAGCAAACTAAAACACACACTCAAAATAAAAATAGACGCTCCAAGCAAAATACATAAGATGTAGTGGAATAAAAATATAGTATCACTAGAGATGACCTGATAGTTTTGTCGATGAAGAAGGGGATGCCTTGGGCATTCTCAAGCTTATATGCTTGAGTCTTCTTGAATTTGCTGGGGATGACCCACCGGGGCATCCCCAAGCTTAGGCTTTTCACTCTTGTTGATCTCATCATATCGTCCCTTTTGCTTACTTGAAAACTTCCACCACATCAAACTCAAACTAATTCTCATTAGAGGGTTAGTGCATAAACCAAAAATTCACAAGTTCTACTGTGACACAAGCACACCTTAATGCATTATAACATTAGCTACAGCCACTGATGCTCAAAGAATCAAAAAAATCCAAATAAACATCGCAAAAGAAGCAATGCACAATAAAAGGCGGAATCTGTCAAAATCTGAACGGTCTGTAAAGACGAATTTTTTCGAGGCACTAGAGTTGCTCAAATCGAAAATCACTGAACTAGATAAAGTTTCATACATATATGAAGATTCAGCACACAAAATCTCAAAGCATTTCGTCGCTTCTGGAATAAATGACGAATTTAACGGTGACAGACAGAAATCTGTTTCCTGTGCAGAAATCCAAATATAGCAAAAACTTTCTAATAGAGACCTTACTTGGCACAACATTGTAAGAAAATAAAAATACAAAGAAGTTGCTACAGAAGTAAACAAACTTCTTGACTCAAATAAAAGAAAAGATACTGAAAATAAAATGATGGGTTGTCTCCCATAAGCGCTTTTCTTTAAAGCCTTTTAGCTAGGCATGGTAATTTTGATGATGCTCACATAAAAATGAGAGTTGGAGCACAATAAGTGAGCATTAAGAAGCAACTATAAAACTCATTTAAGTCTAACCCACTTACTATGCATTGGAATCTTGTAAGTAAATAAATCCATGAAGCATAAATTGACTAGCATAGGAAGACAAAATAGGCGCAACTTAAAATTTTTAACAAAAGGAGAGGAGATTCAATGTTATTGTGATATATGAAGCCATGTCTCCCATTTTCATAAAAACTTTCAGTAGCATCATTGATAAAATCCACAATATAACCATCACATGTAAAATTCTTATCATGATCCATATGCATAAAAGTGTCATCATTACTCTCCACATAAGTAAAATCCTTCTCATTAGTAATAGTGAGAGTAAAACTACCATAGCCATCATTGTAATCATCATATATAGGAGGCATATCATAATCACAAGGAATTTATGCTCAATAGTAGATGGACTGAAAAGATCACATTCATCATTATAATCATCATATATGGGAGGTATAGTATCATCAAATCAAATTTCCTCCTCAAAGCTTGGGGGACTAAAAAGATCATTTTCATAAAAACTAGCTTCCCCAAGCTTAGACTTTTCCATAGCATTAGCAATAATGGTGTTCAAAAAATTCATACTAATAACATTATTACCACTATTATGCAAACAAACTTCCATAGATTTTTTAATTTTCTCTTCAAAATCATCATGTCCTAATTCAATATAAAGTTCATAAAGATCTCTAATTTTTTTGTTGTTTTCCATTAAGCCTAACTAGTGAAATTAAAAACAAGAAACAAAAAGATATAATTGCAGAATCTAAAGTAAATAACTTCAAGCACTCACAGAACAACAACAATACTATAAAATAGCTTAGTAGCCAGAGAATGTGAGTACCTTTTACCTTACCTCCCCGGCAACGGCGCTAGAAAATAGCTTCGTTGCCGGATAGCTTTGTTGTTGGAGTGTGAGTGCCGCTTACCTTACCTCCCCGGCAACGGCGCCAGAAAATAGCTTGATGTCTACACACGCTTCTATTCTTGTAGACAGTGTTGGGCCTCCAATAGCAGAGGTTTGTAGAACAGCAGCAAGTTTCCCTTAAGTGAATCACCCAAGATTTATCGAACTCAGGGAGGTAGAGGTAAAAGGTATCCCTCTCAAGCAACCCTGCAATCACAATACAAAAAGTCTCTTCTGTCCCCAACACACCCAATACACTTGTCAGATGTATAGGTGCACTAGTTCGGCGAAGAGATAGTGAAATACAAGTAATATGGATGATTATAAGTAGTAATTGCAATCTGAAATAAAAATGTCAGCAAGCAAACCTGTGGCAGAACTTGTTGTAAACGGTGTTTCAATGCTTAGAAACAAGGCCTAGGAATCATACTTTCACCAGTGGTCACTCTCAATAATGCAATCATAATTGAATATAAATATAAGCACTTCAATATACTACTCCGAAGTATTCTCCGGCTGGATAACGAACACTAATTCATTGTGTAGGAATGTAAAAGCACGACTCAAACATATATTCCCAAGTACTAATGAATACCCCACACTGGACCATGAGCATTCATAGGAGGTACTAACACAGCACAATTTCATATAGACATCCAACTCAAATAATAAATCAGTGAACAAGTATCTTGTGAAATATAGCCTAAAGATCCACACGGTGCACACACTGTCACCTTTACACACGTGGGACAAGGAGTCTCCGGAGATCACATAAATAAAGCCCACTTGAGTAACATAACAACATCTAGATTGTAAAGCTCATGATCACATATAGATCACATCATGGGAGAGAGAGATATAGACCACATGGCTACCTGTACGGCCCTCAGCCCCGAGGGAGAACTACTCCCTCCTCATCATGGGAGTCAGCAACGGCGATGAATATGGTGGTGGAGTCGATCGAGATGGCTCCGGGGGCACTTCCCCGTCCCGGCAGGGTGCCGAAATAGAGACTTCTGTCCCCCGAAACTTGTCGGCGATGGCGGCGGCGCTGCAGATGTTTCTTTGGAATATGACGGGGTCCGTCTAGGTTTTATGCGTCGGGGGCAATATATAGGCGAAAGGGCGGCGTCGGAGGGCTCCTGTGGGCCCCACACCACCTGGTGGCGCGGCAGGCATGGGTCCCGCGCCACCCTATGGTGTGGCCGGCCCACGGCCCTCCAGGTCCTCTCCTTCGGGCTCCGTGTAGTCCATTGAATTATAAGACTGCTGCTTTTTGTCCCGTCCAATTCCGAGAATATTTCCTTAAGTACTTTTCTGAAACGGGAAAACATCAGAAAACAGGAACTGGCACTGTGGCATCTTGTTAATAGGTTAGTTCCAGAAAATGCATAAAAATGCTATAAGATGTAAACAAAACATGTAGCAAATGGTATGAAAACAAGCATGGATCATAAGAAATTATAGATACGTTGGAGACGTATCAGTGGTGCTCCGGTGCGCCTGGGGTTTTTTTGTGGGCAGGGGTCGGGGGAAATCCCTGTCGGCTTGTCTGACCCTGATGCGGTGACGCTTTCGAGTGGCACCATTCCTTCCTGGAGGGAATCGTGGGAAGCCTCTGTCCACTTTACCTCGAGTCGGGGGAAACCCTAGGACCATCCGGTCCGGGCAGCAGCGCCGTGTCGACGGTGCTCCCTTCTTGAAGGGGCTGCTTGGCTCTGGGTGCTCCGAAGTGCTTGGAGCGTGGCGGTAATAGTCGGAATGGCGCAGCGGGTCCAGGTCTTCATCGCTTCGTCGATTCGGCGTTGTCTTTATTTTTTCCTCTTTGGGCGGTTGTTTGTTGTTGGCCCCAGCTTATGTGGTGTTGTGTTTGTATCCGTGGTTGTATGGTGGTGGTTGCTTTATTTATAAAGCTGGACGAAAATCTAAAGGCGGCTTAGAATAGAGGCATTATTTGGAGTGGCTCACCTTGGAGCGTAGAGCACTGCAGCAGCGTACTACTATATGCATCATGTGTTGTTGCTCAATTTGTCTCCACGAGATTCTTTCCAACGGACGGGCATGGCAGCAATGATAATATGATACTACTACTTTACTCACTTGTTTGATAGTATCTTGGCGCGGAAATTGATTAATTATTTAGTTAGTAAAAGGGCATGCGGCTCCATAGCGGGTGCGGTACCAATATTTTAGCGCGAATTATGGAGCTTAGAAAAATGGCGAATCGTCATCGCCGGGGCCGGGGCCAGACCGGCTTCTAGAGCAGACCAGTAGGTTGCATAATTTTGGACAAGTACAGAGACACGCATGCGCTCCGGAGGGCAGGCCAAGTTTTCGTGCTCATGATGCTAGTCTCGTCGCTCGCTTCCTACACCTGTCCTCCAGCTGGTAGCTGCCTCAAGCCTCAGGTTGAGTGTGCTTCCAACGGAAACCACAAATGGAGAATGAGCTCTAGGTGTCCTTTATTTCGAAAGAATCAAGACTTTTCTTTGATGTTCCCCTAGCTTCCAACACATGTCCTCCAGCTGGTAGCTTCCTCAAGCCCCAGTAGGGGTGCAGGTGGACGCGGGCGTCCGCGTGCCCGCTTCGTCCGCGCCGCGTAAAACTGTTCTGTGGCGTTGCGCACAAACTGCAGAAACTAAGGATGTGTTCGGTTCTGGAACCGCGGGGGATGGAACGGAACCGTTCCATGCCGAGGGCATGGAACAGTTCCGACCCCGTGTTCGGTTCGGAAAAATTCGAGGGACGGAACGGTTCCGAACCCGTGTTCAGTTCGAAAAAATTCGAGGAACGGAACGGTTCCGACCCCGCTAATTAATCAAGATTAGGAATAATTAATCAAGATTAGCGATAATTAATCAAGATTAGCGATAATTAATTAAGTTTAGCGATAATTAATTAAATTTAGCAATAATTAATCAAGATTACTTTTTTCGTTAGCGAGCCGTTCCGTGTCGTCCGGCCGATTTGGCCGGATGGATGCGTTCCGCATCTGATGGGAATATTCCCTTCCTAGGAACTAGTTAATTCCGTTCCTTTGCCGAACCGAACATGAGAATGACCTAAAATCACGGAACCGTCCCGTCCCGTTCCTCTCCGTTTCCAAACCGAACGCATCCTAAGCGGGCTTTGCAGAAGTATCCTGCGTTTCCTGCTACGTCCGCTTATCCTGCAAACTAGGAGCAGTCCGCCTTCCGTCAACACTGCGCAGGACTCCACGCTGGGCATCATAGGCGCCACGCCGTCCCCAGCGCGACCTCAGCATCGACCAGGACCACGGCCTTCGGATCGCTGCGCCTGATAAACTTGAGTAGTGCGTTGGAAGCGTCAGGCCTGGTACTCGCAGCGAGGTGGAAGAAGAGGGCCGAGGAGAGGACGACTGCGACAACCTCGTCGACGGAGGCCCAGATGCTTTCGACGGCAAGCACGCCGAGCCGGACGACGTCGATGGCGAAGCGCACGCCGAGGCCGCAGGTGAAGTCCCGAAGGTTGTCGGTGCTAGCAACGTCTCCGCAGTCTCCTCGTCCACGACGGCGGTCACGCGGACAGCCGGCGTGGCGGCAGCCATCGAGCGGCGACCTCCTCGACGAAGGAGGACCATTGCCCGCCGAGGCCTAGGTCGAAGTCAATGACGTGGAACGGCGCCACGGCCGGAGTTGCAGCCGCCACCGTCGGTGCAGTACAAGCTAGCTAGTTACGGTTTGATTTACCGCCTGGTCACCGTCCATGTATGTACAAGCCAGCTGCAGTTTTATGCCTTTTGATGTTGCGACCGGCCAGTCCTGCATAACCTGCTGGACTCCGCGGACTATCACACTAGCGGACGCAGGCGCCTGCGAATCCTGCAATATGCATTCGTGGCTGATGCGGGCAAAGCGGGCAGATCCGCGGACGTGTCCACTTGCACTGCACCCTTAAGCCCCAGCACCATATCTTGAGTGTTGAGGCATGACTCACACGATTAAAAATCACGGAAACATGATACAAAACGGGTTCGCACTTGGCAGTGTACCTAGGCTATTCATCTAGCATTATTTTTCAGTTAACGTGCCACCTTAGTTTGATAGTACTCCCTCCGTTTCACAATATAAGATGTTTTAGGTGTTTTACATGTTGTATACATTCGGACTAAAATGATGAAAAGTGAGTGGACATATACACTAAAACATGTCTAGATACATATGGTCCAAATGTGAATGTGGAAAAAGCCTAAAACATCTTATATTGTGGAACGGATGGAGTACAATGGAGTGACAGTCATGTTTACTTTCCCTTCCACGTAACGGACTTAGGTGGCAACTGGTACAGAGTGTGAGGTGGCCTGTCGGAACTGGCACTAGGACTAGCACGCGCGAGGGTGGGGTTGAATAGTACTACTCCTCAAAGTTGCTCAGCTATCACCGATGATCGATTAATTTCTGCTTGTACGCTCTGTTCGCCCGGTTGCCGATGGCGTCACGGCTAATTATTAGTAGGGTTAGGGAGATGGAAAACTCGCAGGTGAGCCCGAGGGAGATGCAGTATATGTATGTCCTTTGAAAGAGAAAGAAAGATGCAGATGCAGATGCGTTTGAGACCGCTTACTGTGCAACTCGTGTATGATTGTACTCTGGACGTACGTCTGTGTCTCCGGAATAATAGAGCGAATTAATTGTCCTCTGGAGTATCTGTCTGCATGCGAATGTGATGCATATGATTACCAGGTTCGCGTGGCACGCGACGTGGCAAGCATGCAGGCATGCAATGCAAGCTGAGAGCATCTCTCCAGCAGATCCCTACCGAAAAACCAGTTTCGGTGACCCAAAAACGAGTTTGGGGCACTCTTATCGTGGATTTGTTTTGTTCGAGCAAAACAAATCCACGATAATCTTACTGTTAAACAAACTAGTTCGTGTGAAATTTTACAAGTTGGATTAGAGAACAACTAGCTACAACTAATAAAAATTTAAACTAGATTCTATGGGGGTCTTCTTCTTCACTCGAAACCGAGGTACTTGGGAGTCGTCGACGAGCGCGGCGCCGCCACGAGCTCAAGCCCATCCACCGCAGCTTCCATGCGGGCCGGAGCACCCTCCTCGCCGTCCTCCTCCGTCTTCGTAGCTGCAGCCAGCTCCTCCTCGACGATGCGGTGCCGCTCAAAGCACGGCAAGATGTGGTCGAAAAGCACATCGAATGTGCACGAGCAGGTTCGCCCGCCGCCCACGAAGATCGTCGCCTCATTCGGCTTGTCATCCGGCACCTCAATCGACACGGCGCTGGAGCTACCCGCCTCCGCGTCGTGCGAGGTGGGGCGTGACGGCGCGAGCTCCTCCTCGACTGGCTCCGCCCATGGGTGGCCTCTTGGGAGCATCCCGGTCCACATGCGCCCTCAAAGGCAGCCGCGCTTGCTCGCGCCTTCCGAGCGACGGCGGCGGCACTCCTCCTCTTCGCCCGGAGGCGCACGGCCTCCGACTCGCCCACCAGGACTACTCATGCTGGAGCCAACCATGGTGGAGTCGTCCAGAGACGGAATCGTGCTGGAGTCGTGAGTAATTTCTCGCTAGAGTAGTCTAAACCTAGCGGCGACGGGAAATAAATCACGGCGGGCATATTGTGGGGGCAAACTATAAATACCCCCCCCCCCCCCCCCCCGCCCACCTGATACGATATAATGACAGAGTCGCCGCTTATTCGGATCGGCCGAAATTTTCCATCGCATATCGAGCCGGAATTTTCCAGACTCGGGAGCTTGTAGGGTCTGCTAGAAATCTCTGAAAGTGGTGGTGGCATGTCTTTGGAAAATATAAATGCGTATATATGCATGCAAGTTGTTTCAAAGGCAAAACTAGAAGTTCTTACTAGCATTCGAAAAATAATACATAATTCCATAAGGGGCCGTATGGATCCCATCATTTCAGAAGAAAATCATCTCAGATTCCATGCCCAATGTGTTTGGTTGTCATGGAATTGGAATGTCATTTCAATTGGAATTCCAGACAATGACTTTACTATGTTAAGTCAATTCCTATCCCTTACCCTTCCATTTCTCTAGAATTCATTTCATTTCATTTCAGTCTTACGACCCCTAATTGCCTTTTGAAAATGAAAGGGGGGCATGCTGCCAATACGGCTTAAATGGAAGGACGTTCACGGATGGGAGGGGCAGCTCGTGCGTAGCCGCATATTCGATTCTTTCCTTTACGGGTGATATACAACACGAAAGATATACATCCAGTAAAAAGCGACAGATACATTTGCACCTCGAGAACAACCGAGAGAGAGACGGAAAGAAAGAGAGAGAGAGAGGGGGACAATGCATCCTGGTTTATCAGGTCGCTAGGTTCCATCGAACAAGAGCATCGGTTGGTTTCCCCTCTCGGCTGAACCTGAAGGTGACGCGTCAAATGCCGAGACCCACACAGCAGCACAGGCCGGCACGCGCGTAGTTTTGTTCGTGAAGCCAGGATACTCTGTTGGCTTTATAGGAGGATTCCAAAAAGTTGTTCAGATACATAACATGCGTGGTGATTCTTTTCCTTTTTCGAGTTCTCACGTTAACTCTCTGTTTCGGATGGCAGCAACGAAACTTTGTGCGGCTGACGCGCGACGCCGTGGGAGGGAGCAGCCATTTGTTGGCACACGGCACGGATGTCAGATCCCACCAGCGCTCGCCGCACCAAAGGCTGTGTCGAGAGTCGATTTATTTCGCAATTGTTTTTTTTTTAACGAGACAAAATTCTTGTTTTTCCATTAATTAAGAAAAAATAGAAGGTGCTGATTAAAACTTAACCCTACATGCATGATGCAGACTAAACACTATTATACTCTTGTTTTTGGGGAACGAGACAAAATTCTTGTTTTTCCAATTTTTAATTTACAATAAATATAGGCTAGCTACAAATGGTTATACATCACATTTGATGTGACCTATTATACTCGTGCACAATGCACGCCTTGCCGTCGAGAGTAGCCACCTATCCGGGGCTACCACCCCGGCTTCCTCACCACAGGGTGCCGAATGACAGCAGGGAGGGATGCCACCACCTCCTGCCGCAGGGGACCTCCACCATCTCCGAACGACCGCCACCCTTCTGCTGCGAGCTCGCTGGGCTGAAGAGAAGCAACCCCGCACCCTTGGGCCATGTGCCGCCGTGACCGAACATACAACAACAACACGGCTGGGGCAACGTCTACCCCTAGCCACCTCCCTCGCCAGCCAGGCTCGCCTTATCAGTTAGTGAACACTATTTTTCAGTATATGGAATTTTTGTTGTGTTGATTGAGAGAGAATGAAGAGAGTGAATGTTGTCTCCTTTTAGCTAATAGATTATGCCTAGACTACTTTTTCATTGTATGACGCACCTTTTTTTCTTACATATATTCTATTAAAATTTTCTTTTGGAAGACATACGTGCACTGGTTGTTAGGGATTCATTGTACAACAATGTTTTCGCTGTTCTACAGGATTTGTAATGACAAGAGAAGACTGACTTCCCTGCCATCCCATTATGGAGATAATTCAGTGCTCTTAATTAGCGGGGCCAAACCAGCTAGACGTACGTACGAGTAGGTTTGTCGTGGGATGGACATATGCCTAAGTGTATACTTGTGAGGTGTGGTAGCAGCTTGCACAGCCGGCGGCATCTACAGGCGGGATTGGGCACTAAGGTGCAAACTGACACACGATGTACCCAGGTTCGGAGCCCTCGTGGTGAGGTAACACTCCTACTCCTGCTTGATCTGGTGTATATGGTGGATTATATGGTGTTACATGTCTGCTCCTTGAGCTGTATATAAGGGGGAGTGAACTCGGCCGGCTGTGTATATGGTGGATTATATGGTGTTACATGTCTACTCCTTGAGCTGTATATAAGGGGGAGTGAACTCGGCCGGCTGCCCGAGAGCCAGTCCAGCTTAGGGAGGGCAGCCCTGGTGCTCCTTATAAAGGGAAGCCCAGGGGACAAGGGGTAGCCCACATGCCTAACTAACACTATTCGGGGGACCGGCTGCCCGACCCGGACCCGGCGGGTCCGGCTACAGTTTTCTTCCCTCCCACAGTGTTCTTCCATCAAGCACAGTGGACGCCGCACGGTATGGGGGCGCCGCTGTCGGGGACGTGCGAGGCCGGGTGGCGCGCTTCCTGTCCTGCCGGCTCCGCCTCCGCCGGTTCCGGGTCGGCCGGGTCTTCGGTATGGCCTTCTCCTTTATGTCTTGTCGGTGTGGTCAGCGTCGTGCAGCAACTGTACCGGACGTCATCGTTGTCGGGTCTTCCGTGGGTGGCTGGCGGGGTGGGCAGCCGGACAGATTGTTCAGCCGGACAGGTGGCCAGCCGAACAGATCGTCCAGCCGGACAGAGCTTCAGGACAGCCAGCCGGCAAGGCAGAAGGCCAGCCGGCCAGGTCTTCACGGCAGCCGGCCAGCCAGGTCTTCACGTCTTTGGGTAGCCGGACAGGTTAGCAATCCGGCTTCGGCCAGCCAGCAGGGGGGCCAACAGGATTTGGCCAACCAGCTGCTAGATCTTGTCGAGTCGTGGACTCTGGTATATCGGGGCACCCCCATCCCCCGACAAGGTTGCTTTTGGAGAACCAATGGAACAAAGACTCCCGTGGATGCAATGTGATGGTGTACGTTCTTGATGGTACATCCTACATGCACCTGTTGTCAAGCTTACAGAAGCGTAAATCGCTATGGTATGTTTCGTTCATTCGTCCATCCGATTGCCAAAGCCGTCACGACTGATGGTACATATAGTTAGGGTCGCGTTGAGCGTCCCCCGAGGGATCGGAAAGCCCCGATCCCCCACATCCAGCGAACGACACGTGTCCGACGTGCCCCTTTCATTTGTCTTCGTAGAAAGAAAAACACACAAAAAAAAAAACCGCGCGGACATGCCCAACTCCAACCCGCACCCTCCAGCCCCGCCGCACAAAAAAGAAGGCCGGCAGGTAGCACCGTCGCTGCTCGGCTGCTCCCCTGCAGCACCGCCGCCAACGGTTGGAAGCCCCGTCGCCAGCTCCATGCACCACCGCTGCCAACCATGGTAGCACAGATGCTGACCAATGGCAGCACCTTCTCCCGCCGACGGTAGCAACGCCGACGGCCGATGACAGCAAAAACGACATGTTTTGCTAGCATCCGCGCTTGTCGCTGGCAGCAACGTGATGTACTCCTTGCAGCGCCGACGACAACCACTATTAGCACCGGCGCTATCCAGGCCTGGGTAGCACCGCCGTCCATCAATGGCAGCAACACATGCTTGCTTTGACAACATTGCTGCTCACCGCTGGAAGCACCGCGCCTCCGCCATGGTAGCAGCGCTACCCCGTGCCCTGATAGCACCGCCCCGCCATGTCGGCAGCTGCGCTGCCGTTCCCTCGCAGCAACACTGGCACCCGATTGAGAAGCAGCTCTGGCTACCCTCATTGCATCTTCATGGTCGCCAGCGCTGGGAGGGATTGTTGCCGCGGTAGTCGCCTATGGTAGCAGTGATGCCCTTCCTCGCCAGCATCGGGGTCCGCTGATGGAAGCACCTTCTCATCCGCAGCTCCTCGCCGGAGGTAGGAGAGAGAAGTCGGGATGGGATGGGCTGCACGCTGCATCCCCTCGTGAGGGCCATGGAGGGACGGATGAAGGGAGGGGGGGGAGGGGGAGGAAGTGGCCACCGCCACCGGAGTGGAGGGCGGAGGGGTTTTGCTTCGATCGGAGTGGAGGACGGGTGGGTCGAGGCGCGGAAGGTAAGGGATCGAGGGGAGCTGGGACCTGGGAGCATCGCCTGGGAATCGTTTCAATCTGGAGGCCTTCGCGAGAGGATATGGACCAAAGGGAGATGCGTCCGAGTGGGGTCCACACGTGGACACGCGGCGCACGGGCGAGCAGGAGGATGCGAGAGTCATGATCCCCCAGCTGATATGTAGCGTTTTCCATATAGTTAGTTGTTGATGTCGATTATTATCAGGCTAACTACGACGGGAGATGCACATGCCCTGCCGCCTTGCTGAACTAAGGTGTGAAGTGGGATCTCAGCTTAGTCCCACCGGTAGTTCATTTGTACAATTTTAATGTAATTTTTTTCTCGAAAATTGCACTACAAATTTTCATTTGTACTATAAGTGGGACTAAGGTGGGATCCCACTTGCATCTCTATGCTGAACATTTGACTGTTCCGCGCTCTGGTGTGTATCATACTATCATTGTACACGAGGTCAACATACATGCATGATGCAGAAATAGAAGATGCCCATTAAAACTTAACCCTACATGCATGATGCAGACTAAACACTTGAATTGTAGTAGCCATCAAAGCCTCTGAAACTGATACTGCATCATGTACAGGTCCCTGCCAGCGACGTTGCTTGGAGGAAAGGAGAGAGCAAACGGTAGCCGCATGATATATATGCACGACATTGTATATACTCCCGTAGAAATCAAACATGTTGAGGAAGCTTAGAGCAACCCCTGCCGTTGGTGCCCCCAGAGCGTTTTGCCGGTGCAAAATCAGCCGTTTGGGGTGGCGCCGGCGGAAATTTGAGCCCTGGGGGCAGCCTGTTTCCCAGCCGTGTCCCCACCCAAGAAGAGCTGTCAACGATTTTCTTCCCTCCCACGCCTAGACACCGTCGCGCTCTGGAGGAAGGAGAAGGCCGACCTCTCCGGGCGGCGGCGGCTGGCATCGGCTGCTTGCCACGCCATTTCGTCAGCGGGTGCACCGCGCCGCCAGGCACCGGCTGCTTGCGGCGTCGGCCCGGATGGAGCTCTCCAGGTCACATGATGGGGGCGCGCGCGCTCCTCCTCGCCCTTCTCTGCATCCTCGGCATCGTCCGCCCGCAGTCTCTACCGGCGCCGCCCGTGGTACAGGGGCAGGCGGCCCCGCCGCCGAAGCCGACGTCGTTCGGGCGCACCGCCACGGCGGGAGGAGGGTCGTCCAGATCGGGAGGGGCGTGCTGGAGTGCGCCGTCTGCCTCACGGCGTTCGAGGAGCGCGACGACCTCCGCCTGTTGCCGCACTGCTCCCACGCCTTCCACCCGGAGTGCATCGACCCCTAGCTCGAGTCGCGGATCACGTGCCCGCTCTTCCACGCCAACCTCGAGAAGCCGCCGCCGCCGGCCGACGCGGCTCCCTAGTCGCCGTGGCATAGCGGGATCGCCGAGGCTGCCGGGATCCAACTCGACGGGGCCTGGTCGACCTCTCCCGGATGAGCCCCGAGGGGAGCTTGTGCGGATGACGGCGCGTGGGGGTCGGACTCGGAGGCAGCTTCAGCAACGCAGGAGCGGTGTAGGCGCGGGGCGGTTGGTGGAGGAGGGGAGAGGAGGAGAGAGAGGGTGGGGAGATAAAATAAGAGGAGAGAGTGCGAGGTGGGAGGCTGACACTGGACCTTTTGCATGCAAAACGTATCGCCGGTGCCCCCAGCTGAACCCAGCCAGTTGGGTTCGGCTTGGGTACGCCGGCGGAATCTTTTGCTTATCGCCGGCGAAAATTGAGGTCTTGGGGATGCGAGTGGGAGTATTTTTTATCGCTGGCTGGAGATGCTCTTATAGCTGTAAAAGGCCCTCCAGTTTAGTGGAAACTTGTCCCGGACTTCTGGTCAGGAGGACTAACAACAATAGAAACCAAACGTGCAAGTTGCCACACACTCGTGAAGCCGCTGGTTGCGTTTTGCTTCCTCGTACTGTTACTATCGCTTGCTATATATCGGTGGTTCACTTGGAATGTAGCGACACGTCGCCTAGGTGATGGTACAAGAACAATGTTTTCGATGTCTTCTGTGCACGACGTGTAATGACAAGAAAAGACTAACTTCCCTGCCATGCATGGATCCCATTACGAAGATAATTCGTTATGCTCTTAATTAGCGGGGCCAAACCAGCTAGACGTACGTACGACTAGGTTGCTTCTGGAGAACCAATGGAACAAAGACTCCCGTGGATGCAATGTGATGTTGTGTGTACGTTCTTGATGGTACATCCTACATGCACCTGTCGTCCAGCTTGTGGCCGGCCTCCTCAAGCGTAAATCGCTAAGGTATCGCCGATGGATGATGCTGCATGATCTATCCGTGGGTCTGGAATAATATTTCTTGTACGTTTCGTTCATTCGTCCATCCGGTTGCCAAAGCCGTCACGACTGATGGTACATATAGTTAGCTGTTGATATATGTCGATTATTATCAGGCTAACTAGGACGGGAGGTGCACATGCCCTGCTGCCGGCCGCCTTGCTGATCGAACATTTAACTGTTCCGCGCTCTGGTGTGTAGTGTAGGTATCATACTATCATTGTACTACGCACGCTCTGGTCGACATACGTCATGTCTCCGTAATAATGCAGAAATTGTAGGAGTAGTCCCTACAAGCTCTGCCTAATTAGCCACTACGTGGGGAGGTCTGGTAAGCTGATTCCGATACCCTATGTCAGCTCGACACCTGCGCCCTCGGTGGCGTCCTGTCCTGTGAGCCCGACCCACACACTCACAAATCAGACAAAACACATTTCTCGTGTGAGCTAATTAAGCGTCACAGGTTTCATAAAGCTTAAACAGTTTTGACAAAATCAAAGAGAGCATGCACCAGATCAGCTGCACCTCTTGTCTTCTTCTTCGTTTTTCTCGTGCGGATGTCATCTCTTACCTTGTCAGTCAAACCAGTTTACGGACAGATACAAAAGCATGGATGTCGATCGGCGACCTCTCATGCCCGTATAGGTGCGTCGTTTCAGAGCTGCTCCAGGGGTTTCTGAGAAACTGCGGCACACTGGTGATGCTCCGGCAAGAAGACCATTCCCCGCCGTAGACGATGATAAGATTATTGTGAAATAATGGGAGCTGAGAGCTAGCAGACCCCGTCACTCTCAGCGGCGTAGACTAATCTATCGACCTACCTAACCATGCTGCCTAATCATGCTCGCCTACTAGCTTCCTTATTCAATGTTTACCTGTCTGAATCGGCCATAGAGAATTAATTGCAATTTGCTGCGAAAATATCTGCTTTACTTTTATGGTTAAGGCATTGGCCTGTACACCATTTCAGGCCGGATACAGCCATATGTACGTACAGAGCTTTCACCATGTTGTTGTAAGCAAGCATTTGCTCAAATGCTGTCACAACTCACAGTTCGGAAAGATACATACTGCGGAGTTGTTGTTGACTTCTGAGAACTAATGAGGTACAGATAAGCATGGCAGCAGGAAACAACAAACGGAGTAGTACTTGGTGTTTTGCGTCGCCGTTTCCACGTTTACATCGCTGCGGACATCAATGGAGGCGTCAGATTGATGAGAGCCGTCCCTAAAGCACTTGAGAAGCATCATCCCGGAAGCATAGGCGTCAGATTGGACGCATAGACGGGTGTCAAGAGGGGAAGTTCCTGGACTGGGGGTTGACCGACAAGAGCGTCGGTCTTCTAAGGGGGGGAAGGATGTGAGATCCTGGCTCAGGGCTTAATAGGATTGATAGAATACTCATACCAACAAGTTGCAACTTCTTTTCCGGAAGCTCATCTGAAAAAAACTCCGAGGTTAAGCGTGCTTGGCCTGGAGCAATTTGAGAATGGGTGACCAACCGGTAAGTCCTTTCCGGATGCGCACGAGTGAGGACAAAGTGCGTATAAAAGACTATTGTTGGTCTGTGGGGCCAGTCTAGAGATCCTACAGAGCTGCCAGGGGTGACAGGCCTGACTCGGGAGTGGGTCAGGTTGTTACATTTGGTATCAGAGCCGACCCTCGCGGTTACACGGGCGTGTGCGGGTCAGGGGCCCGGACATGTAGGCCATGGGTCGGCACTGAGTTGCGCGAACATGTGGAACATGTGCCGGCACTGGATGCATAGACGGGTGCCAAGAGGGAAAGTTCCTGGACTGGGGGTTGACTGGCGAGGGCGTCGGTCTTCTAAGGGGGGAAGGATGTGAGATCCTGGCTCAGGGCTTAATAGGATTGCTAGAATACTCATACCAACAAGTTGCAACTTCTTTTTCGGAAGCTCATCTTAAAAAAACTCCAAGGTTAAGCGTGCTTGGCCCGGATGTGAGAATGGGTGACCGACCGGGAAGTCCTTCCCGGGTGCGCACGAGTGAGCACAAAGTGCGCAGAAAAGACTATTGTTGGTCTGTGGGGCTAGTCTAGAGATCCTAGAGAGCTGCCAGGGGTGACAGGCCTGACCCGGGGGTGGGTCGGGTTGTTACAATCGTCGCCACTAGATCCACCGTCCCCAAACCGCACACCGCAACCAGATCGATTTTAGCCGGTGTCAACAATGGTCAAACCGTCGGCCACCACGTCCTGTTGCCAGCAGCGTTGCTCCCGCGCCGCCTTAGCCACCCCATCCTGCCCAAATCGCCACAATCCCTCTAAGCCTCCGGTGCCCTTTATTCTCCCGAGTCGACGAACCTCGCACCCACCCCATCATAAGTTCATTTCTCGGAGTTGCCTCGTTCTAGACTCACCGAATCCTTCTCCATGGGTGGGCGCGGTGTCGTCAACTCCGACGAGGTGGTGTGAGAGATGAGGGAGAGAATGGTGTGGAAAGGAAGCACTCGCGGGGACGAGATAAACATCCTCCATGGGTGGGATCCACATGTAACGCGTGTGAGGTAGACCTGGTCATTTTTTGGGCCGGGTCGGGCTTTGGGTCGAGCCTGAAAAAGCCCAATGGGCAAAATCGAGGCTCGAGCCCGGCCTGACCCAACCAAAAAACTATGATCTTGGCCCGACTAAGGCGAAAAAGCTGTTTTTCGCAAACCCGAGCCCGCCTCGGCCCGCCTATCTGGCCCGAAATACAGGCCCAAGCCCGGCCCAACCCGGGATTTTTGGGTCGGGTCGGGTTGGGCCATCCGGGTCGGGCTGCCCAGGTCTAGTGTGAGGCAACCACGTGTGCAATCATCCACCCTTGAAGGAGCAATCCTTCACAAGTGAACACTTAGAGGTTAAGGGTTCTTTTGATTCATAGGATTTTAAATGATTTGTTTAGAATTGAAATCCTATGAAAAATTCTTTGTAAGACGTTTGATTTATACGATCATATCCCATGAGAATATTGTAGTGTAAATTTCATAGAAAAATAACATTGGGTTAGACCTTAGGAAAAATCTTTCACCACAATCAAAGAGAATTTCCTTCCCATATGATCAAAATAGACACGGCATGCTAATTCTATAGGTTTTCTCGAAACAGGCTTTCTATTATATAGGTTTTCTATTCCTACAATTTTACACTTATGATTTGCTACAAATCAAAGGAGCCCTAAAAAAGTGGCATACGTGTAGTTAATGTATTGTCTCTATTCGAAAAAAAGCACAACGGACATCCAGGTAGACTGAACCACAAAATATGGAGCACATGTGCTTATTCTCGTGATCGGGGAAGATGATCTTCTATAAAGTTACGCTTGAAATAGCATTGCAAATTGTCCATCCCAAGATAATTGAAAACACTACATATTAGAGACCAAACGCAGCTGAGATTGTTATCTGTATATAGCCAAAACAACCAGCCAAAAGCACACATTCGACATTATTCCCCCCAAAACCACCAGCCAAAAGCACACAGTCTCTTCCTGGTGCTTTCACCTGACGTAAGCAACTTGCTAATGCTCAAACCAAATAAAGATAATTCTCGTAAGTTCTTCTATAATGATTGATTGATTAAAAAAGGAATGCCAAAAGGAATTAGTGTCGTATCAAAACAACGATTTATCATGCTGAATATGATGGAGTACTAGCTCCATAATTGTTATTTTTTAATACTCGGGTTTGTTCTAAGAGATCCCAAACAGCTTACTATCTGGAGCGGGCTCGTACTAGTATATTCCTCTGCATCACCGAATAATCACCATCATGCTGCAATATGCAGAGACAAAGAACATAAAACTGTCTGGTACAATTCGATTCAGCATGAGTTTGCCGGTTTGTTCCAAGAAAACTAGGCAGGTGACCTACTGTTTCGTCCAACAATTCATAACAATCGGGTTCTAATAATGGATTTGTTTAAGAATGCCCAACTCCTTGCCATACACGTAGAAGATTCTGTTCAAACCACACAGTGCCTGGCTTTTTCCTAATTAAGCCTGGAAAATTTCCTTTTGTTCACGGATCTAGGAATATAATCACGAAAGAATATAGGAAATGCAAGATGTTCCTCATGGATCCAATCAAGTACTAAAAAATAAAGTGAAGAGTTGTTATAACTATATATAATCAAATTCCATATCCAAATTTTCTTTGGATTGGTATTCGACACACACCAGCCTGTGGCGGTGCCCTCGCGCCCGACGGCGGAGGCACCTCAGGCGGCGCGGGCAGCGGCATCCTTGGCCGGAGATCTTGACCACAGACGCGGAAGACGGACGATGGGGACGGCGACGCCAGGGCTCCGGCGACGTTGTCTCCACCGGAACCAGTGACGGAGAAGCTCGGGACAGCTCAGCCCGGAACGGTGGCTGGCGGAGCTGGCCTGAAGCGACCGACTCTCGGCCCAGATCTAGGCCCGTTTGGGCCCGATCTGGGTTGGGCAGTTCCTGCTGTCTGTGTGGTTTCAGTGGCTCCCGGTGTGTCCGAAGCTCTTCCCCGGCCATGGAGTGGCTCGGGTGCTGGATCCGGGCCAGGCGGGCCTAGATCCAGTGACCGCCCAGCAGCCTCGTTTACTCGGGGTCTGCGGGTGCGACCGGCGGGTGCGTCCTGCTAGTCGTACCCCCGCTGCTATAAGGGCTGGCTGATCCTGTCCTTCTCCAGTCCGCTCCGGTGGAATTGTCGTCATGACTCCTGCTACTCCGTGGGGGCGAGATCTTGAATGCCGGGGCGGCGGCCTCGGAAGGTGGACTGCGCGGGCGACTCTACGGCGAGTGACGTGGCAGTGGTGGTGGTCATCTTCTTTGACCACGTGGGTGGAGAGGAGTTGGCGGAGGGAGATCCTGGTGCTAGCAGCGCTTCGGCAATGGCGGGCCCCAGATCATGTTTTGGAGACCAGGCTCGGGGATTATGGGCGGTTCGCGGTACCGGGTGTGGCATGAAGGTTTTTCCGAGCGAAAGCTCTGCGCTTTGGCGCCAACGACGACGACGCCTGCGGGTGTCGTAACCCTCTTGGGGGCGCCGTTGTGGGTACCTTCTCCACATTAAGGCTCCGGGTGAAAACCCTAGTCCGTTCGGTCTCAACGACGGCGGTGCTATGTGTCGTCACCGTCTTGAGGGCGTCGTTGTGGAGCTTCGGTATTTCTCGACCTCGCTTCGGGGTCCTTGGTGGCAAGTCCGGTTTCCTCTGTACTTTTTTGTTTATCTTTGATCTGCTGTATAAGAGGGTTTCCTCATTGAAAGTGCATGGTTGCCCCCATGCATGGTTTTGGTAATTAATGACAATCTCTATGGACTAATATTTGCATTGAGCTATATTTGTAGGTGTCCATTAGCTTGCTTGTCTCCATTTGTTGGAGTCAAGGTCTTGCCTGTTCTCCATGTGTTGGAGTCAAGGTTTAGGGAAGAAGATCATTTGTTGATCAAGGCCAAGGTGTTCGTCATCGAGAGAAAGGCCAAGTGAAGATATGCCGAAGGAGTGCTTTCCCCATCTTGGTGTATGGGGGAGCGTCATGCGAATCTTCACCAAGCAAGGCGCAATCAAGAAGTTGGTTCGCCTTGAGGAGACCTCAAGTGGATTAATGCGCAAGGCAAAGGTATGATCTTGATAGGGTTTTTATTTTACCGGTCTCATGATGTTTAGTGAGAGACCGGATTATAGGATAGATAGCCGTACTATCAAGAGGGGCTCTCGACCGAGTATCTTGATCGTATCGTTCATGGAGAGCTCAAACCTTTGCATCCTTGCAATCATCTTTATTGGTTATTATTTGGATCTTATCGTGGTGTGGTCTTGGTGCTTGTCATGCTTGTCATGACAAAGCCAAGGTCACCGAAAACGGTTTGCATTTGCGTCTGCTCTTGTGTTTTCGGTAGTGGAGATTTTGCCGGTTCATTCGTACGGAAGATTTATATCTTCCATCTCATTGCAAAATCTCCATTGCTTGTTTGCCTTTTTCAAAGGTTGCTTTTGTTGTCCTCTTTCCAACAAAATTGGTTTTACCTCTTTCGGACTTCAATTGCAAAAGATACGGCTTTTCCGGTTTTCAAAAAGGGAGGTTTTTCCCGGCATGTCCTTTTTAGAGAGGTCAAACTCTCTCCTTGATTTCCTCCTCAAATGATGGACAATGATGTTTCTCTGCATGATCTTGTTGAACTCTTCGTTGCGATTCCAACGAGCCCAAGATCATCGAAAATGGAGTCCGGATGATTAAGTTATGTTTTTCTCGTACCGGTTGTTCTGCAGTTTTTTGTCCGGCGGTAGTACCGCTGGCGCAGAGGTAGTACCGCTCCAACCCGGAGCGGTGCCACAGCTGCCTAGCAGTACAACCTCCAGCGGTAGTACCGCTGGTGCTACCGTCAGAGGTACCGTTGGGCAAGTTTTGGCTTCGGGTATGGGGTTCGGTACCTCAGCGGTTGCTGCCTCGTTCTACCGCTGGGATGGCTTAGCCCTTGCGGCTAAGTGTCCACCGGTAGTACCGGCAGGACACCGGTAGTACCGCCACCTGGGGTCAGCGGTACCTCCAACAGGGTACCGCTGCCGCTGGAGTTGGTTTACACGCGGTACCGGTCCACATACCTATAGCGGTAGTACCGCTGCTCCAGCGGTAGTACCGCCGTGCAGTTTTTCTGCACATAACGGCTAGTTTTTGGGGGAGGCTATAAATAGCCCCCTTCTTCCCCCAAGTGCTGGTTGGTCGTTTTGCTCACTTGTTTTTCTCTCTCCTCCATTGTTGCTAACCTTGTGAGCTTGATTCCTCTCCATCCCTCCAATGATTCTTGTCCAAACTTAGGGATTCAAGAGAGGAGATCTAGATCTACCTTTCCACCAATCAAATTCTCCTCTAAGTGAGGGGAACCTAGTGGATCTAGATTTGGGGTTGCTTTGTGCTCATCCCCTTTGTTCTTCCTCTCTTATTCCCCCCAAAGCATTTGTTGCTTGGTTGGAATTTGAGAGTGAAGGACTTGTCCACTTTGTGTGTTCTTGCCTCTTGCATTTGTTGCATCGGGTTTCTCTCCCTACGGTGATACGTGAAGATCGATGTTGAGAGCTTGTTACTCTTGGGTGCATTGTGTTCCCAAGAGCTTGTTGCCTCTTGGGTGCATTGTGTACCCTAGACGGTTGGAGCTGCCGCGAAGCCTTCGAGTTGTGAAGCTTCGGCACGAGTTTGGGAGCCCCCAATTGAGTTGTGGGTGTGTGCCTCAAGAGAAGTTGTAAAGTGCTCCGGAATCCGCCCCGAAGGATTCTGATAGTGGAAGGTGAACCAAACCTTTGGGTGCGGTTCATCGGAGAATAGGGTGACACTACTAGGAAACAGGCTATCAGTGGCGCACCTTTTCACGATTCTGTGGCGCATCCCTGGAAATAGTGGATGCGCCACTAAATCCTCGCCACTAAAATATATTTCTGTGGCGCACGCCGGTGGTGCGCCACAGAAATGCCAAATTCTGTGGCGCATCCCAGCACCGTGCGCCACAGAAATATTTTAGTGGCGCATCCCACCTTGGTGCGCCACAGAATTTTTTTTGAATTTCAAAAAAAAGGGCGGCCAGATCTAGATCCAGATCTGGATCTAGATCTGGCCGCCAGAATTTCGCCGGAATTTCATCGGAGCTCGTCGGAGACCGTGTTGCCGTGGGTGGAGGAAGGGGTCGTCGGAGGTCACCGGATGAGGTCGCCGGAGTGGAGGAGGAGGTCGCCGGAGTGGAGGCCGAGGTCACCGGAGTGGAGGAGGAGGTTGCCGGTGGTGGAGGAGGTCGCCGGAGGTGGAGGAGGAGGTCACCGAAGGTGGAGGTCGTCGTGGTTGAGGTCGTCGGGGTTGTGGAGGTGGTCGCCGGGGTGGTGAGGAGGTCGCCGGAGTTGTGGAGCTCGCCGGAGTTGTGGAGGAGGTCGCCGGAGGTGGAGGTGGAGGTGGAGGTGGAGGTGGAGGAGGAGTAGAGAAGATGTGGAGTAGAGGAGAAGAGATGGAGGAGGGAGGAGAAGGGGAGAGAAGTGTAGAGGAGAAGGGAAGAGGAGAAAGAAAGAGGAGAAGTGGAGAGAGAAGTGGAGGGAGAATTGGAGGGAGAATTGGAGGAGATGAGGAGAAAAGGGGAAAAGAGAGGGAGATGAGGGCGCCAGCGGGATTCAAATTTCGAATCTCACAATTCTGTGGCGCATGGGCTAGACATGCGCCACAGAATTTTTTTTCCTTTTTTTGAATTTTTTTGATTTTGCTGGGAAAGTTCTTCTGTTGCCCGTAACTTTTTTTTTGTTTGGAATTTGAGGATTCTGTGAATGGCTGACCGGGTAAACCTGGGTGGGATCGAAACCGAAATTTTCTCTAGTTTTTTTTAAGGTATTATACGCATTTTTTCGACGTCGTATGCAAAAGTTATGGCCAATTTAATATTTCTTCAAATTTTTCCTACAAACTAGACCCTAAACCTTCCATATATCTAAAATGATTTTATTTTTTGAATTTTTTATCATTTTCTTTCCCTACGTGCAAAACTAAAAGGCGATCCACGGGGGGGGGGGGGGTGCATGGGGTGAAAAAATGCTGCACAATTCTGTGGCGCATGGAACCACATGCGCCACAGAAATGTCACTTTCTGTGGCGCATGTGGACCCATGCGCCACAGAATTGTGCAGCCCCTAATCATTGGTGCCGGGCCCACCATATTTCTGTGGCGCATCTGGCCAGATGCGCCACAGAAATGTACATTTCTGTGGCGCACCTTGCTCCATGCGCCACAGAAAAGGCGGCGTAGGATGCAAGCCAGCCGTTGATTGTGGGGCCCACAGAATTTCTGTGGCGCATGGAGGAAGGTGCGCCACAGAATGTCTTCTTTTAGTGGCGCATGTCCTCCAGATGCGCCACAAAATTTCTTCTTTTAGTGGCGTATGGAAACTGGTGCGCCACAAAAAAAATTTAGTGGCGCATGAAATATTGGTGCGCCACAAAATAGCATCCCACCTATAGCTAGTTTCCTAGTAGTGTGAGGCCTTTGTGGCATCTTGAGTAGGCCTCTTGTGACGAGCTCACACCCCTCCAACGAGACGTACTCCCTTAACAAGGAGGAACTCGGGAATACATCCTCGTCTCCGCGTGCCTCGGTTATTTCTATACCCGAGCTTTACTTATGCAATTTACATTGTGATAGCCTTCGTGCTTGAAGTTCATATCTTGCTATCACCTTGTTGCTTTAATTGCTTAGCATAAGTTGTTAGTGCACATAGGTAACCCTAGCATATTAGGTTGTTGGCTTGGTAATTTAAACACATAGTTTTATTCCGCATTTATCAAGCCCCTAATTAGAAAAGGTGTTAATCGCCTATTCACCCCCCCTCTAGGCGACATCTCGGGCATCGTTTGTTCTTTCAATTGGTATCAGAGCCTCGTCTCTCTTGTTTGGCTTTACCGCCTAGAGAGTAAAGATGTCGTCTAGTGATTTAGTGCACAATTCCATGTCTATATTCAATGGCACAAATTTTAATGTTTGGAAAACTCATATGCTTAGACACTTACGGGTCTTGGACCCCAATATTGAGCGTATCTTAGATATAGGTTTTTCTCCTTCGAAGGACTACGAAAGTACGACTTTAGAGAATGAGAATAACTTATATCTAGATGCTCTAGCTTCTAATGAGTTTTGCAAATTTGTGAGTGTTGTAGTTTTCGAGTCAATCATGCCTCTCCGGGATGCTCATGAGTTTTGGACCAAGCTTCAAGATAAATATGGAGTGTCCAACTCTATTGAGGATGATTGCTCTCCCTCCACCTCCGGCCGTGACGAGTTCTCGTCTTCGTCTACTTCACCAAAATGTGGTAAGCCACAATCCAATGTAATGGTGAGTAGTGATAGGCTTTGCAATTTGGATAGTGAGCTCGTTGTTGATGATCAATTATCTCTATCTTATTACAATGCTTCATCTTTGGACATAAACACACATAGCACCATAAATGATTTACATGCTAGTGTTGATTGTCCTCGCATATCATCTAAAACTTGCTTCGATGAATCTCTTTATGATATGCTTGCTTTATCTTGTTGCCATGATAAAAATGTTTGTGTTCCCTCTAAATCTTGCATTGATAATAATGTAGAGGAAACCAAATTTGCTATGCAACAAGATATGAACTTAAGTAGTTCAAAAATTAATCTTTCCTCTTCATCCACCTATCAATGCCTCATGGCTAAATCTTCTTCTAGCAATGATAATAATAATGATGATAATGATGATGATAATAATGATGAAGAAGATGATGTGGAAAAGGTTAATGCTATGCTTCAAAATAAAGGTCTAGTGATTCTTAAAGGCCTCACTAGCAATAAAAGTGCCCAAGCTAACCTCTTTGAAATCATGAGCACTCTTATTGAGCGTGGGGAAACTATTGAGGCTTTGCAAGCTAGCCTTGAAGAAAAGGGTAAGATTGAAAGGGATGATGCTATGTAGAAAGCATCGTTAGAAGATGCTCTTGAGGAAGAGCAAGGGACTCGTGCTTCTCTTGAGGAGAAACTAGTTTCTATCGAGGAGTCTCATAACGAAATAATTGCTAAAATCTTTAAAGAACGTGACCATGCCATTGCTAAATATAAGGTCACGAAAATAGAAAATGCTAGATTAAATGAAGAACTTGCTAAGATTTCTTCTTCCATCCCTAATGTCAATGATGCTTGTGCTACTAACTCCATTTCTTGTGAAGCATCTACCTTGAAGGAGAACCTTGAAGGAGAATGTTGTGCTAAGAGCTCAACTTGAGTTGCTAACTAGCAAGTATGAGGAGTTGGAAGCAAGTCATAAAAAGCTATCTAGCTCTAATGGTGATCTTCTAGCATCCTATGGGAAGTTGGAAGAAAATCATGAAAAGCTATCTAGCTCTAATGATGAACTTCTTGCTTTCTATGCTTGTCTTAAGTTAGCTCATGAGGCCATCACTACAAAGGTAACATCAAGTGAGCCTCATGTGGATATTAGCACAACTTTAATTAAAAATGCTATATTGCCATGTGCTAGTCCTAGTAGTTCATCCACTAAAAATGTTGGTACATCATGTGATGAATTACTTGCTTTGCCTTGTTGCTCTAACAATGATGCATCTACCTCCTCTAGTACTTGTGTTGTCACTAACCATGTAGAGAAGAGAGGAGAGCTCAAGGCCCAAGCCACTTCTTTGAAGAAAGGTTTGGAAAAGCGTCATGAGGGGAAGAGGGCACTTGACAACATGTTGAGTGTGCAACAATCCCCAAATGACAAGAGTGGATTTGGATTCAACTCCAACATCAAGAACAAGTCCAAGGTTGAGAAGAAGAAGGGCCAAGTTCAAATCAAGAATCCGGCCAACATCATTTGCTTCAAGTGCAAGCTAGAAGGGCATCATGTTCGTGATTGCCCAATGAAGAAGAAGTGTAGCGCCCTTGCTTAGAAAAGCAATGGCATTCTGTGAAATATACTATTCCCTGGATCGAGTATGGATAGCAATTCACAAATAGATGTAATACCATGCATCAATGTCAAATAATTATTACATCGCGAGATCCATAAATAAAATATTCTTTACAAATTGCATAGCCAAAGGCTAGCTTCAATGCAAAGTTTGGCAGCGGAAACATAAGGAGCACAGAGAGCTTCATCATCTTCATGTGCCACTGGCATTCATGTTAGTTGCAAGCTCGAAAGGTAGACATCCTCACTCGTCATCTTAATAACCTGCAACATTAACGTTGCAGCCCAGGGAATTTGGGTCAATACCTTGTGACAGGCCGGCAAGTGATACTTTGGTGGAATATAAAATGGCAAGTCTAAATCTATATGCATATCTGGCTGGTGGAGTTGAAGGCTATCGCATAAAGCCAATTTTTGTCCTACTTTTCATAAAGCTTTTTTCATTTCTCAACTATCTATAAGACGAACTGGCATGAAAACCAGTGTCTCTTCTACTCTTGTTCACCCATCAAATTTTATTTATGAAATTGGAATGAGGAGATTTTCCATCGACATCCTTGTCCAGCTGCTCAGAATTGTCCGTAACCGGGGACACGGCTATGATCATAGTTTTACACTCTCGAGAGGTTGTGCACTTTCACCACGAGACTTCATCAACCCATTCTGTCCTTGACCTTCTTAAAGTGAAAAGGAAAGGTGAAGATGAAGACGAGACCTTTGGGAACCAGTCCCCTGTTCGTCAGGCAGACCCATACAAGACATTCATCCGCTGAGAACTGCCGGAATCAGGTTCCTAGAACTTACTTAGTCAAGGCAGAGCCATAATACCAAGTGGCTGCACTGGAAGCAATCTAAACTTGGGGTGACTTAAATCTCTTTGTTCCTGGGTGGCCGATCACAAGTGCACGTACTCAGGTACCCGCAGAACTGGGCCTGAGCAGCCACTCAACTTTAAACCACCAATAGAGCAAAACCAATTGCCACCCAGGTAGTTCATTAACTTAGTAGAGTTTTTATCCTTTCAATACTACAATAAAACATTTCAGCATTGCAGTTCTAACTTCTACCAAGTGAATGGGTTCCTAAATCAACATGAATAAAGGGTGATATACTAAACAGGTCTGCATAGCAATATAGTAGTACACCTATCATGCATACTACTGAAATAGTCTACCATGCAAATATAATAAAATAGTAGGTCTTTCATGAAAGGGTGTATGCACTTGCCTTTTGGAATTTGTCGTAGCTCACACACTCTTTTTCAACGTAGCTCGTAGCTCTCCGTTCAATCTATACAATACAAACATATGACAATAAGCAACAATACAACAATCAAATAAACAAACAAAACAACAAACATGGATAGAAACAAACATATCTAGGTTGGTGGTCCAAGTTTCAATACATGATTCCATATGCAAAAAGAATCAATGCATTTAGGTTTGGGGTTTGCCATTTGGGTCAGGGGTTGGTCTGAAATCAAATTTGAACAGTTCAAATTTGATTAGGTTGAAAGGGGTGTTTTAAAGGTTCTAAGGGTTGGTCTTAATCGAAGATCACACAAGATATTACTAAACAAGACCAAGCTACTAAATAACTATAAAGTAGCATGAGCAATTCTATTTAAAAAAAAATGGTAAGCTACTATGTAAAAACAAACAATAATCTGATCATGTCACAAAATACTGTAACGAAATTACAGAGAACTCCTACACATGTAATTTAAATAGGAAAATAAATCACACACAAAATCAAGCATAGACTTCAAATACATTTGAAACAAAATTCGATATATTAAAGCCTAGAATAAATTCTACCCAATGGATTTGAAATCCAAATCCACCATATGGTTTCTAGGGTCAACTAAACGCGTTGACATGTTGTGGCCGAACCCTACAGATCAACAGAACATGATATGCCAAGATGATGTCGGTTTAAGTTGAATTAGCATCAACGGAGTTTCTCCTCTGGTGGTCGGATTGGAGATCCGTCTTCTTCTCTGGATTTTTGGAGATGAGTTGCACAAAGTGACGCGAAAGGATTTCATCAATTTGTGCTGAAAGTCAATATGGCATAACCATGTCGACGGCGGATGACATGGTTAAGAGTTGGCATGGACAACCGAATATATAGGCTGCATAAGAAAGTCTAGGAGGTACTACTAGATGGGATGAGACTACGGTGCAAAAGAATGTGTCTGATTCTCACCGTACAAGATGAACTTGTCCAACGAAGTCCATGAACGGAGCAGATGGAGTTGCGAAATTCGTCAGCTGCGATCAACGGTTCGAGCTGGTGGTCGCCTGGATCGGCCCTCCTCCTCTTCGCGGTCCTGAAGGCGCAGCAGTTCGTCCTGGTGTGGCCGGAGTCGCCAGCAAAGCGGGTCGCGTCCGTCGACGGTCTTGGCGGAGCTTCGAGATTGAATCGATTTGTGAGACTAGGGCTTGGGGTGCCGGTGCTAGATGAAAAAAGGAGCCGAAGGGGAGTCGTCTCTGTGGTTTCTAGGGACAGGTGAGGCGGCAGAAGGTCGCTTGGTGAGCTGCAGTTTCTTGTACGAGCTGCGGCTGCCGTTTCTG
The DNA here is from genome assembly GCA_012064385.1 of Puccinellia tenuiflora. Classification (NCBI taxonomy): domain Eukaryota; kingdom Viridiplantae; phylum Streptophyta; class Magnoliopsida; order Poales; family Poaceae; genus Puccinellia; species Puccinellia tenuiflora. The sequence goes on from QRDG01001585.1 coordinate 77,097, forward strand.
GCTGGCTGCGTGTGTAAGTGCAGGGAGACGAAGCAGCAGCGTTTCACTAGGTGGGCTTGCATTTGGGCTGGCGAAGTTGGACTGATGCGAGTATATGAGAAAGAAAACAAGTCGCTGGGCTGCTTGCTTCGGTGATTGGCAGGGAACGGAAAAAAAAAGCCAAAAGTGAGAAGGAGAAAACTAGCAACGTGCTAGTGTACCGGTAGGAAAAAGAAAATAGAAGACAAGAGAAAGAGTCGATCAGTGCATGTTGTACTAATTACGTACATGAGCCAGCCAAGGGCTTGGCATGCACGTGCATGTGCATGGCCTAGGACCAAAAGGAATTTTGGAGGGAGAGCAAGATATGGAATGAATTGGCAAATCAAAAGCAGATGTAAATAAGAATCGAACTCTTTTATCAAATACCAAATTAATTCCAAATATTCAAAATAGACGTTTAGGAACTATTTTTTTTTCAAAACAAATTACCAAAATACCTTTTTGGTAAAATTTGCCTGATATGGCTATTTGGGAATTTTTCAAATTAGGGTTTATAAATATCCCAAAATTATTTATTTTATACCAATAACCCAAAGTAGAAAATACTATTTGAAAACCCATTTCAATATTTTATTTCCAAAACTTTTAAAAGTTGAGATTGCGAGATAAAGGAATATTTAATTTAAAATAGTATCTTTGAAGATGTAAAATAATTTTCTATAGAGGTTTTCTTTATCTTTTGGAGACTTGATTTTTTTATCCATAAAAGTTTCAAATTTTTGTGATTTTTAAAACATTCCAAAATTTGGGATGTTACAAACCTACCACCCTTAAAAGGAATCTCGTCCCCGAGATTCGGAGAGGCTAGAAAGAAAGATGGGTTCGGATCTCAGGGTTTTAGACAACTGGGTGGGCTACCACCCTTAAAAGAAACTTTTGTGAGTAATCTTGAACTCTTTCCTTCGGGGCTGGGTCAATCGGTGAATCTTGTCGTCACACTGGAGTCAACTATATCTTCAGCTCTTGAAGTTGTGCTTCATCTTCCTAAACCCACTTATATAACATGTACCAGCTCCTCGTAAGGAATTGGTGATTCATTGATCCTTAAATAATACCTTGGATCCTTTTATCATAGTCTTCATTTACAATAGGTGGTGTCTCTTCAAGATGGCTTGAAATATTATGTCTTTCATCGATGTCTTGGGCAATCTTTTCTTCTCTATGTTGACATCCTTCAGTGCAAACAAAGCGTCAATTCTAACGAAACTCTCATGGTGGGTCAAAACTTTCATTGCTGGATCTCTTCTTCTTCACAAAAGCTGTGGTTTATCCTCCCCGGATATCTTACGTTTTCGGCAACATTTGCCTCACATAGGGTTGTAATATTCCGTTGGTTCAGGCTTATCCACGTCGTCTCTCTTATAGGTATGTCACTCAGATTTATCAATCCAAATAGTGAGGGGAATAACATGAGTAGTAGGAATGGTGATCAGTCCATCCTGCACCCGTATCATTTCCTCAATATGTAGATAGGTAAATCACGTAGTCTATCTCTTGGGCATCCTCACTTGTCTGGAAGAAAGTTTCCCATCTGCAAGACAACCTGAACTAAACTATCGTTCCTTAAAAAAAACTATTGGGTTGCGTAAGCTCCTGCACACGTTAGCTCACAAGCTAAAGCTTGTTTTCGGATTCTTCTCCTTGGAAAATATGTCTTCACATCATCTGTACATCAAAGTACTTACTTTCTCACTTGAATATAACTAGTGGCACTTATTACAACCTTAAAACATTCACATTGACTCTGGTCCTTCTTGGCTAACTCCTCATGAACTCTCAGTTGGTGTCTTCGTTTCTTGCTTACACTGATGTCTGATCCGCTTCTTGTCTGGTGTAGTGAGGGTGATCACTTTACTGGCATGATCTATCTGACCTTCATATCTGGACATCCAGTCCTTGCCTATGATTATATCAAAGCCTTGCAAGTCTAGCACAAACAACTCGCTTCGAAACTTGTGTGTCTCAATTTCCAAGGTCATGTTTTGGCATACCGCGTTTGCTGGTCTCTTCCCTTCTGTAGAGCTTACTCTGATGGGTCTTCTAATCCCTTGATAGGATATATTATTTTTACTCACAAAGTCTTTTGATATGAATGAATGTGTAGCCTCAGCATCGAAAAGTACTAGTGCAGAACATGAGTTGATCAACAATTCTTCAATAACTGGGCTTGGTCTCTTGAGAAATCTCTCCATGTTTATAGAAAACACATGTCCCTTTCGGAATTGAGTTGGCTTGGTACCAATACTAATCTTCTTTTGTGGACAGTCCCAAGAATAGTGTCCCATTTTCTTGCATTTGCAGCACTCCACCTGACTGAGGTCTTTCCTGTTGGGTTTGGGGTGGGTGTTCTGACTACTGTTTTCTCCCATAATGTGCTCATTTCCGAGGTCATAAACCTCTTCAGTATGGACGGGGCTGTGGTGTCCATGGTTGATGTGGTGATCATTTCTCCATGAAAGTCGTGTCTATGAATATTATGACAATGGTGGTTATTGTCTCCATGATAGTTGAACTCAAAATGATTACGTTCATCATCTGAAGTGTGCAATTCCTGCTGTGATTCTGAGTGATGCTCTTCCACATTATGCTTTCGCTTGTTGTTCGCAACTTGCTTCAGTTTGCTCTCCAAGGTTATCGCTTGGTCAACCAGTGTCTGGTAGTTTGGGGTATATGCAACTGTCAATAGAATGGATAGTTCGTCATTCAGACCATTTAGAAACCTTTCTTTCCTGTTAGTATCTGTATCAACATCATCCGGTGCGTAGCACGACAGATTATTGAACTCATTCATGTATTCTATTACGTTTCGGTCGTCTTGTCGAAGATCGAGAAATTTTTCCCTCTTCAGCTTCATCACTCCTGATGAAACATGTGCAGTATGGAATCCTTTTTGAAATAAATCCCATGTCATCTCTTCAATGGGGTAAGTGATCTGGTAGCTGTCCCACCAGTCTGCTGCAGGTCCTTCTAGTAGGTGTGCCGCGAATCTAACCTTCTCAGCATCTGTGCATCTGATGGTCACCAAATCCTTATTCACTGATCGTAGCCAATCGTCGGCCAAAATAGGTTCTGCAGCTCTTGACAACTTTTCCGGTCGAAGTTTTAAGAATCTGATCAACATATCCACTTGAGTAGGAGGTGGTGCTAGAATGTCCTTGTGGTCTTCCTGGTTGTGGGTCATCAACTGATTCAACTGTTTCTGTGCATCTAGTAACTCTTGTAGTGTAGGCATCACCGGGTTGTTGGGATTTGGCTGGGACATCTGTTTAGTTTAGCATGGATGAGTAGAGATAGAGGGATACTAAGGGAACTATTAATACCCATACACAGCAGATCAAGACAAATCATCTTACAAGCAACATCTAGCAAGCATCAATCAATAGTAAAACAACCAATAGAGATAAAAACAACTCCTCCTACTTAATTTTCGAAATTATAGTTTGGATAACAAACAAACACAACAAGGAGTTTTCAAAATAAACACGATTGTACTGCCATACCACAATTTGGTAAGTCAATACAATATTACGATAACGTTATTCTAATAAAATGGTGGTCTATTCTATCTCTTCCTTCAGTGCTTCAGCATTCTCTTCTATTTCTTTGAGCTCGTCGGGGTACTTCTGGTGTTGTGAAGTCTAAATTGAAGTCTTCTATCAAGGCACTTGATGGCTTCTCATACTTGTCATGTTGATCTTCAACGTCTTCAGAAACATTTCTGAGTTATGGTCATCTATAAATAAGATAAGATAACTTAGAAAGCAATTAGGTGAGAAAGTTACAAGAAGGATATTAGGAAAGATTTGGACAGTAAGAAAATAACTTTTGTTCCTATGGTCATTCTTATTTCTAATCCAAACCTAAGGTTTTCGAGCCTACAGGCAACATTACGCTCTGATACCATCTGTAGCGCCCTTGCTTAGAAAAGCAATGGCATTCTGTGAAATATACTATTCCCTGGATCGAGTATGGATAGCAATTCACAAATAGATGTAATACCATGCATCAATGTCAAATAATTATTACATCGCGAGATCCATAAATAAAATATTCTTTACAAATTGCATAGCCAAAGGCTAGCTTCAATGCAAAGTTTGGCAGCGGAAACATAAGGAGCACAAAGAGCTTCATCATCTTCATGTGCCACTGACATTCATGTTGGTTGCAAGCTCGAAAGGTAGACATCCTCACTCGTCATCTTAATAACCTGCAACATTAACATTGCAGCCCAGGGAATTTGGGTCAATACCTTGTGACAGGCCGGCAAGTGATACTTTGGTGGAATATAAAATGGCAAGTCTAAATCTATATGCATATCTGGCTGGTGGAGTTGAAGGCTATCGCATAAAGCCAATTTTGTCCTACTTTTCATAAAGCTTTTTTCATTTCTCAACTATCTATAAGACGAACTGGCATGAAAACCAGTGTCTCTTCTACTCTTGTTCACCCATCAAATTTTATTTATGAAATTGGAATGAGGAGATTTTCCATCGACATCCTTGTCCAGCTGCTCAGAATTGTCCGTAACCGGGGACACGTCTATGATCATAGTTTTACAGTCTCGAGAGGTTGTGCACTTTCACCACGAGACTTCACCAACCCATTCTGTCCTTGACCTTCTTAAAGTTAAAAGGAAAGGTGAAGATGAAGACGAGACCTTTGGGAACTAGTCCCCTGTTCGTCAGGCAGACCCATACAAGACATTCATCCGCTGAGAACTGCCGGAATCAGGTTCCTAGAACTTACTTAGTCAAGGCAGAGTCATAATACCAAGTGGCTGCACTGGAAGCAATCTAAACTTGGGGTGACTTAAATCTCTTTGTTCCTGGGTGGCCGATCACAAGTGCACGTACTCAGGTACCCGCAGAACTGGGCCTGAGCAGCCACTCAACTTTAAACCACCAATAGAGCAAAACCAATTGCCACCCAGGTAGTTCATTAACTTAGTAGAGTTTTTATCCTTTCAATACTACAATAAAACATTTCAGCATTGCAGTTCTAACTTCTACCAAGTGAATGGGTTCCTAAATCAACATGAATAAAGGGTGATATACTAAACAGGTCTGCATAGCAATATAGTAGTACACCTATCATGCATACTACTGAAATAGTCTACCATGCAAATATAATAAAATAGTAGGTCTTTCATGAAAGGGTGTATGCACTTGCCTTTTGGAATTTGTCGTAGCTCACACACTCTTTTTCAACGTAGCTCGTAGCTCTCCGTTCAATCTATACAATACAAACATATGACAATAAGCAACAATACAACAATCAAATAAACAAACAAAACAACAAACATGGATAGAAACAAACATATCTAGGTTGGTGGTCCAAGTTTCAATACATGATTCCATATGCAAAAAGAATCAATGCATTTAGGTTTGGGGTTTGCCATTTGGGTCAGGGGTTGGTCTGAAATCAAATTTGAACAGTTCAAATTTGATTAGGTTGAAAGGGGTGTTTTAAAGGTTCTAAGGGTTGGTCTTAATCGAAGATCACACAAGATATTACTAAACAAGACCAAGCTACTAAATAACTATAAAGTAGCATGAGCAATTCTATTTGAAAAAAAATGGTAAGCTACTATGTAAAAACAAACAATAATCTGATCATGTCACAAAATACTGTAACGAAATTACAGAGAACTCCTACACATGTAATTTAAATAGGAAAATAAATCACACACAAAATCAAGCATAGACTTCAAATACATTTGAAACAAAATTCGATATATTAAAGCCTAGAATAAATTCTACCCAATGGATTTGAAATCCAAATCCACCATATGGTTTCTAGGGTCAACTAAACGCGTTGACATGTTGTGGCCGAACCCTACAGATCAACAGAACATGATATGCCAAGATGATGTCGGTTTAAGTTGAATTAGCATCAACGGAGTTTCTCCTCTGGTGGTCGGATTGGAGATCCGTCTTCTTCTCTGGATTTTTGGAGATGAGTTGCACAAAGTGACGCGAAAGGATTTCATCAATTTGTGCTGAAAGTCAATATGGCATAACCATGTCGACGGCGGATGACATGGTTAAGAGTTGGCATGGACAACCGAATATATAGGCTGCATAAGAAAGTCTAGGAGGTACTACTAGATGGGATGAGACTACGGTGCAAAAGAATGTGTCTGATTCTCACCGTACAAGATGAACTTGTCCAACAAAGTCCATGAACGGAGCAGATGGAGTTGCGAAATTCGTCAGCTGCGATCAACGGTTCGAGCTGGTGGTCGCCTGGATCGGCCCTCCTCCTCTTCGCGGTCCTGAAGGCGCAGCAGTTCGTCCTGGTGTGGCCGGAGTCGCCAGCAAAGCGGGTCGCGTCCGTCGACGGTCTTGGCGGAGCTTCGAGATTGAATCGATTTGTGAGACTAGGGCTTGGGGTGCCGGTGCTAGATGAAAAAAGGAGCCGAAGGGGAGTCGTCTCTGTGGTTTCTAGGGACAGGTGAGGCGGCAGAAGGTCGCTTGGTGAGCTGCAGTTTCTTGTACGAGCTGCGGCTGCCGTTTCTGGCTGGCTGCGTGTGTAAGTGCAGGGAGACGAAGCAGCAGCGTTTCACTAGGTGGGCTTGCATTTGGGCTGGCGAAGTTGGACTGATGCGAGTATATGAGAAAGAAAACAAGTCGCTGGGCTGCTTGCTTTGGTGATTGGCAGGGAACGGAAAAAAAAAAGCCAAAAGTGAGAAGGAGAAAGCTAGCAACGTGCTAGTGTACCGGTAGGAAAAAGAAAATAGAAGAAAGACAAGAGAAAGAGTCGATCAGTGCATGTTGTACTAATTACGTACATGAGCCAGCCAAGGGCTTGGCATGCACGTGCATGTGCATGGCCTAGGACCAAAAGGAATTTTGGAGGGAGAGCAAGATATGGAATGAATTGGCAAATCAAAAGCAGATGTAAATAAGAATCGAACTCTTTTATCAAATACCAAATTAATTCCAAATATTCAAAATAGACGTTTAGGAACTATTTTTTTTCAAAACAAAATTACCAAAATACCCTTTTGGTCAAATTTGCCTTATATGGCTATTTGGGAATTTTCCAAATTAGGGTTTATAAATATCCCAAAATTATTTATTTTATACCAATAACCCAAAGTAGAAAATACTATTTGAAAACCCATTTCAATATTTTATTTCCAAAACTTTAAAAGTTGAGATTGCAAGATAAAGGAATATTTAATTTAAAATAGTATCTTTGAAGATGTAAAATAATTTTCTATAGAGGTTTTCTTTATCTTTTGGAGACTTGATTTTTTTATCCATAAAAGTTTCAAATTTTTGTGATTTTTAAAACATTCCAAAATTTGGGATGTTACAAGAAGAAGCCTCTTAGTGAGAAGCAACTAGGGAAGCGGCCTCTTGTTCAATCTCGTGCTCAACCACGGGTTGAACAAAGACCACCTCCTAAGAAGACTCAAGTCAACGCTCCTCAAGTTGAGGAGCCTATTAAGAAGAAAGAGAAGAGTCGGTGTTGCTACCTTTGCCGTGGCAAGGGTCACTTTGCTTCTTCATGCACCGTCGGTAACCCATCCAACCCTATCATAATTGATGATATTTATTCTCTTGGGAAGGATAGAAGTGGCAATTTATTTGCCAAGTATGTGGGAGCTCAAAGTGGTGTCAAGAAACGCACCATTTGGGTTCCCAAGCCTATTGTGACTAACCTCTTAGGACCCAACTTGGTTGGGGACCAACAAGCTTCAACTTGATCAATAGGTGTTTAGTGGAGGACATTGGTGACTTGGATATTTTTGAAGAATTAAGGGATCTTCATGGGTTTATTTCTCAAGCCAAGTCAATTGGATTATCACATATCTATCTCATATCCAATTCTTCCTCCTTGCGGTAACTTGTATTTAATTCATATATTTATTGAAAGTTGCTTGCTCCCTTGCATGTGTTAGTTTTGTTCCTAGCATGTGTTTGTATGTGATGTGCTCCTTTCTTACTTATCTTGTTATTCAAGGTGGTGTATGTTAGTTGTGTATCATGTATGTGTAATTTGTGTGTTGAGCTTTATTGAATCTTGTGTGGATTTCATTTGGCTCTTTGAGATATTAATGGACTATCCCATTTTGGGGGAGTGAAATGCTTTGTGCACTTCACAAACCTAAAAATGTGTGTACATGAAGGACACCACCTAGTATTGATATTTCAATATTATCTAGCTACTATGTGGTATGTCATATTCATGAGAAATTCAAATTCTACATGTCCATTAATTTCTCTAGTTGGTTTTATTTGCCTCTTGTTTAAAAATAAAATGAATTATCACATTATGGGGGAGTAATAAGCTATGTGCATATTACAATCCCATAAAAAATGTGAACATTTGAGGTTTGCCACTTAGAGTTGATATTGTACATTATCCATTTCCTATGTGGCATGTTTACTCAAACAAGTTCCAATTTTCCTTTGTGGTTACCCTTTGGTTCTTGTTTGTGTGAGGTTGCCTGGTGTGGTTTTTCTCTAATATGCATTTCCATATATTATGTGAGAAACCATTTTTTTCCGTTTATTCTAACCATGGCTTTGCCGGTTGGTTCGAATAATTGAAACTACCAACAAACCTCTTTAAAAATGGTGTTTTAATTCCTATCTTTTGCCATTTGCTAGTTTGTGGTGGAGTTGGTCTTGTACATCATTCCTTTATACCACCGAGAAATTTCTCCATATACTCCTTGTTCATGACAAGTGTCGTGGGGCTACCTTTCGGGTCACCCACGGTGATGGTACTTGGGTCACGCCAAGGAAGGCCCAGCGAAGCCCAAGAAGGATTCCGTATACAACAAGTAGTCGACATTGGGTCGGTGAGGAGGTTTCCATATCTTGTACATGCAATCCGCACCGTCCACCCGAGACCCGGCCTGTAGTATAAAGGCCGGGAGGGTGCGCCGTCTAGGGCATCGAATCATTGAACATCTCATTGTAGCCACCAATCGATAATTCCAGACAAGCAGGAGTAGGTCTTTACCTCAACTCGAGGGGCCGAACCTGGGTAAATCGTCCCCTGTTAGCCGTCGTGTTCACCAGCCTGATCTCTTTCTTTCTCCTTCAATCAACCCGGGGTATTCGACCTTGGGATTTGTCGAGTCACAAGCTCGTCAATTGGCGCCGTCTGTGGGAAGAACAGATCGCTGGAGTCGTGATCATGCCGGCCTCATCCGCAACCAACAACGCCATCAGCGCGAGGGAGTCGATCTACACCGGCTTCCTCGAGTACGTCGAGCACTCGCCGGCGGATCTTTCGGCCTACGCCGGATTCCAACAGAGCACGTGGATTACCTTTGGTAGTTTGCGTTATCTGGTGGACAGTCGCGGAACCCTCCGCCCTACGCAGGCTGCCCTGCGCTCAATGGAGGCGCCTGCATCCATGGCGGCTGCACCGATCGCAACCTCACCCGCCGTGAAGATTACGGAGATCGCATCTACATCGACATCTGCGTCTACATCAACTGCACCGACCATGGCTTCACCCGCCGCGAAGATCGCATCTATCGCGGTCAAGGCGACTGCATCTACTTCGACTACATCAAGTTCGACTGCGGCGATCGCATCTGCGGTTGCCAAGAAAAACGCATCTGCTGCGGCCACGGGGCGAGTCAAGTCTACTCCGACCTACCTGTTCGGGCGCCAGCCAAGATCCGCACCAGCCTCGGTTGCGCCGATCGCATCTACTCATCGGGCAGCCGCCAGTAGCAGCGACCGTGGTACCCACCACGTTGCTGTGATCTTCGACAACGAGTACAGCTCAGATGAAGGAAGCACAACAGGGAGCATCAGCCCCACTCGACGGGTCTACCCCGCGCAAGTCTACATGGTCGGTCCATCAGCACCCGTGTACCCCATGGAAGTCACCCTGCAAGACAAGGTGACGAAACTCACCATCACCCGGGAGCTGGCGATTAGGGCACAGAAGCACGTGGACGATGGCACGTTTCCTGCCCCGGAAGATCCACAGGAAGATCGACAGGCGGTCCAGTACTTGCTCTGGAAGGAAGCCGAACGAATCAAACAGGATAAAGCCGAGTTGGCCCGGCGCAAGGAGCTAGCCGACGAGTCGAGTGCCAGGAGGGCAGCGCTCTCGTTCCTGTCTGGATCAGAAGAAGTCGATCAAGGAGGAAGGCACAGAACACGCATGCCGCGGGTGCACGAGGCCGATCGCATCCACCTCACCCGCAACTTGGAGTCATCTTTCTTGGAAGACGAGGACGGAATACCCATCCCCAGAACACCCGCCTCTGCGCTTATGGGAGTCGAGACCTATTTGCGGGTCATGCAGCCGCCGGAAGGAAGCGCCAACGCCCGCGTACACAGGCAGCAGATCCAAGGCTTGAGGCAAGTCGAGGAAGCCTTGTCAAGGGGAGAACTAGTCGAAGGGATGTACGAGGAACGAGGACGTCGTGACCGTGGAGTCGCACCAGCGGCAAATCGGGAACCGATTCGACTGCGACAACTGCAGCCCGGCGAGGACGACCGCAACGTCGTCACACAGAGAAGGATAGACCGTGCCCGTCGACTGCGAGAAGCAGGACTGCTCGACGATGATGAAGACCACGAGCCACGTGGAGCCCCGTGTTTCAGTATAAATATTCGCGACACGAAGATGCCCAAAGGCTTCAAGGTGACGGCGGAGACACAAAAGTACGACGGAAAGCAGCACCCGCAGGATTGGCTGGACGACTACCTCATCGCATGCAGCTGCCAAGGTGGTAATTCGACTACCGCCATGCAGTACATCCAGCTGATGCTCACGGGGTCCGCCCGCGGGTGGCTCAACACGCAGCCGAAGGATGCCTTCAGGACTTGGGAGGAATTCAGGACTGCATTCATAAAAGGTTTCCTGGGAACTTACGCCAGGCCAACCACCCTCATCGAGCTCCAAGCTTGCAAGCAGGGCCATGAGGAGCGACTCCGTTCGTACATCCAGCGGTGGACCCTGCTCCGCAACACCATGGATGGAGCCACCTCAGAGGACAGAGTCATGGATGCATTCATCTACGGCCTCACCCGCCGCGACCTTCGCGAAGAACTTGGTAGGCTCAGGCCGAAGAATATGATAGACCTTATGCAGATCGCCAACCAATGGGCAGATGGAGAAGACTCCGTCCGCGACTCAATGCCAGATCCCCAACCCAGCAACTGGCGAGAGGGTCGACTGAAGAAGAAACCACGCTTTATCGGCCATGACTCAATAGAGTTAGTAGCGGCGGGATTCGAAACCCCCCGTGAGAATGATAGAGGATATAGCCAAGGCGGTGGCAGTGATAGGGGATATAGCCAAGGCGGTGGCAATGATAGAGGATACAACCAAGGTGGTGGCAGCGGCTACCGCGGAGATGGAAGTCGCAAGCGCGAGTGGCGCAGACGCATACTCACGGATGAGGAAGAGCTACAGCAACCCTGCAGGCACCATATGTTCAAGGACCCGGAAACAGGCAAGTGGGGATCCCGACACCTGTTGAAGGACTGCAAGAAGGCGCAACGGTTGGCCAGAGCCTTCACGCGCGTACTTGCTACGGACGGGCAGCAGGTTCATCAAGCATCACCCGCGGGACAACCAGTCGCGGGACAGCTGGCAATCAACGCACCACCAGCTCCTCCACTCGCCAACCCAGCGCAAGCAGCACTGGCTTACTACCCGCAGCAACAACCGCAGCAGCCGCAACAGCAGCAGCAGCAGCCGCAGCAACAGGACCCTGCCAACGTGTTCCCAGCACCACGCGGGCAGATGAACATGATACAGAAGGGGCGTCCTTCAACAGGACCCAGAAGCTCATTACTCGCCAAGTCTTTCAGGCAATCACCAACCCACCCGCAGTACCCGAGTACCTGAGAGGATCAGAGATAGACATCACCTTCTCCAGGGCTGATCACCCGCCGGCAATACCACGCCCCGGGCACGCCGCTCTGGTAGTCGAAGCTCAGATCGGGGAGTACACCTTGAAAAAGGTGTTCATGGATGGAGGCAGCGGAATCAACATTATTTTCGCTGACACCCTCAGGCGCATGAACAGGTCAACTTCCAACCTGACGCCGTCATCTAATACCTTTCACGGTATAGTACCAGGGCAAGCAGTTACGCCCATGGGAGTAATCACACTCGACGTGATCTTCGGCACACCCGACAACTTCCGGAGGGAGGCAATCGACTTCGAGGTGGTCGACTGGAAATCACAGTACCACGCCATCCTCGGGCGTCCAACTTTTGCAAGGTTCATGGCGATACCCCACTACGCCTACCTTATGCTCAAGATGCCTGGACCCAAGGGTGTCATCACGGTGAGAGGCGACTTCGACCGGTCCGACAGCTGCGACCGCGAGTTCAACAGGATCTCTGAGTTCTTTGGGATGGAAGATCACCTGGAGATGCTGGCAGTCGACAACGACAAGACCCTCTTCCCCCCAAAGAAGAAATCATACAAGGACTCGGCGTTCAACACCAGCGACGATACCAGGGCCCACCAGGTACACCCGACAGATGCTGACAAGATGGTCCGGGTGTCATCAAGCTTGACCAGCGCATAGGAAAGCGCGCTCGTCGAGTTCCTGCGCGAAAACTGGAAGATATTCGCCTGGCAACCTTCTGATATGCCAGGCATACCAAGAGAACTCGCCGAGCACCGATTACACGTTCACAAGGACGCCAGACCTGTCAAGCAAACCATGAGGCGCTTTTCGGGTCCAAAGAGAGACACGATCAGTTTGGAGATCGACCGGCTGCTCCATGCCGGTTTTATTAAAGAAATCAAGAAGTCAGAGTGGGTAGCAAACCCAGTACTGGTGGAAAAGAAGAAGACGAAGAAACTCCGCATGTGCGTCGACTTCACCGCCATCAACAAATGCTGCCCCAAGGATCACTTTCCGCTCCCGCGGATTGATCAGATCATCGACTCGACTGCGGGCTGCGCACGCCTGTCCTTCCTGGATGCCTACTCAGGCTACCAGCAGATCAAGATGGCAGTCGAAGACCAAGAGAAGACGGCGTTTATCACACCACACGGTGTGTTCTGCTACACCATGATGCCCTTCGGGTTGAAAAATGCTGGGGCCACGTACCAGCGTACAATGCAAGCCTGCCTGAAGGAGCTTATCGGGAAGGTAGTCCAAGTCTACGTCGACGATATTGTCATCACCACCCGCAAAGAGGACACCCTCATCGACGACCTCCGCAAGGTCTTCGAGGCACTCGACAAGTACCAGATCAAGTTGAACCCAGACAAGTGCGTTTTCGGCGTCCCAGCCGGAGAGCTACTGGGGTACCTTGTCTCTGCGAGAGGAATCGAAGCAAATCCAGAAAAGGTGCAAAATATACTAGACATGCCTGCACCAACAAAACTTCATGACGTACAAAGTCTAGCCGGCAGAGTCGCAGCACTCAGTCGATCATAAGTAAGCTGGGAGAAAAGGCCCTGCCCTTCTACCAGCTGATGAAAAAGGCCGACAAATTCGAGTGGACGGAGGAAGCACAGGATGCCTTCGACAGGCTGAAGAAGACCCTGACAACCCCTCCAGTACTGGTAGCACCCCAGGAGAATGAACCACTGTACCTTTACGTGGCGGCCACGAACAGAGTGGTCAGTACCGTTCTCGTAGTCGAACGGGAGGAAGAAGGAAGGGCTCATCCCGTCCAACGGCCCGTGTATTACCTCAGCGAGGTATTAACAGAGTCAAAGCAGAGGTACCCGCACTATCAGAAGTTGGCATACGCCGTCTTCATGACGTCAAGGAAGGTGGTACACTACTTCTCCGAGCACCCGATAACGGTGGTAAGCTCCTCCGCCCTATCAGACATCCTCACTAATCCATCAGCGACAGGGCGAGTCGCCAAATGGGTTGTCGAATTAGGGCCATGGGGCTGAAGTACGTGCACCCGAAGGCAATCAAGGCTCAGGTCCTCCCGGAGTTCACCACAGAGTGGATAGAAGCGCAGCTACCAGACGATCCTGATTTATCGACTGCATGGACCATGTACTTTGATGGATCCAAGAAATTCAACTCAGCCGGAGCGGGAGTCGTGCTCATATCACCCAAAGGCGATAAGCTTAAGTACGTGCTGCAGATGAAATTTCCAACACCCTCCAACAACGAGGCGNTCAGATCGGGGAGTACACCTTGAAAAAGGTGTTCATGGATGGAGGCAGCGGAATCAACATTCTTTTCGCTGACACCCTCAGGCGCATGAACAGGTCAATTTCCAACCTGACGCCGTCATCTAATACCTTTCACGGTATAGTACCAGGGCAAGCAGTTACGCCCATGGGAGTAATCACACTCGACGTGATCTTCGGCACACCCGACAACTTCCGGAGGGAGGCAATCGACTTCGAGGTGGTCGACTGGAAATCACAGTACCACGCCATCCTCGGGCGTCCAACTTTTGCAAGGTTCATGGCGATACCCCACTACGCCTACCTCATGCTCAAGATGCCTGGACCCAAGGGTGTCATCACGGGTGAGAGGCGACTTCGACCGGTCCGACAGCTGCGACCGCGAGTTCAACAGGATCTCCGAGTTCTTTGGGATGGAGATCACCTGGAGATGCTGGCAGTCGACAACGACAAGACCCTCTTCCCCCCAAAGAAGAAATCATCCAAGGACTCGGCGTTCAACACCAGCGACGATACCAGGGCCCACCAGGTACACCCGACAGATGCTGACAAGGTGGTCGGGTGTCATCAAGCTTGACCAGCGCATAGGAAAGCGCGCTCGTCGAGTTCCTGCGCGAAAACTGGAAGATATTCGCCTGGCAACCTTCTGATATGCCAGGCATACCAAGAGAACTCGCCGAGCACCGATTACACGTTCACAAGGACGCCAGACCTGTCAAGCAAACCATGAGGCGCTTTTCGGGTCCAAAGAGAGACGCGATCAGTTTGGAGATCGACCGGCTGCTCCATGCCGGTTTTATTAAAGAAATCAAGAAGTCAGAGTCGGTAGCAAACCCAGTACTGGTGGAAAGAAGAAGACGAAGAAAACTCCGCATGTGCGTCGACTTCACCGCCATCAACAAATGTTGCCCCAAGGATCACTTTCCGCTCCCGCGGATTGATCAGATCGTCGACTCGACTGCGGGCTGCGCACGTCTGTCCTTCCTGGATGCCTACTCAGGCTACCAGCAGATCAAGATGGCAGCGAAGACCAAGAGAAGACGGCGTTTATCACACCACACGGTGTGTTCTGCTACACCATGATGCCCTTCGGGTTGAAAAACGCTGGGGCCACGTACCAGCGTACAATGCAAGCCTGCCTGAAGGAGCTTATCGGGAAGGTAGTCCAAGTCTACGTCGACGATATCGTCATCACCACCCGCAAAGAGGACACCCTCATCGACGACCTCGCAAGGTCTTCGAGGCACTCGACAAGTACCAGATCAAGTTGAACCCAGACAAGTGCGTTTTCGGCGTCCCAGCCGGAGAGCTACTGGGGTACCTGTCTCTGCGAGAGGAATCGAAGCAATCCAGAAAAGTGCAGAACATACTAGACATGCCTGCACCAACAAACTTCATGACGTACAAAGTCTAGCCGGCAGAGTCGCAGCACTCAGTCGATTCATAAGTAAGCTGGGAGAAAAGGCCCTGCCCTTCTACCAGCTGATGAAAAAGGCCGACAAATTCGAGTGGACGGAGGAAGCACAGGATGCCTTTGACAGGCTGAAGAAGACCCTGACAACCCCTCCAGTACTGGTAGCACCCCAGGAGAATGAACCACTGTACCTTTACGTGGCGGCCACGAACAGAGTGGTCAGTACCGTTCTCGTAGTCGAACGGGAGGAAGAAGGGAAGGGCTCATCCCGTCCAACGGCCCGTTGTATTACCTCAGCGAGGTATTAACAGAGTCAAAGCAGAGGTACCCGCACTATCAGAAATTGGCATACGCCGTCTTCATGACGTCAAGGAAGGTGGTACACTACTTCTCCGAGCATCCGATAACGGTGGTAAGCTCCTCCGCCCTATCAGACATCCTCACTAATCCATCCGCTACAGGGCGAGTCGCCAAGTGGGTTGTCGAGTTAGGGCCATGGGGCTGAAGTACGTGGCACCCGAAGGCAATCAAGGCTCAGGTCCTCCCGGAGTTCACCACAGAGTGGATAGAAGCGCAGCTACCAGACGAGCCTGATTTATCGACTGCATGGACCATGTACTTCGATGGATCCAAGAAATTCAACTCAGCCGGAGCGGGAGTCGTGCTCATATCACCCAAAGGCGATAAGCTTAAGTACGTGCTGCAGATGAAATTTCCAACACCCTCCAACAATGAGGCGGAGTACGAGGCACTGATCCACGGCATGCGGATGGCCAAGAACTGCGGCGCCACTCGCCTCATGATCTATGGCGACTCCTACCTGGTGGTGCAGCAAACAATGAAGCAATGCGACGCCATCGCTGACAACATGATAGCATACAGGGAGCTGTACAACCAGCTGGAAGGCCAATTCGACGGCTGCGAACTGCGACACATCGGCCGCGAAAGCAATGAAGAAGCCGACATCCTCGCCAACCTCGGCTCAGATCGAGCTCCGGTTCCACCCGGAGTCTTCCTCGAGTGCATCACGCAGCGCTCTATCAGGGTCCGGCCCCCGCCAGAACCCCCTGCATCGACAACAACGACCGCAACCCGCAAAGCACGGAGAAGGAACCCATGGAAATCATGCTGGTCGAACCCACATGGACAAGCCCGTATCTGGCCTACATGCTGCATCAGCGGCTGCCAGAGAACCCAGTCGAAGCAAGGCGCATTGTCCGCCGCTCGAAGGGCTTCACCATCATCAAGGGCGAGCTTTACAAGCGAAGCATCTCAGGCGTACTCCAAAGGTGCATTGATCCATCGGACGGCCAAGCTATTCTACTCGACATCCACGCCGGAATCTGCGGGCATCATGCAAGCAGTCGAGCACTGGTTGCCAAGGCCTTGCGAGCAGGGTTCTACTGGCCCACTGCAATGCAAGACGCAGTCGAGCTCGTAAAAAGGTGCGTCGGCTGCCAAGAGTTCGCCAACAAACCTCACGCACCCGCATCAGAATTGAAAACCATCCCACTTGCATGGCCGTTCGCGCAGTGGGGACTCGACATGGTAGGTCCCTTCAAGAAGTCCTCCCCGGGTGGGCACACGCACCTCCTGGTGGCAGTCGACAATTCACGAAGTGGATCGAGGCGGTGCCAATCACAAGTTCAACCGCAACTTCAGCAGTCAACTTCATCAGGTCCATCGTCTTCAGATTTGGCGTGCCCCACAGTATCATCACCGATAACGGCACGAACTTTACAGCCGAGGAGTTCAGAGATTTCTGCGAGGAACAAGGCATCAAGCTCAACTACGCATCCGTCTCACACCCGCAGTCTAACGGACAAGTCGAAAAGGCCAACGGCCTAGTCAGCAAAGGGATAAAGAAGCGTCTGCGAGTGCCGTTGAAACGAGCTGCAGGAGCCTGGGTAGAAGAAACTTCCAAGCGTGCTATGGAGCCTACGCACCACGCCGAACAGATCCACCCAATACACACCTTTTTTTATGGTGTACGGCGCAGAAGCAGTCTTACCCTGTGACATTAAGTTTGACGCTCCACGGGTCGTGGCCTACGACGAGTCCGACGCAGAAGAGGCACTAGAAGATGACATGGACACTCTAGATGAAGCACGCGACATCGCCCTCAGCCGCACAGCAGTGTACCAGCAGGACCTGCGCAACTATCACGGGAGACGACTGCGACCGAGAGCTTTTGTCCCAGGCGACCTGGTCCTTCGACTCAAGCAGAAGAAAGTGCACAAGCTCGCCTCCCCATGGGAAGGCCCGTACATTGTGACAGAAGCAATCGGCAATGGAGCATATCGCCTGAAGGACCAAGCCACAGGAACAGTTTGCAGTAACCCGTGGAACGTGGCACAGCTACGCCGCTTCTACGCCTGATGTACCCTACACTGTAAACTCAAAGTAGCAGCAGGTTTCTTACGCACTCTTTCCCTCGCCAGGGTACCTAAGGGGACTGGAAGGGTTTTAATGAGGCGGCCTGTTTGCGAGAATAAGTAAGATGATTAAAGAAATTTTTGTGTCACCCCTCTCCTTTGTAGCCTAGGCCGCCACTTCGAACCACTCGGGGGCTGCGCCATACAGGCATCACCCCGAAAATCCTCGGCCGCCACCCGACGCACTCGGGGGCTCGCGCTGTACAGGTCTAAAGTTAGCCTAGGCCGCCACTCGAACCACTCGGGGGGCCTGCGCCATACAGGCATCACCCGAAATCCCGGCCGCCACTCGACGCACTCGGGGGCTCGCGCTGTACAGGTCTAAGTTAGCCTAGGCCGCCACTCGAACCACTCGGGGCTGCGCCATACAGGCATCACCCGAACAATCCTCGGCCGCCACTCGACGCACTCGGGGGCTCGCGCTGTACAGGTCTAAGTTAGCCTAGGCCGCCACTCGAACCACTCGGGGGCTGCGCCATACAGGCATCACCCGAAAATCCTCGGCCGCCACTCGACGCACTCGGGGGCTTGCGCTGTACAGGTCTAAAGTTAGGCCTAGGCCGCCACTCGAACCACTCGGGGGCCTGCGCCATACAGCATCACCCGAAAAATCCTCGGCCGCCACCCGACGCACTCGGGGCTCGCGCTGCACAGGTCTCAGTCAGCCTAGGCCGCCACCCGAATCACTCGGGGGCTGCGCCTAACAGGCATCACCCAAAATCTTCGGGCCGCCAACCAACGCACTCGGGGGCTGCTACCACACGGGTTATGAGTTCACGACACAACGTTTTCATATACTTAGGGATTAACCCCGTATCAGCATATTTCACATGCATACGTACATTCATGTTACAAGCTAACATTATACAACAAAATTTTCTTCAGTCGACAGGCTCTTCCTTGGCGCATCCAGTGGCCCTACACGTCTGCTCTGTATGATTCATGACCTGTTGCATCACCTGACGTGCGGCCTTCAAGGGATTCAGCATAATCAACATCCCTAGGGCAAGCCATCAAGTATTCTGTCCAAGGGAACATGAGGTCGATGCAGTCGAACATAGGCAAACGCCGTGTTGGCCCCGGCAACAAGCTGCTGAAGACGACCACCTTCAACTCCCTGCTACTGCGGAACCTCTCCAACAACGCGGGCAACCCTTCCGGCTGCTCATCAAGGGGGAAGAACACTTTGTTGATCTGCCAGAGTGCTTTCCTGCAACCCTCAAGAACGAACGCAGCTCGCCAGGTGCGATCCAGCATCCGCGCGAGTATGCGGCCCTCTCCCTTATGTACCCAGAATTGGCGAGCTTCGACCGAGTTACCGGTGGCCTCGCTATCCACGCGCTCGTCCACTCGAGCGTTCTCGGCTTGCCAGTCGGGATTAACAACTGCAAATTAACGGGTCAAGGTGCAGAACAACACAAGCATGAAGAAATCAAAGAGAAGCAGCTAGAGCACAAACCTTGCAGCTGTCGACATATCAGATCAATCTGGTCAAGAAGGAACCGTTCGCGCTGATTGAACGGCCCAGCGGAACGTGCCCTGAGACGATCAAGCTCCACTTCAGTTCTCCGCAGCTTCGACTCAAGTTCAGTGATTTTGTTCCTCATATAATTAAACACTCGCTGATCGTTCCTGCTCCGGCGGGAGCCGGAGGAGTCGGACAACGCGAAGACGCAGGCGCAGCCGAAGAGGTACCTTCATCCAAGTACACACGGATATCTTCCGCGACTTCAGGAGGAGCACTTCCGTCAGGCTGTCAATTTAAAGAACATCAGAGAGCACTATTTTCAACAAGACTAGACAAAAACACAGTCGCATGACAGAATCAGCATATCCATTGATTTCACCAAGTTTCATTACAAAAGACAAAAGAAGACCCCTGCTACAACACTACATGGCAGAACCCGACGGTGCGCGGCCCTTTTTGGCGGCTGACTCTGCAAGCTTCCTCTCAAAGGTGTCAATCAGCTTTTTAGCTAACTGAGTCGCCTTGTCCTTGACGCTGGTCAGGGACTTGGACTTTCCATCGGGCCTTCGAGGGAAGTCGCTCACAGCCGCCTCAAAGTCACCCGAGATCCCATGACCGAGTAACAGACGGAAGGTGAGCTCGGAGCCGCGTACCGTCTGGGTGCGGGTGTAGTTGGCCATCACATTCGCCTCAGCAAATGGAGCCGCCAGCTTGTCCAGCCTCCTTAGGCGCGGCCTGACCAGGAAAAACACCTTCATAGATGTTGGCCAGGGCG
Source organism: Puccinellia tenuiflora (assembly GCA_012064385.1). Lineage (NCBI taxonomy): Eukaryota > Viridiplantae > Streptophyta > Magnoliopsida > Poales > Poaceae > Puccinellia > Puccinellia tenuiflora. The sequence goes on from QRDG01001585.1 coordinate 97,347, forward strand.
CTCGAGGACTTCTTCACAGCGTCCGCGGCGCACGCGCAAACCCGGTTGCAGAGGTCGACTGCCGCCGACAAGGTGTATTCGCGCTGGACGTCCCTTCAGGGGAGAACCACCACCAACACCTACACTCAGAAATAACGCGAATAGTAAGGTTACCTGCAGGCAACAAAGGCAAAAGTAGGCTTTATCAGCCGAGGACTTACCACCAATGGCCGTGGCAATGCTAATCAGGCGTTCGACCTGAACCTTTTCTGCCTCAGTCTGGGTCTCAAGCGACTTCTCCAGTTGCTGGACCCGCTTCACCAAGCCTTGGTTGTCTTCTGCAGAACACCCGAGCAAAAGTTCAGAATTGCAGACAGTCGAAGAAAGTTCAAAAGACTCGACAAGGGATACTTACTCCTCGACTCTTCAAGCGCAGCACGAAGTTGACTAGCCTCCTGCTCCAGACGAATGAAGCGGGTGGCCGTTTCCATCTGCTGACGATAGACGGGCTGCGGAAAAGGAAGTATAAATCTGTGCCCGACTATTCTAGTCACGCACATCTTCGGGGGCTACTCCCATCGGGAGCGCTGTTCGTGCACCCGATACAAGAATTTACAAGATAAGAAAGAAGATACTTACATGCTGGATCAGATCAGCATCCACGGCAGTCGCATCAGTGGCACCATCCGGCCGGGTGGCCGTCGAAGAGTCCAGCACCGGAGGATTGTTCGCCTGTGGCGCCTCTTCAGTTGTACCAGTCGCATGCTCCGGGGCAGCAGACTGGTGTTCCTCGTCACGAGGCGAAGCATGGACATTACCACCTTGATGGCTGCTTACAAAGATTCAGAAAACACCCAAGAAACAGAAAGAAGAAACGAATCAGAAAGGTTCAGTCGCAGAAAGTTTACCTGTCAACATCTTCACCATTGCTGCTCATAGAAGGAGACGGCATCCTCCCAAACCCCGCGGGAGGCGCGGAGTTCAGCGAGTCGCTACCAGCGGGTTCACCAGCTCCTTCGGCGCTGAAGATCCGCTAGAGTCCTTCTCCTCCTCTGCCGCCTCCTTCAAGGGAGACGTCGCCGCGCTGAAGTCGACGTTCTTCTGCTTACGCCGCTTCGCGGGTGGAGCCGTATCCTCCTCTTCTTCCTCCTCCACTTCCTCGCTACGCGAGTAGGCAGGGGGAGGACTCTCTTCATCGCCGTCCTGCTCGGCAACGATTGCGGCTTCACGTGAGCGCCATTCTCATCAACGAGGAAGGCTCACGTAGTTCTTACGATCCTGAAGAGCAGCAAGCAACAATCGGAAAATCAGAAAATAGACAGTCGAATGACACAAAGAAGACTTCAGATTCAAACACTTACCTCTAGGATCGGATTCGTCGAGCTGAAGGGCGCGACTGAGCAAGTCACGTTGCACGCGTCAGCAACCCGAAGGCTGGTGATGGCCCTCACCTTGATTGCGACTTGTGCATCGTCCATTGCCGGGTCGACTGCCATTTCCCACATTGGGAGAGGGCGCTGTTGCAGAGGCTGCACCCTCAACCTGTGGAACATGGCGATCAGCTGGATTCCGCCGGCTTCGCGTCCCATCGTCTTGATCAACCCGCGAAGAAGCGCCTGCAGCGGCTTGATCGACTCCCTCTCCTCCGTCGACAGGGGGTGCGACCAGGCGTTGGTCTTCTTCAGAGGCCGCTCAGCGGCGAAGTCGGGGATCCCGGCCTGGTTCCACGTGATGTAGAACCACTTCTTCCTCCAGCCTTGCACGGAGTTGGACTTCTTCATGTGGAAGAAGTTCGTGTCGCCGCGCAGCTGGATTCCGAAGCCGCCGACCGGGTAGGTCTCCTTCGACTTACCCGCCATCCGGCGCACCAGGAAAATAGACTTCCACAGTGCCCAGTGGGGTGCGATCCCCAGGAAACACTCGCAGAGCACGATAAAGCTCGTGATGCTCAAGACGCTGTTGGGAGTCAGATCATGGATCTGAATCCCATAGGCGTACAAGAGCCCACGGACAAAATCGTGCAAGGGGAACCCGAATCCCCGCGGAAGGAACTCCACGAAGCAGACGCGTTCCCCACTGCGGGGAGCAGGGACGGAATCCTTACCGGGCGCCCGCGTCGTCGCCACGGCCTCCGGTGGCAGCAGCCCCTGCTGGCGGAGGCTGTCGAGCTCCGCCGCTTTGACGGAGGACTTGCTCCAGTCGCCCTCCACCTTTTTCATCCCGGCGTCGTCGCCGGCGGCGGCGGAGGAGCTCTCAGTACCCTTGCTCCTCTTGTGGCCCATGTCGCCGGAGGAAAGGGGAGAACTTTGTTGGAAGCTTTTTGCGAGGAACAATGGAGGCAAGAACTGGCGGCGAGATGGAGGAGAATGAGGATGCGTGAACTGCCTCTGCACCGCGGTGAAAAATATATACCGCGGGGCAGTTCATCACGGCCGTCCATCGTGTAACTGCATCGCGCCGCAAGAATCCAGCCGCCCACATGTCGCGCGACGGACACCCCGGTCGTGCTCCACTACGCACGGGAACCGAAGCATCATCATCACGCCGCGGAGTTTTCGCGCCCAACGGTCCATATTCAGCGGTCGTCGCTGTGGCAGCGGGCCCACCATCGTCACGTCCCGTCGGGCGCAGAGCCTGTCGAGTCATGTCATCAAAAGCGTCATCCCTGACGTCATCATGGAAGTGTGTCCAGTAAGCCAAGCAATTGGCTGAGCATTCGACAGCCGTTCGACTGAACCAAGTACGTTCGAACAAAACATTCGAGTGGAGTAAGACGAAGTAAGCTTTTTTAAAGCTGATGTTATGACTAGTAGGCCATCAAGGCTGAGTGAAGAGTAAGTCGAGCCAGGACAGTTTCGACTTGGACAAATTCGAGTCATCTGTTTACTCCCATCGGGAGCGGGCTTTTCGACTGAGGTAAATTTGAGTTTAATCTCAATTGCAAGCAATTCAGCTTAATCTCGGGGGCTACTCCCATCGGGAGCGCTGTTCGCGCACCCGATGATTGTGGACAAGGGCAGTCGAAACGCTGCGACTCCGAAAAATCAAGACGGCGCACCCGAAGAATCAAGACAAGCTCACTTGAAGCAATCTTCATCAACGATTCCATGTGGCGTGCCCTGAAGGGGGGAGTCCTCCACCCGACTCTGCGATTCGACTGAGCACTCGGGGGCTACTGTCGTGGGGCTACCTTTCGGGTCACCCACGGTGATGGTACTTGGGTCACGCCAAGGAAGGCCCAGCAAAGCCCAAGAAGGATTCCGTATACAACAAGTAGTCGACATTGGGTCGGTGAGGAGGTTTCCATATCTTGTACGTGCAATCCGCACCGTCCACCCGAGACCCGGCCTGTGGTATAAAGGCCGGGAGGGTGCGCCGTCTAGGGCATCGAATCATTGAACATCGCATTGTAGCCACCAATCGATAATTCCAGACAAGCAGGAGTAGGTCTTTACCTCAACTCGAGGGGCCGAACCTGGGTAAATCGCCCCCTGTTAGCCGTCGTGTTCACCAGCCTGATCTCTTTCTTTCTCCTTCAATCAACCCGGGGTATTCGACCTTGGGATTTGCCGAGTCACAAGCTCGTCAGCAACCCTCTTTTCCGACCTCGGGCTCGACGCCGTCTACTCCTTTAGCCGGGGGGGCGGGGGGTTCTCCAATGCGGGGGGTGGCTTCTTCGCCATTACCACCCCTTGTGTTGTCGACGACCTCCCCGGTGAAGGAGGGGGACCCTAGTTCGGTGGTTCCCCCATCGCTTCCGCCCCTGGTGCCGGTGCCGGTTGCGCTTAGGCGTAGCGCCCGTCACGCGGTGGCGACGGATGGCTCTTCAGCTACTGACGAGGATGCTTTGGCCAAAGCAATGAGGCGCAAGGCTGAGCAATTTACCGATGCTGCTGGTACGTCTTGTCGTTCCAAGTCCTTTCTTGCTTTTTCAGATTCAAATATTTCTGCTAAGTTGAATAAGGTAGGAATTTCTTTGGGCAACAATAGTACAGAAATGGCAGTCTCGACTAAAGCATTGAGACATTTGGAGTACGACCGGTTAACAGTCATCCCAAAGGTCCCATGTAAGTCGGATATGTCTCTCTCAGATGAGGAGGAGTATGATGACACGATTGATGTCCCGCTCCTTTCTCATCTTGTGGGAGATGTATCGGAGGGTGGTTTGGATGAGGCAACGCTAAGTTCATTATATGATCTGAAAGCGTCTGACCGGAAATCTAGAGCCGCCTCCCAAAAGAATAATAATAAAAAGTCTCCACGTAAACAGAAGAGACAGTCACCAACTCCAATTGTTTCCAAATGAATGGCATGTTTTTGAATAGCAGAGGTCTTCGAGACTTGGCTAAACATACACGCATTGCTGATTCTATTCGGGAGCATTATTTGGATTTTGTGGGTATCTCTGAAACTGGTAAACGGGATTTTTCAGTGAGCTTACTTAACCGCCTATCCGGTGGTGTAGATTTCACTTGGATTTCTCGTCCACCACGTGGAAGATCTGGGGGCCTATTTCTTGGTGTGAGGAAAGAAACCATGGATGTGTTGTCTAGTTCGGATGGGGAGTTTCATATTAAACTCCATATTCGAAACAAGATCGACAATTTCACGTGGAGTCTAGTCACAGTATATGGGGCTTCCCAGGACGAGCATAAGCTTGATTTTCTTCGTGAATTGGTGAATCTTGCAAAACATAACCCACATCCTATTATCATAGGAGGGGATTTCAATTTGCTAAGATTCCCACATGAGAAGAGCAGGGGTCGGTTCGACAACCATTGGCCTTTCTTATTCAACGCTGTGATTGATAGCCTTGATTTGAGAGAGATTACAATGGTTGGGAGGCAATTCACCTGGGCTAATAGCCTTCCAGAGCCTACGTACGAAAAACTAGACCGTGTACTAATGGACTCGGATTGGGAAGTTAAATTCCCAATGGTCTCAGTACGGGCGCTAGAACGTATAGAGGCGTTGTCGGACCATGCCCCCATACTGTTAACTACGGGAACGAATCGACCGCATTGCAATCGTCAGTTCAAGTTTGAACTCGGCTGGTTGCAGCGGGAGGGTTTTCACGATATGGTTAAGTTGGTATGGGAAAGACCGGTTGCCGGCCAGAGTGCGATCCAAAGGTGGAATAACAAATTGCGTGCTTTGCGCAAACACCTGGGTGGTTGGGCTAGGTTCACGGCTGGCCAGTTAAAAAGGGAGAAGCTTCGGTTGTCGTCTATTATTGATGACTTAGAGGCTCTTGCCGAGGTTAGACCACTATCCATGCAAGAGATTGAAATGAAAAATCAATCCAATGCGGCGTTAGCGGCTCTTCTTCGGGAGGAAGAGCTCAAATGGTACCAACGATCGAAAGCCCAATTTATTTTGGAGGGAGATTCGAATACGAGATATTTCCATAGTCTAGCTAATGGCAGACATCGAAAAAAACGTATCCATTCTCTTTCTCAAGATGAAGGTGTGATTGAAGGACATGAGCAGCTAAAATCCTATATCACAAAGTATTATAAGACTCTGTTTGGTGAGCCTCAGGAGGGTAATCTCTCCATGGACGACGGCCGAATAGATGATATAATACAAGTTTCCGATGCGGAGAATGCACATCTTACTGCCCCTTTTTCTGAGGAGGAAGTAAAAAAGGCAATCTTTCAAATGGAACACAATAAGGCCCCGGGTCCGGATGGATTCCCAGCTGAGTTCTATCAGAGCTTCTGGGAATTAGTCAAATCGGACTTGCTTGAGTTGTTCGGAGCTCTACACTCCGGACAACTTGAAATATTTCGTCTAAACTTCGGTGAGATAATTTTGTTACCTAAGATTAATGAAGCAGAAAGGATCCAACAATACAGACCGATCTGTCTTCTTAATGTTAGCTTCAAAATTTTCACAAAAGCCGCAACGATTAGACTTAATTCGGTGGCTGATCATGTTGTGCGTCCGACTCAGACGGCGTTTATGCAAGGTCGCAACATTCTTGATGGAGTTGTTATTTTGCATGAAACGGTACATGAGATGCATCGGAAGAAATTAAATGGAGTGATATTAAAAATTGATTTCGAAAAGGCTTATGATAAAGTCAAGTGGTCTTTCCTCCAGCAGACACTCAGAATGAAAGGTTTTTCAGCTGAGTGGCGGGCTATGATTCATAATTTCGTTTCTGGGGGAAGTGTTGCTATCAAAGTCAATGACGATGTTGGCAAATACTTTCAGACCAGGAAGGGATTAAGACAAGGCGATCCATTATCACCAATTCTATTTAATATAGTTGCTGATATGCTAGCCATTATCATAGAACGTGCAAAAATAGATGGCCAAATTGAAGGAGTTGTCCCTCATCTTGTGGATGGTGGGTTATCTATTCTTCAATATGCCGACGATACAATTCTCTTTATGGAACATGACTTGAAAAAAGCTAGAAACCTGAAATTGATTTTGTCAGCGTTTGAGCAGCTTTCTGGTCTAAAGATTAACTTTCATAAGAGTGAATTGTTTTGTTTCGGTGAGGCGCTGGATGATGCTGCCTTATACGCTGAGTTGTTCGGCTGTGGGCAAGGTCATTTTCCAATTAGCTATTTGGGTATTCCGATTCACTTCAGAAGACTCACGATAGCACAATGGAAAATTGTGGAGGAACGACTACAAAAGAGATTGAGTAGTTGGAAAGGAAAATTACTATCTCTTGGGGGAAGATTGGTTCTCATAAACTCAGTACTCACTAATATGGTACTGTATATGATTTCCTTCTTCCAACTGCCCAAAGGAGTCTTGCATCGATTAGATTATTTTCGATCTAGATTCTTCTGGCAAGGGGATAGCGAAAAAAAGAAATATAGACTGGCTAAATGGAACATAGTTTGCCGTCCCAAGGATCAAGGAGGGCTGGGTATTCATGACTTAGAGGTCAAGAATAGAGCCCTCCTCGGTAAGTGGTTGTTTAAACTACTGACTGAAGACGGGGTATGGCAGACTCTCCTTCGGAGAAAGTACATAGGCTCAAAAGCGGTGTCACAGGTTACTTGGAAACCCGGTGACTCACACTTCTGGGCTGGCCTAATGGCGACGAAGAAATTCTTCTTTCCATTTGGGTCTTTTTCCATCAAGGATGGTTCGGAGATAAGGTTCTGGGAGGATAAATGGTTAGGTAATACCTCCCTCCGAGAGCAATATCCGGCTTTATATAATATTGTCCTTGGGCGTCATAAGAGCGACACTCTCGCTAAGGTGATGGAGAACTCTCCACCTAATGTGACGTTCCGAAGAGATCTCGTGGGTCCCAGGTTAGCATCTTGGAATGAGTTGCTACAACGTTTGGCTTTAGTTAACCTAACGGATGGGACTGACGAGTTTCGGTGGAATTTACAAACTAATGGTAAATTCTCGGTGGACTCTATGTATAAAGCCCTCATAAGGCCAGACTTGCCTGTGGATAATAACCAAAAGATTTGGAAGATGAAGATCCCACTCAAAAATAAAATTTTTGCTTGGTATCTTCGTCGTGGGGTAATTCTCACAAAAGATAACCTTGCAAAACGCAATTGGCATGGGAGTAAAAAGTGTGTCTTCTGTCACAAGGACGAGACGATTAAGCACTTATTCTTCGAGTGTCGATTTGCGAGTTCTATATGGTCAATCATCCAGATAGGTTCTACCTTATTCCCACCACGTAGCATTGCTAATATTTTTGGTAATTGGCTAAATGGTGTGGACAGTAGGTTTAAACGACTTATTAGGGTGGGAGCGCTAGCCGTTATATGGTCGCTCTGGCTCTGTAGAAATGACAAGGTTTTTAATGATAAAAATTCTTCTCTCATGCAGGTGATCTACAGGACTACTGCTACTCTCCGTTTGTGGTCTCCGTTGCAACGTGTGGAGCATCGCGACCTTTTTACGGAGGTGTGTACAAGTCTGGAGGAAACGGCGAGAGACTTTTTATCCCAACATGGATGGCAGCATAATTTGCGGATCGGCCCTCCTTCTCCATAGGCGTGTTTACAATTTCTCATATTGATATGTAACTCGCCTACTTTTTTACTTTCGTTGATGATTTTTGGCTGTGTGCATCTTAGATATGCAGAGGCCGGGTGTAATACTTAAACTTTTAAGTAATAAAAACTCCCTTTATCGAAAAAAAAGAATGGTTACAAAGAACTCGAATGTCGCTTTATCAGTTGACGGAACATCTCGCTTTCATGAGCTTTTGCATGATGTCAGGTGAACTGTTTTTCCCCTCCAGTGATGTATTTCTGATTAAGGTCTAAATTCAGTGTAGTGTCGTTCCTGTTTTCTATGCAGTCATAGCTATGAATAATCCCGACATTTACTTCATAATAAGTCCTTGTTTGACTTGGTGCTATCTCTGAAATTTAGTGTTACCATTGATTCTTTTACTATGTTTTCATAACTACATGATCGTAACTATATGGATGTACTTTAAATAGGAGTCCAACTTGTCAATTTCCTCTAATAAGCGAACTTACATGTTGTTGTATTAATCGTTATTCAATACATACATATTATTTATTGTTGAAACGAGTGGGGCTTCATGAAGAAATCCACAGATGGTAGTGCAATTTTTGAATTACAAATGAACTTGGACAAAAAACAATGACACTGAAATGCTCTTATTTCTTAAGAAATGGCATGCATTATCTGCCTAATACGCTAGTTTACTTGCTCATCGATTCATTGCGAGGTAATTCGCCTCAACCCTGGTGAGACATCTTTCTCATTTTTTTATACATGACCTTAATATGACGTAGCGTTGTACGCCGTGTACGCCGACATTTGGCCCTTAATATTTCTCATCTTTCTCAACCCTTAATATTTCTCAGCTCGCCTTGTACGCCGACGGCCCCGACATTTGGCCGTCGGCGTATAGGAAGGCCGTCGGCGACTTGTCTCTTTCCCGTAGTGATAATGACTCATGTTTATCCTATATGCAGGCCTTTTTAGCAACCACAGTCCACTTTACTTCCTCACTACAAAAGATCTTTTTCAAAGATGGGGCTTACTTGCCAAATTGCAAAGATTCATTGTGAGGTAATTCTCCTCAACACGGTGGCATAAGATCGTTCTACGTTCTTGACATCATTTCTCTTCTCGAGTGAGGGCATATATTTCTTTTCGTGCTCTGCATGTGTATCTTTCCGAAAGTCACGTATATTTTTCTGTTGGTCACCTTGCAAGTTTGTGTTACTTTCTGTTCATGCAGTTATTTTGCTTTCATTTTGTCCAGGCATCAGTAGATAAAACAAGGGAACTGAAACTATACATCGAAGAGCTCGGATCTGGCAAACAGGTTTTGGTCCTGCGACATAGCAAAGGCGGAGTCGATGCGGCAGCAGCGCTTTCGCTGTACTGGTCTGAGCTCAAGGGCAAGGTCGCCGGTCTGGCATTGGTTCGGAGCCCATATGGTGGCACCCCAGTGGCTTCCGACATCCTTCCGGAAGGCCTTGTTGAGCAAATTTCTACGTCTTGAAATGATTTTGTTTCATCTGTTTGTTAGTTGGACAAGAACATACTATATGTAGGTACAGGAAATGACGGGACATAGTGGAAATTACAATGACCTCTCTCTTTTTTCTTTTGAGAACCGAGAACAAATACAATATGTCAATCTTATTTAGTTAAATTATGTCAATCTTGTTGTGCGTTATATATGTTTGGCATGTCAACTTAGTGCATGAATTCCAAATAATTTGTTGCAGGAACTGGTATTGCCTTTGCTGGTGCTCTGTTCCATTCAGAAAACTGTAGGAGCTGATATTGCGTTTGATGTTGTCATAAAGGAAGTCCAAGAGGTGAGTGAGAAGAGGAGGAAGAACAAAGATGTGCCTTCGGTAGATATCTCTGCTGCTGAGGGCCTGAAGGTCGGAAACAAGGGTAAGGATACAAAGCGGGCATTTAAAGAAAGAAGATAGCGAACAAGGACCAGAAGAGCGTGAAGGGTATCTCTGATGATGGTGAAAACCTTGTGGATGGGGAAATCATTCCTGATACCAAGGAAGAGAAGAAGAGCAAGGGGAAGAAATGGATGCATAGCTAGACTGGCGTTTGTTATCTCCTTTCTGATTTAGGAGTTTTATTTGCAGGATGCGAAGATCTTCGGAGAGCTTCAGTGCCGACTAGAGTGTTCGTCTGATCTAGAAAAATGTGTTCCTTATTAAACTTAATTGACGCAGATTTGCTCCTCAGAGGTCAGAGCAAACTCCTAAAATATCTAGGAAAATGCTAAGAAAATGTCAGGAAAGAAGGGATCCAATCAGGGAGTGCCCCTTGGTGGCAAAATTTTCCCTTGGGAAAGGCAACAAACATCACCCTCTGTGTGATGTTGTGGTTGGACCTAGAACAAGAAGTAAAACCAAATAGTAAATCATGTTAGGTCTCTTCATGGAATGTAGGGGTGTGGGTAAGAAAGGTTTTACTTTTTCTTTAAGAGATATTTTGTTTGATTATCAGCTTGGCTTTGTGGGGTTGCAAGTAACTCTGAAAAGGAAAATGGACCAATCCATTCACTCTTTGGGATTAATCTTGCATCATGTTAATTTCAATCATGGCATCATGTTTTGTATTATTTATCTATTGGCTTAGTGCTATGTCCGGCAGGTGTTAATGTCGTGACGGGTAAATGGATCTTCCGGCACAAACTCAACCCCGATGGCTCCTTGGCGCGCTACTTGGTGGGTTGTTCGGGATTTTACACAACAAGAAGGTGTGTACTATGGAGAGACATTTGGCCCCGTGGTGAAGCCATCCACCATTCAAGTTGTTCTCAACATCGCCACCTCCCGGGCATTGCCTATCCACCAACTCGATTTGAAGAATGCCTTCCTTCATGGTGATCTTGCCGCGACCGTGAATTGCAAGAAACCCTCGGGTTTCATCGTTTCTTCACACCCACAAATTTGCAGCCTCAACAAATCCTTATATGGCCTCAAACAGGCTCCTGAACATGGTTCCTCCGCTTCACCCATTTTCTTCATACCCTCGGCTTCACATCCTCCAAGAGTGATTCATCTCTCTTCATCCTCCATCGTGGCAATGATAGGACATACCTCCTCCTATACGTTGATGACATCATCTTGACAGCCAACACCACCACTCTCATAAGACTATCTTGAGCTAATTCATTGAACCTCGAACAAACATTAGATGGTACTATCTACGCAAAATAAACACAAATAAGGTTACACATTACTAAAAGATTAACACACATATGGCTAGGCATTACTAAAAGATGAACCAAACATGAGCACAAAAATATGTCACTGGAAAATATTACTTAACTTAAGAACTCATCCCGCATGAAAACCATGAAATTTGTTCCCGTCGAAAGACTATTCTCGCAATCAGATAAGCATACTCGACTAATACTCTGTTTATTAGATTTTTTATTCTTTAGATGTGTAGAATTAATATATTTAGATAAGATAGAGCACATAATTAGTATTTTTCACAAACACCAAATATATATTTTGCACTAGATTGTTACAAACATGGCCAAATATTTTTTTACTACGATAATTTACTACACAATATTATAAAGGCTTAATGTCTCAACAAAAGCAAAATAATTTAGTACACAATATTACGTTGACTGCGTACATCGATCGAGATACATTAATGTCTCAACAAAAGCAAAAGAGTACTGAAAACAAGATACAAAATCAGTTATGAAGTCTCACCATCACTATTCTCATCAGTGTTTGCCCTTTTTGGTCTGATCTCCGCTTGTTTAGGTGGCATGAAGTCATCATTATTGTTCTCATCAACGACGTCCGTCTTAGATGATCCACCACTCCAGGTCTTGGGTTCAATCTTTACTCCAAGAGCGCTCTTCATTTCATCTGCATAGCAAGTTGTCACCGGCCCCCCTTGGGTGTTGCACCCTATAGTATCATCATCCACAAGAAGTTAAAGTTCTCTTTGTTGATTAGCTCTGCATCGTCAGGGTAATGGTGCACATTAAAAATAGAGATAAACACATTAGAACTGTATATACATAGCTACACCATATTCTGTAACAAAATTATAATTTTAATTTACCTTTATGTGCAATGCATATTCTTGCGGCGAGGAAAAGATGTTTTTTCACTCAGGGTGGATAGGCAAGTTAAGAAGGCTCGTCTCATGGATTTTAAGGTTGGTCACTATGTTCCATCTTCCACGCAACCTCATAAGTTATTTCTATATTTCCTCTGGGTTTCTCTCTGGGAGCCCATCTCTTAGAAAATACTTACTTAACTGAGTGAGGTGGCTATTGCTATTAATTAATTCATCGAATGGCACCCGTGCAATCCTGCTCCTCCTATCGCCCTGGTTCATTTTTTATCACCGTACACAACCAAATGAGACATCGTATGTATCACAACTTTTCACCGATCTTTCTCTTTTTGGCTCGGTGGAGGTAAGGATACTTTATTTATTTATCCGAGGAGAGGGCGGTAGGCTGGTTGATTCGAGACGATTGGTGATGGGTCAGTTGTGTAGGATAACCACTATAGCACCCATCAGATGGAGTCGTCTGTGGTCTAAACAAGCCCGCTAGCGCTATCCATGCACATTGATGCAAAGGTGGGTGCATCAACCACCATCTCGCGTGCCTCATTCGCGCGGTTTCGTCAAATGGATTTGTGAGTGTTCTACATATTCTAAGTTCGATTAGTCGGTGACATCACCTGAGTAAGAAACCAACACCAACTTATTTTTTTGATGAAATCCTTAATTTTTACTCGCAACCTCGCAATTCTAGTTTTAGTACCATAAATTGGACTTGGGTACAATTAATATAAGAGCTACAATTTATACTAAACTTTATACTTTTTAAAAACTTATTTTTAGGATGCTACATGTTTAATGAGAATAAACTTTATTAACTATTTGGTATATAACCAGATAACAAAGTTGCTAAGTATGCTTGTCATGTCATTTGTTGTACAATTGTAATTTGTTGGTTGAAAAAATCGTCCACATTATGCTAATTTAAAATGTATTTTATAACATCATTGCCTTCTCAAATTTAAATGTTTACAATTGCACAAACTATATTGGGTATACATGTTTATAGTAGAGAACTCTAAAACGTATGGTTTGATGAAATCCTAAATTGTCTATAAATTGGACATGGGAACACTATCATAAATATAATTTATACTAAACTTTTATAATTTTAAAGACTTATTTTTAGCATGCTACATTCTTAATGAGAATAAACTTTTATTAACTATTTGGTATAGTTAACCACATAACAAAGTTGCCATGTATGCTTGTCATGTCATTTGTTGTACAATCGGAATTTGTATGGTTGAAAAATCATCCACATTATGCTAATTTAAAACTGTATTTTATAACATCACTTCCTTATCAAACTTAACTACTCCCTCCGTCCGAAAATAAGTGTCTCAAGTTTGCCCAAAAATAGATGTATGTATACATGAAACATGTCTAGATACATCCACTTTTGGACAAATTTGAGACACTTATTTTTGGACGGAGGGAGTATTTACAATTGCACAATCTGCCTTACTTATTTATGTAGTGCATAAATAAGTAAGGCATCTGTAGAAACTTCGAGAGTATGAACTAAGCCGTTGGCATAATCTTTTACTGGGTTGTTGCGACTTATAGTGATGTTAGTGATAAGTTGATAATGTGTGCATGTTTTGTACTTCGTATATAAATATCTCACTGATAGCAACCACCGTAATAGGAAACGGAATGGAATCTACTATTTTTGAGTACATATGATTTGATATTGATATGTTAGCTAGCCCGTCATACAATTGGTGTCATCTCTAACGTTTTCTGACATCAAAATCGTGCACCAAATTATTCATGAAAATCGAGTTAGCATGGATTTTGGTACAAAGACCTGAACTTTTATTTGAGAAACACTATAATCCAAACTAATCAACGTTCTCGCTATTTAGGTTCACGTGTTTTATGAAGAGCATTAAGTTGTTTTGTAACCATAGGCGAGGCTGAGAACTACTCAAAATCGCCCGATCGAGCACGAAAAGATAGTCAAAGCCACCACAAACATGGTACTTCAAATACTCGGAGTAGGAAAGTTACTAGACGTTGTTTGCCCAGACCCCAACCTGTTTAAAACTGTCTTCCGTGTGCTAGCATCCAAATATTCGGAGCAAGATTGTCTGAAAAAGACCGTAGGTGGGACACTCGTGTAGGCCGGTGCATTCTTTTAGGACGTGGGGCATGCAAAAACTAACATGTGTATGCATGCGTCCGACAGAACCCATGCATCCCTGGCATATCCATTTTTCCACAACCGCATCGCGTCTCACCAGCCAAGCTCACCTCGAGAGTATCTCTCCACGGACCGCAGCCGTCATTCCATATTTCCATCAACGTGACGCGCCAATTAATGAAGGGACGTTTATTCCCTATCCGGATTTGGAGTTGATGTCAACGCAAAATCATGTGCTTGTTGAGTGTATAGGTACATTCTATGAAAGCACTTGTCGGGTAGACGACCCTGTTTCTCTTTTGCGTACGTGTGTTTAGAAACCACGTACTATCAAGAGGGGCATTCACTTCAGAGGTATGGCCGCAAGTACTACCGTGGTGTTTATCCGGAAGTACCGACCTGCAGTTCCGGCCGGGACAACTCACTCTGAAGCGTAGACATATTAAGCCAGTCAGCTTATGTACGTTGGGTGTGTCTAGCGGAGGAGGAGAATCTCAAACATGCGTTGATGGACTGCTTGAATGCAAGGAGGTTTTGGGGCGAAGCTCAGACTCGTTTTGATTTTCTGCTCCCTAATCTGTTCTCTGCTGAAGTTCGAGCGAAGATTTATATATCACCGTAAGTCCGTAATGTGGTCTATTTGGCACTCACGTAACAGGTAAGTGTATGATGATTTGCCTCTGGATCCTGTCTCGTCAATCATCCGTACTAAGGAAGACCTAGCTATGCATGCTGGATTTACCTAGTGCGTGTGCCAATGTACTACCTAGACATGTTGGCAGCCACTCGAGACTGGTTTCATTAAAATTAACACGGACGCTGATTTTAATTCTCAGTTGCATGGGTAGTACGTGGCAGGAGGGGTGGCCCGATCAGCTTTTGCCCTACTTGGTGCTTGGTGTAAACCCCACGAGGGGGGGTCACTGATCCGTTGATCGCACATGCTAAAGCGTTGCGAGATGGTGTCATTTTTGCTAAACTTCGGGGTCTTTTACAAGTGATCATGGAAACAGATTGCCTGAACATGGCGAATCTCTAGCTAGAACTCTCGTCGCAACTCTCGAGGCGCTGTGGCTCTGATTCTGTTACATAATTGGGAGCTTGCTATTTCTTTTCGGTCTTCTATTATACTAGTTGAATTTTGGCGTGGCGTCACGCCACGCCTTTGGTGATTTTGTTTGTGCACGTTTGGTAATATATTTGGAGTGTTTGATAAATTGGAGTGTTGAAACATTTGTTTGTTTGTAATGGTTGATCATGTTTGAATTTTCGCCTAAATGTTGGCAAAATTCATGTTTGCAATCATGTTTATTTATTTTGTAGTGAACATATAGTATTTGTTCATGAGCATTTTTTATATATTTTTGTAGATTATTCAAATATGTAGTAGTTTGTAATGGTCAGTCATGTTTGTATTTCAGCGTCAATATTTAGTTGGATTTAGAAGAAATGCATTTGAATTGCATCTATATGGGGAAAATGAATATTTGGGGAAAATATATCTCAGCATAAGTATTTTGCATGTAATTTTAGGATTGTTTTGATATATTTGTCGTAATTTTCGAACGGATAAATTCGGAGGTATTGATGTATACTTTGTTTGAATTTTAAAAGTTGGTGGAAGTGGGAAGTTGTTCGCATGTTTTTTTTCTTTTCAAATGCTCAGATTTGGAAGTCATTGAAAATTTTAAAGTTTTAGATTTTGAATTTCGGTCTTTTGGCATAAATAGTGAAAGTTTTTTTAATGTTAATGCCCGTATGCTTGTCATATTTTTTAACACGGTGGTGCGCGAAATTCAAATTTGAAGCTTTACACATTCGAAAAATGTTTAGATTTGATTATATCGAAATTAAGAAAGAAAAGTTAACAATTTCAATTTTACTCTAATTTGATTAAGTAGGGTAGGCCCGCACGTCAGGAATTACGGTGTTTTCTGAATTTTTTTGTGAAAAGGAAAAAGGTCGGCACATTTAAGAGCATGTCAAGTGTTTAAGCTAATTAGAATGTTAAAAAAAAATTGCTTGTTTGTCAATTTGTAATTGAAGCCCGTAGTGACTGCGAAAGCATATTTGTTCAGCTGAATTTCATAATTAGAAGCATGTTAAATTTTGATGGTAATTAGGATGTTTAATAAAAATTGTTTGTTTGTCAATTGTAAATGAAGTCCATAATGAGTTCGCTATGCTGCAGTGTCGGTGTCAGCAGCAACGCTCTTCATATGTTTAAATTTTAAAGGTTGGAAGCTACTTGAAGTTCATCGTGCGGACGGATGCTAGCTAGCTCGCTACGCTATAGTGTCGGTGTCAGCAGCAACGCTCTTCATATGTTAAAATTCTGAGGCGTGGGTGAATTTGTGCCTCTGCCAGTTTCCACTTCCTCTTCCAACGCTCACGCTTAGGTCGTTCTGCAAGGTCAAGTCGTATGTAGTACTGTTGCTTAGGTTGATCAGGAGAAGTGATCCCTTTTCTGCATCGTTAGATAAACTTTGTTCAGATTGTGAGAATAGATGTCCCAAATGACTAATGAGGTACTTTTCAGACACAACAAAACTCAAAACCTGGAAAATAAAGTGATCATCCACATCACTTTAATATTGGTGAACAATCTAAAAGTATCTGAAACTATCTCAAATAGTTTGCTTTAAGAACGTCATAGTGTTGGGACAGGAAACAATTGTCTCACGCAACAGAACTGCATATATTAAGGCATACAGTTCTCTTCTTCATGCTTTGGTTCAGTTTATCGGCGTATGTGTTTCTAACATGCTGAAAGTCACACTCAAGCAGGTAGAAGTATCCCATATGGATTATGTATCTCTTTGTGGTTATATCCAAAATCTTACACGAATATGAATGCAGACCAAGCTCAGCGGATTTGACAACACATGAAATCATCTCACACTATTTAAACTGAATAATCTTGAGGAAAGGAAGACAGTAAGATCATTGCTAAATTGATGCTAAAAGTACACTGCTCTCAAGGTCCTTAATTTTTCACCATCAGGAATTAGTGGGAGGTTTAAGAGCCCAGTTTAAATCTTGATGCCTTACGAAATCATCATATGACACTACAACTCTGAATTTACAAAGTTTATTGTTATAAGAAGTATCCGATCTCAGGAAAAATGAAATCATCAAAATATGTGAAGAAATCTATAACGTTCAGTGCTTTAAGAGGACGGGCTATCCTGATTTGCTGGGCTAAAACATAGAGGAAACAGTAAACCTCAATCAATAAATTCCTTGATGCCATATGCACAGCAGTAGCGCTAGCAGGTAAGTGTGTGCAACTTCAAATTCAGAGCTGTTAAGAATCCACATCTAAAGGCAGTTCTGTTGCCAATTTTTTTTCTAAGCATCTAAAGGCTATTAAGAATTCACATCTAACGACAGTTATGTTGCCAATTTTTTTTCCAAACATCTAAAGGCAGTTGTGCCAGGAGGAGGGTTCTCGAATATATGTGATGATTCCTTTTAGAGGGCATGGTGGGGTCAATCATGTCTCTCTTTAATGCTCCTACCACAAAGCCTGTAGAACTAAGCACATTGCAATGAGATAGTCTAAAAAACTTCACAGGAAATAAGGAAGCAAACAATACTGGAACTACTCTCACCTGCTTCTCCTCGAGAAGATTCAATGTCTGATCCCATGAAACTATTTCAATGTATTCCCCGAGCTTGGCTGATAACCAACTTCCTATTCACATGATGCATACATACAATTAATCAACTCGATAAAAGAGATAGGTAAAGAAGAAAGTGGATATGCTCGGAGACGAACCTCAGACGCTTCATGGACCGCAGAAACTAAGGAGAAACTAAAACAATGAACTTTCACTTGCTGCCTCGAGAAGATTCAGTCTCATTCCATGATGCTTGTTGAGGTTCGTCTCCAGCAAAATACGCCTGCTCAAGGCTACCGATAGATCAATAGCAATAACTACAAAATGTAAGTATGTGCTATAAGAGAAAAGATGCACACTGACCAACGCGACCAGCATATAATGTAACGACACTGAGAGAATGCATTAGAGAGAAATTCAAAGTGCGAAGCTAAAAAAGATACTATCTTTACCATTAATCAAAAAAAGAAGATCGTGACCTAAAGTATCAATAAAAGAGTGTCATTGGTGAAAAGCCACCAGCGACAATAAATGATTGTATTATTCTTAAGACCTTGATTCAGATTTAAAAAGCAAGAGATTCCAGCAAGCTAACGTACTAACAATTTACTTATTAGTAAATGCAGATCATGATGCTCTACTTAAATGAAACTAAGCATGTTTGATAGTACAATGAACAAATTTAATCACTCAATTAAATGTTCTCTACCATTTTATGTTTCTCTACAAATGAGTTTATACAAAAAGGAAGTCATCAATTCTAAATGGTATATCATTACTTATTGGAGAGCTAGTTTTACCTCTAGAAGTTCTGGGCAGACAAATTTCATCATGACCTGTACAAAATGAAATGGAGGCATTAAGCACTGCAACGGCTGCACGACTCTAGCAGAGCATCAACATAAAGTTTAGAATGTCAGATGGGAATATGCGATAGACCTGTTACTGAACTATAATGAGATATAAAGTAAGCTACAAAATTTTCCAAATATGGCCGACAGTATATGCCCCATGGCTCCAAATTTCAAATAATAAAAGCATGGTGTTGATGAAGTATACAAAAAACAGAAAGATATTTTAACCAACTTACAATCAGTTATCTGCCATTAGGATGCTTGAACAAAACACACGTAGAGTTGCAACAGAGTCATAATGAGGAAATAGTGCATCTACCGCAGTAGATGAACTAAAGTTTTAGAACATCGAAGAAATTGGAACCACACATATTCTACCAATATGGAAATAGTACATCTACTGCGGCCTAAAGATGGGTTGACATTAGAGACACGATCCAGCCTAGATGAGACAGCGAGCAGAATAGAATAAGCCGAGTATCATAAAGACCTCTAGCTTCCTCGTATTCTGTTATTTCCCAAATATGCAGAACACATGTTTACATCCGTGTGTCAAGTTGTTCAAGGATTCAATATAGTAAAAAAATACATTTCCTTACTAAAGATGCGTGTGTCAAGTTTTTCAGGGATTTGACTGTAAGCTTGAGGCGAGAAGAGTCGGCATGGAAGAGAGATAAACCAATCACAACAGCAACAATAGAAAATAATAGCAGAAAATGCATCGAGTTCTGAACTGTACCATTTTTTGTGCGATATTTGAGCCAATTTATATGATCAGAATTAACAGCTATTCACATTACATATGTACCATTTTTTGTGTAGTAGTTGGGACACTACACCTAACCAATATGTTAGTGGCAACTGGCCTCCTCTGACCTAGCATTGTCATCTACACCATTACCATAGAACTTATTACCCTTTAAAAATCTGAGAAATAACAATAAAGCATAAGCACCCTGATTGGATTTAATTGCAAATTTTGATTTATATTTACAGTGTTCTACGCTAAACCTGACCACTAAAACCATCAAGAAGGATAATATCAGCACCATTCACTGATTATTAAGCTATTTTTGAGCTGCAAAACAGTACTGCTAATGAGGTTAAATTTAACAGCCACATACGGAGGTCATGCCATGCAATTCAATATATTTAGGTTAGCATGAGAGGTCCCCAGTTCTCACCTCAATGCACATACGATTAACTAACAACATAATCTTTATACCCAACTTCAGGTAACCAAGCGGATGATGGGGCACCAACTACAAAATTAAGTTGGACTATATGTATAGATGGTATTGTTGACCTCTAAAAGTAGAAAAAATGTAGGTGATCCATTAATAATCTGCACAAATTGCAGTGAGCTCGTCTCTTACATGTAACTGATAGCATACCACTTGAAATTGTAGGCAACACGTTTACAGTAAAAGAGAGTTGATACCTGAACATTGGACAAAATTAGTAGAAATCTATTCTCACGCATCGGCCATCCAGGACCAGCTCTTCCCCAACACCCCAAGGCTTTAACCAGCAGCTGCAAATATTGTATAAATAAGAGAGTAGAACATCCGTGTGTCAGCTGCTTCGCATGCGTCAAAAATATAGCAGCAAGAAAGGATCAGCACACAGACATTTCATCAAACAGTTCACGTGCAGAACGACCAGAGTCTGGAGAAAGCGAGAGAAAAGTTCAGATGCAGAACGAACAGAGGCTGGAGATGGCGAGAGAAAGAGTGACCTCACCTAGTGCTTCAGACCGAGGAGACGGAGCAGCTTGGAGGAGAGCGTGACATGGAGGAGGCCGTCGAGCAGCTCGCGTACGTCATCCTCCTCAACTCGTAGGGACCAAGGTGGAGGGCAGGAGGGGGTTGGAGGGGGCCCTTGGTGACCAGGATTCATGGAGAGCTTCATCGTGGGGAGGGCAGGAGGGGGTTGGAGGGGCCCTTGCTGACCGCTGACCAGGATCCATGGCCGTCCTCCTCAAATCCTCGGCTGAGCATAAAACTGGGACAAAAATAAGAGATGAAAGAAATCACATGTGCACGGCGGAGACGATTGCGGCGCGACGCGGCCGTCCCGGCACGCGTTCGGCGGCGAGGACGAAGAGGGTGCGGCGGCGGAGCTCCCCACGGCCGTCGATCTGAGCAAGGAGGCACGGAGCGGCGGCAACGCGCGGCGGCGGCGGCGGCGACGTCCGGCGTCGCGGGAGAGAGTCGCGGGAGAGAGAAGGGGAAGGAGGGGATTGTGGGGCAGGTTTACAAAACAGTCCTTGCGTTTCACAGTAATCACAAAAAGGTCCCTCCGCACGTTGAATCGTGGACTGCGGGTTCGATTTCTGTTTTCCACAGGGGCGTTTATGAAAAAGCGTCATCGACGCCTCCCGCGGGCCGTCGGATCGACGACGGACGGCGCGGATCGCCCGGTTCCTGTAGTACTGTAGCGCTACAGGAAATCCTGTAGCTGTGAACAGTGCCCGAGTGCCTCTCCGCTCGCGAAATGGTTCGTCTTTTATATATAGAGTAGATATTCAACATGCATGTACCTAGATTCTCCAACCTCCTGGCCCATTTGTGTGCCAAGCGTGTTTGTCCGCTGATGGTGACCAAAAATTGGGTCGAGTCTAAAGCCCTATAGCATGCTGCCACGTTTCTTAGCTATGATTAGATGCATGCATGAACCAGGCCGACATGCACCGGAGGCAAAACTCACCACTACTCGTATTACTTCTAGCTAGCTCCATCGATGGATGAAACAGAAATGCTACTAGCTAGCTAGTGAACATGATTAGATGCATGCTCGTTCGCTTATTGGCACCGGAGTTGGAGCTAGAGTACCAAGGGCGGCTGCTTAGCTTCTTCCCCCACGAGCGAGTATAAGTCGCCGCCTTCAGACTAGTGGTCCTCCACTCTCCCGCGAACTCAGACGACTCGAACGCCGCGCAGAACAGCGGTGAGATGCACGCAAGACGCCATTGCAGCGTACTTGGCGTCGCCACCTCCACCACCCCCGACAATCGGCGCCTAGACTATGTCCCTCCGCAACGACGACGAGAACCGCCTAAGGCACTACTGTCTCTATCATTAGATCCTTATTATGTAATATTTTCATATGTAATATTTGGTTTAATTATGTGTAATTTAGTTTATTTTGAATGAAAGTCGGCCCAATTTGAACAATTGATTCGGAAAAAAAAACCAATTGAAGAAACGCAGTGGTGTAGCTGGGATTAGAGTAAGGTCATGTCAAAAGCCCAAAATAAGTGATAGATGAGATTAGTGAGGTCATTATATAGTATTTTTAGTGTCAAAACTAATGTATTCACATCTGATATCAAGGTATGCATCAGATCTTTGTGATGTCATTTGACATCATAACTGCCATTATGGATACGTCCCAATATGAGGCAACATCCGCAGAGTCCCAATAACACTCGTCCGACGCTATTGTCGGACAACTATTGGAAACGCTTTTACAATAGTAGACTCAGAATAGTGAAAATAAAATGCTCGTACAGTTGTACTGAAAATATGCAATTTATTTGTTTCTTGGAAAACAATACCCGAGAACCGGCAAAACTATGGTTTTGCATTAAGGGAAAGCGTATCCTTTCTCTGCTAGGGACTACGCCTTCAACTCGAGATCGCGTAGAATCCGTGCGACCGCTTTCCCCGCGGCACGCCGTGAATAGGGCCCACCTGCAGCGTCACTCGTCCGTCTCCTCTTTTCCTTAAACCCTCGTCAAAACCGCTTGGCAAAACCAACATTTCCATTTCTACCCTCCGCTCCTCCTCGCTCTCCCTCCGCCGCCGCCGACGTATCCATGGCGACGCGGCGATGCCTCCTGCGCCTCCTTACGCGCCGCCTCATCTCCCAACCCCTCGCGCCGGTCCCGATCGCCGCCCAAACCCTAACCTCCCTGTCCCAGCCCCTCGCTCCCCGCGCCGCCGCCACCGCCGCCTCGCTCCGGCTCCTCCCCCCGCGCCGCCACTTCGCGACCCGGCCCCCCTCCGACGATGACGACGAGGAGGATGAAGGGGACGACGAGGAGCACTACGAGGACGAGGAGGGGAGCGGGGACGAGTGGGGGGAGGGCGACGAGGAGACGCCGGCGGCGAAGCCGCCCAGCGGGAAGACGGAGGAGGAGAAGCTGGCGGAGGCCGACGAGATCGGGTACAAGGTCGTGGGCCCGCTCGGGGCCGACGAGAAGCCCTTCAAGCCCTACGAGCCCGTCTTCGCCGTCGTCCAGGTCTGCCCCCGCCCCATCTGGCCCGAATCTTCTTCTGTTTTGCGCTTCGGTTCGGCTCTGGGCGTGGATCTGGTTAGTGATCTGGGTGCGGTGGCTTGTTCCTGCAGATTGGTTCGCATCAGTTTAAGGTGAGCAATGGCGACTCCATCTTCACTGAGAGGTTGAAGTTTTGCGATGTGAACGACAAGGTAATGTGGCAACTTCAGTCAAATACTCCCTCCGTTTCATAATATAAGATGTTTTAGGCCTTTTCCACATTCGTATTTGTACCGCATGTATCTAGACATGTTTTAGTGTATTTGTTCACCCACTTTCCATTCTTTTAGTCCGAATCTAGACAACATGTGAAACATCTAAAACATCTTATATTGTGGAACGGAGGGAGTAGTTCCTATTGCGGTTAAGATGTTCCTATAAAATGTACCAAGAATTGAATTTTTAAGCTTGGTGAAGAAGTGTATTGAGTATGGACGTACTCCCTCCGATCCCCAAAAAATATCGCCATGCACCACTATGAGCTATCGTATTTGTACAATGAGTTGCGGCATTTTTTCTGGATCAGAGGGAGTATTAAAAACATGAATCATTGTGGTTGAAGGGTTGAGTGGAACTATTGTTAGGCGTCTTCTTTCTTTTAGTTGCATAGTGTCACAACACCTCATCCTCATGATATTTTTCTTCAACCTACCGATCTCAAACCAAAATGGAGAAACTATTGCAGTCGGTAACTAGTTTATAAAATTCCTTTTATGATCCCAGTAGCAAACGTAGGTCTCTGCTCACTTCTTGTCATTTCATTGATAATTATACTTATCCTGTTGTCATCTGAATCATTTGGTGCAGTTAATTTTAAATCGAGTTCTCATGCTTGGCTCACAAGCTCAAACAATAATTGGGAGGCCAACTCTTACTGATGCTACTGTCCATGCTGTCGTTGAAGAGCATGTAAGGATATACTTCTTTAATCTCTCTCTTTTTTTTCGTTTGTAGGAGAGTGTTCTTCAACATGTTCATTAGACTGAAAGTCCATGGAATGGTTTATGAGCCCTGTTTATTGGATCAATGTCGTAAAGCATGTCTGCTTAATTGTTATGTCTGTACCCTACAAATTATGCACTAGGCAATATGTATGCAGATTTCAGGGTTCATTAGACTGAAAGTCCATGGAATGGTTTATGAGCCCTGTTTGTTGGATCAAGGTCGTAAAGCATGTCTGCTTAATTGTTATGTCTGTACCCTACAAATTATGCACTAGGCAATATGTATGCAGATTTCAGGTTATCTGAATATCCTTGTCTTAACATACCATTAGCATGCAACTATGCGTAATGGTCTTTTTATTCAGGACCTAGTTATATGATCTGATTTTTGCACTTGAAAGCTGATGTACTTGCAAGGTTCAAAAAAGCGCTGAGCGCTGAGCGAGCGGTGAGGCTCAGCCTAGAGGAACTACTGCTTAGGCGAGCTTAAGCGCCGCTTAAGCGTTCAAGGTAAAAGCGTACGGACAGGAGCAGGGAAGTCATACAATAGACCATAAGCAGTACACATGACCAACAGGCAGATCTTAGCACTAGCAGATAATTACAACTAGTTAAGCAGGCAATATTCTAATCTAACTTAGCCCAACAGCTGAGAAGCAACAGCCCAGCAGTAGCAGTACACATGACCAGCAAGCAGTAGCAGATCGAGCCAACCTTGCATCCCTCCAGCAGATCGAGACGTCATCGAGCCAACCGTACATCCAGGCAGTAGCACAGACAAATCACACACATATAAGCAAGATCATGCTAGCAGCAGCATCACAAACATATGCAATCAGCCTAGGCTAGAAGCACACACAACAACAAACAGAACGAATCCATCCAGAAAATAAGCAGTAGCAGGCTAGCAGCAGAGCAGTAACAACTCACACGCACAAGAGCTGAGAAGGAACGGAATACGGAAATACCCGATGCGTGGCCAGCCATCTGGATTCTAGACCGAGGGGGCGAGGGGTTGCAGCGTAGGAGGCCTGGAGGAGGAGCTTCAACGGCGGCGGGGCAGGAGCTTCAACGGCTGCTGGACAGGAGCTTCAATGGCGGCGGGCGGGAGATGCGCCGCCTCCATCTGTTCTATCCGGGAAAGAGACTGGAAGTAGACGATTTGAGGATTCCTAACCCTAGCCCTTTATTTCCCTCTCTCCGCTTCCCCGTTTCCTTCCTTTCTAGTCCAATTTTTCATTCCTCCCGCCGCCAGCTTCGTTTGCTCAGCCGCCGCCTATCTCCGCTTTCAGCTACGCTTGAGACGATGAAGCGCACGCTCAAACTTAAGCGGGCCGCTTTTCAGCGCTCAACGCTTAATGGGCCGCTCAGGCCTAATCCTGAGCAAAACCTCACCGCTATGCTCGCTTTCACGCTTAAGCGTGATTAATCGTACGCTTTTTTGAACGTTGTGTACTTGTCTATTTGCTACCATCATTCAGGCAGGAAATGTGCCAAATAGCAGTTGTTTACAATAAAAATTATAAATTCCTTAACTTATTCGACTACACTTATCTTGGTAATCCCACCATTGACTTATAATAATTAGCATGCTAGACATTTGAAAACCATATATGTTTGGGACAATATGTTGGTGTCTTAATCATACTTATAGTATCCTGCAAAGTCCAATTTGATGTCTGCTCAAAATATTTTTGTATGAGTCATTACTAACATGGACCTTTTTGGTCCCTCTTGAAGGACCACACACTAATTCATTGAGCACCATGTTTGATTGCGTTGATCCCTCCAAACTATCAAAATGTAACAGAAATGACATGCTTCTAAGTTCTAACATGAAAAGCATCTAGTGGTTGGCTCTGCTACCTCTTCTAGTTTTTAATTTAACTCACATTATGTGTTCGAACATGTGCAGCAACATCGTCTTTATGCCTTGAGCTTTACTGCTTATGTCTTTCTGTTAATACAAATATACTTTTTATACTTAAGCAGAAGTGCAGCTTTGATATGATAGGTTGTTTTGAAATACAGTAGTACACAATTTTGAGTTCATTTCTCTTGAAAATCTTTGTTAGGCCCTAGATGCAAAAGTTATTATATTCAAGAAGAAAAGGAGGAAAAATTACCGCCGAACAAAGGGACACCGTCAGGTAATTTTGTTCTTTACATTCCAGTATTTACTTCTCTCGAATATAAAAGATCACATTGACATTATTCTCTGGATTATGTTCTTACTGTCTGCTGTGACAATTCCCAGGAATTGACAAAGCTGAGAATAACCAACATCGAAGGAATAGATAAGTCCTTTCTTCAACAAGAAGGCATAGATAAATCAGAGAGCACTGCTGTTGCTGCTTAAGTTAAGACGGTTAATCAAAGGAACGTTGCTGTTTTTTGTTTATGTCCACAACACCAAGCGATCCTTAATGCTGGTGTTAGACATTCCTCGATCGATTCTCGATGCGTGCATGATATGTTGCTTTTGTTCTCAGTAACTGAGGCCAGGATTGAATTGAAGCTGAAGGTCACAAGCCTCTCCAGCTATCAGCTATGCCTCCCACTCAACACCAGTATGTCAAAAAGTTTCGGATTGGATATTCTGATGTGGATCAGCTCCTGTAGTTTATAGCTACGCTGATTTTCCTTTCTTTTTTTTGTTCCTGTACTCCTTACCTCTTTGAATGTGTTCTGATATGTCGGCGCCATGTGTATGGTCCCAGCCATGAATAATGAAACTGAAATGTTTTAGTCTCCATCTGGTTCTGAGACCTGGATCTGTTCATGCTTATGCCAATGTAACTGAAATTATTTAATACTTGCCTCGATGATAGCAATATAGTATTTTGTCAGTTTGCAGTTGACTAAATACATTTTGATTCTGAAGCTGTTCCAGCCAGCCATAGTGTGCCACTAACTCTAGGAACACTGAAAAAAAATACATGAAATCTCCTCTTAGTGCGTATGAGAAATAATCATATTTTCCTCCTGTCACTTTCAAAAGGAAATTTTATTCTAGTTTGATATGCCCATGAATCCTGCAAAAATCACCGATCTACCTGTAAAACACATTAAGATTAAAAATGTTACATGTCCTTTCATGTTCACTGGAGTCAAATTCGCTATGCTATTTTTATGAATAAGCAAAAGGTTTTGCGCATCATAACATTAAGAAATATCAACTTGGCCACGCTTTGATTCGACGTAAGAGATCTTTATTGGTAGGATGCAACTTGCATTAGCACCAAGGGACACTTTTACTTAATCTAGTCCTTGCGTGTGACAATTTTACTCACGCTCCGTGTAACTATTTAGTTTTAACCGGTGGTGCTTACGGATGGTGATTGCTTTGGTGGACTGGATTTTTTTTTAATCTAAGTTACATACCTTTCGAGTTAACTTTCTTCCGGGTCATTTTGCGTGGCTGTGATTGTGCAGACTTGCATTTCGGTATATAGTTTGCAAATGTACACACGAGTGCATACTATTCTGTCTTACTATAATGTCGAACAGTCGATTGCTCTTTTGGTTTTTAAACAGATGGCAGGAGCTCTGGCTATTCATTAAAGAGTAAAATAGTACCACAGAAGAAAAAAGATCACTGCGGGAGGGCATACTGAGTTGTCGATTGGATTTCAGCCCTCAGATTGATGATTGCACTTCAAACAGAAGTTGATTCTGCTGTTACCAGATTATCAAATATTTTCTTGAATTTTCCTGATGTTATCTTATACATCAAACTTCACAACAAATATGCTGCAAATCCATGCCGATCTAAACCAATATATTTTATCCACATGGGCTAGTCCTTTTCAGACAACAACAGAAATTCAGACAGTAGAATATCATATGCACGCATGGAATTCCAGAATCCAGACGTTCATAGTGGATAAACAATTTGGCTACCATGAGTCCATGATGCTAAACCCACAAACAAAATCAACATATGTTCAGCCTAAGCACTAACAAAATTGAGGAAAATCCAATTATAACATGCAAGTGCCATGAAGACCATGATCTTTGTAGATCTCACACTGACGGCAAGTCTCTGAAACTAATTAATTTGAAAGCAAGCATGTTCATCAACATAACCTCCACCAATCCAAAGCTGCCACACCAGAAAAATATGTTGGGGGCAATGATGCATAAGCGCAAAGGCGCTTTACACCAAAGGCACCATTGGTGGCACCATTGGTGGGTGCCATACAAAGCACATCCTGGGCATGCAGTGTTTGTAATGGAGGAACTGTTCCCAGCATTCATTCATGCATACTAGAGCATATCCTCTTCGAGTGCCTGTTTTGGTTTAATTAAAGAACAGTTGATTGGCCATTCTGCTTTGCCTCTCCCTTTCTAGGTGTCATCTCCCATCCCCCACTTTGTGATGTGCCATGGAAATGGAAGCTGAGCTTATCCAGTAATCCCTTACCTCTCTTATTGCAATCTTCTGTCCATCTGTCTATCTCCTAATCTGTCACAAGACTCTTTTGTGACAAGAAAAAGGACATGATGCTTCCTTCCTATTGATCCAATCTAGCTTATTTGACAATGAGATGTATACATGGCTGGAAATGATTTTTTCAGATGCTTTCCAGCTGAAGCTCTGTTCTGCATTTTCTAGCAAGTATTACATGCTAAAGGGCAGTTAAAGGCAGCAGAAGCAGAGGTATATGCTGCAAGAGTGGTTTGTACTTTGAGCCCTTTCCCCTTGTAAGGTCACATTCACACAATCTCAACCTGTTGCGCCTAGATTGGAAAGCTAAAGAGTATAGCGGAATATGTCGAAATAGTGGCCTGAGCTTTTTTTCCTTCTGCAAAGCTTTTTGGCTCAAGAAGATTCTGAGATATCCTCTTCTGATGGTTTTTCTGCCGATCTCCCATTCAGAGAACATTGATCCGGTGAACACTTGGAAATTGAATTTTCTTTCAGCGGAATGAAGAACACTAGAACTGGGATGAAAGTTTTTTTAAGGGCAGAGGAAAGTTCATGGGTGCAGAGCATGGCATATGCTGCAACCTGCAAGAGTGAACTGTACTTTTACCATAAATTAAGCTTTGGTGCACGAAGGTTATGCAACCCTTAATTTTAAAGCTCAATTATCAGTTGTACTACGAAATGAATCGTATCGCCGGCCTGGGGATTGCGCTCATCATGAATCAGCACAAACACAACCATCAACTGTCGACGGTGATGTTTCCAAACTCTCTTTCTCAGTTTTTTCACCAGTTCATTGCCATCGCATATTACAAATCATTTCCTAGAACTCAGAAGTAAAGCTTAAATGCATACTTGTTAAGGGTGTATTGACACAATTTAAACATGTATCTATATCTGACTTCCAATTTGATTTATTATCCACGTCGGTATAGATTTGTCACCACCAGATATTAACCAACGCTCTACCGTGCTTTACAGCTGTAAATTTTATCGAAAGCCTGAATTCGGCGAAACAGGTCAGAAGATCTACGAAGGACAGAGAAGGAAGAACAAACACACCTGCTGACCTACAAGTTCTTGTAGGTCCACTAGTTTTGACATTGTGGCTCCAAGATCTAGTGGGTGTTGCACAGAGTACACCAATGGTTGCAGAATGGAGCACAGTTCTCGTGCCACATTTTTCTGTTTGAAGAAACTTTGGGGGCATATTGAATTTGGTGGAGAGTTTCTATTAAGGAAAGAAAAAATAGATATGACACCTGTGGAATTCGCTATGGACAGTAGCACAGTCCCCCCCATTGCCCAGAGATTTTTTTTTTTTTGAAACCGAAGGCAAAAGCTTTGCCTTTTCCATTAATTAAGAAGAGGGTGCCCGGTTTATTAGCGGAAGAAACCGGGTGAAAACCATACAACAACGCCAACTCCACGGGGGCCAAGCCCACAACCTAAGAGCAACACCCAACAACGCTCGGGGCCGCCGCCCCGACATCCAGCTATTCCGCCACGCCGAGCAGACCACCAACACCACCTTCCGGGACCGCCATCCCGACGTACCACCGCTCGAACTCGAGCCACGACGCCGCACGACGCAGCCACCCGCAGCCCAAGCTGCACAGGGTAAACTGCTCGCAGACCACGGCCGCCGCACCAACATCCGGGGCCGTCGCCCCGGCCTAAAAGTCGACCGCCTCCTCTGAGACACGTCGACCGAGCCGACAACCTCGCCGCCCTAGCGACACAAGATTACGACCCAAGCCATTCGAGCAACAGCTCCGCCCCATGAAGCTCCTCTCCGCCATGGATCCCGAGGCCGCCGCCTCGGCGCTCACCACCATCCGGGACCGCTGTCCCGACGTCCACCAACCCCAACGCAAGAGAAGCCACACACAACTGCCAAATCCCACCCACCAAGGCGACGCCCTCAAGAGGGAAATGACGTAGACGCCATCGTTGCCCGCTCTAGAGAACCGGAGCATGGGTTTTCACCCGGTGAGCCTGAGACCCACTCATCGGAAGAGCAAAGTTCCACGATAATGCCTCCAAGGAGGTGCACGACGTCCGTAGACGCCGTCATCATCGGCACAGACCCGAGGGCCGGGGCATAGCTTTCACCCGGAACTTCTCCACACCGAGAGAGGAGCCAAGAATCTTAGCAAGTCGTGCCGCACCACTCCGACGTTGACCTCCGCCTGCCGAAGCCCCTGCGGCACCTCATGCCACAGAAGCCGACATGCCAGCTGCGCCTCCTGCCGCAGCCCTCGAACCGGGGCCGCCGCCCCGGCTTCCTCGCTCCGGGAGAACGCCAACCCCACTGAGAGACCCCCAGCGCGGACGGCAGACTCCGGCCTGGAGGAGAAGCCCCCAAAAGCCCCAACCAGCAGCCCGCCATGCGCGCAGCATCCGCCCAACGACTGCAGGCCCAGATCGGGGCCGCCGCCGCGCGACCGAACGCCGCCATCCGCGCTCCACGGCTCCATGCTCCCCAGCGCCACCGGCCCGCCAGAAGCAGCCCACGCCGCCGCCGCCGCACTGGCCCGCGCGCATCCGCCGTCCCCCGTCGCCATCACGGCCGACCCGCGCCGGGGCAACGCGAGCGGACAAGAGCCGCCCCGCCGCCACCTTCCCCGGGGGGCGCGCGGCGATTTGACTATATGATCTTACTACAAAAAAACTTAACATCTCTGATTTTAGCTTGGCTGATGTTGGAAACACAACTCACATACAAAATTCGGCAACTGGATGATATTCTTGATTAACTTTGCCGTAGCATTCAGCTAATTTTCTGGATTAACTTGGAGAAAACAATTTTGCCACCGTACCTGATCTTGGTCCCACACACTATGGTCGCTAAAGCGACCCAGCTAGCACCACACAGCTTTTCAATTGGTGGCGTGTCAATACGACAATAATACCAAGCAACCAAACCAAGACAGCGTACATGACTTACAAACTGATGACGTGTCAACACCTGTGCAAGACACGAGCGCATTTCATGGCGTCTAATTAGCTCTGCTGTGCGACGTTGGATCTTTCCCAAAACCAGATCCCTTTTGGTTAGCACTAAGCCAGCTACTTTTAGATAATGACACAAGAAGGGTATGCACTAATTAAACTACTGGCCATCACCTACCTACTCCACCCACTAGTGCTGCTCCAGTGGAGCACACCTGCAATTAAGCAACACTTTTATCATCGGCTGAGGATTCAACATTAAACCTTACAAAAGGAAATACAGAGAAGAATTTGCATGATGTTTGGAACTAAACACGTCTACCTACGATGCACGCTTCACGGATTACTTGAGTGTATTCTGCCAATAAGAGAGTGTATCTTGGCCTCCCCAGTGGGTCTCAATCTTACAAAACATGACATTTCAAAAGGTGTCCATGGTTTTGCGCATCATCTGTTTGATTTCTCCATTTATCCCATGATCTCTTGCTAAGGAAGAAAAAAGTGAAATTGATCGAATATCCGAGTAACAAATGGTTTTACACGTATATAGGCTCCGCTTAGCAAAATCTAGGTTCACGGCAATTGCCACCGGCACCGGACTCTTCTCTGTAGGGTTTGGTCGAACCATGTCCGAAAAGTCGAGACATGCTATAGCTTTATATACACACGACCGGATACCACTCTGACCCCGATACGCAAATGAGAGAAAGCACGACTGCTCAAACTGACACTCTCACTTCGATGACAAGCCTTGCATCAAACTGCGGAGGGGTATATTCTATGAACCGTCGTCCCCCTTCTTTCACCGTCGACGTTTAGTCCCGCTCTTGTTCCTCGGAATATCCCTATGAGATACCTTAAAAAGAGGAGACATCACAAGATCCTCTTAAAAACCAGAGCAACAAAGTTGGTCAGATCGTCACGGTTGGCACCGGGAAAGTGCAAGGGGGACTTTCAGTTATTTGCCACATCGAAATCACTAACGAAATTGAGACCATTATGTGCTTATTTGTGCAGAAAAGCCGGGGAAGTGACCGACCAAAGGGTAGTTTAATTTTGTGACGTGCTGCGTGCACTTTGGGTGGCGTGTGCAGCAGCCGTACGTGTGGATGGAGGGATATTCTGCGTGAGATCCCGGCATCTCCATATAAAGGGGTGATGGGTGTTGGTGCACTTTCAGGGGCAGGGAGAGGTTAGGAATGTTCCAGCTGGGTCTTCTCCACCAGAGTGCAATTGTATGGAACCTACAAAGCTAGAAGGTTATAAGAAAATTAAAAAAATGAATTTTATATGCATTTTGATGTATTTTAAAAAAAAATCATGTGCGAGGAAGAAAAAACATGCCCTCTTGATTTATTGTACGCCCTAAATATCCATACCCTAAATGTCCATACGCTCAAGGTATCAAATCGAGAAGTTATATATATATTTGATTCCGGAATGACCAAAACATACCAGGAGGAACTTACGATTTTTCACATGTGATCTATGTTCTAAGTCTAACTTTCATCCTCTCCTCCAAAATCAAACACACACCTAGTAATTATCGAGACTGTTCACCTTGCAAATGATTGTTAATCGTTTGGTGCCTACACATGTGAACTACACCTTTTGTTTGAGCTATAAATATGAGTCGTTGCATACAACATATGATACCAATCACATTGCAGACAATCATATCAGATAATGAAATCATATGTAGAGTAGATTATTCGGTGATTACTGTAATCTTAATACTATTTGAATACCAAGTACAAAACATGTGTATATTGTCATCTTATTACCAAACCAGAGAACGGGGATGTAGTCCAACGGTTGGGGTCGCCGTGGCGCACTCTAACGACCAGAGTTCGACTCCAATCTGGAGCAAATTTCTGGAATTCTCTAGTCTTGGTTGGTCTAGTTTTTTTTATTACCAAACCAAACTTGCAAGACACATTTATCGATGTTTTAATTTATACTCTACAAGTTTATATACTACAAATTTATATAAGTATGCTTACCTAATCATATACGAGAAACTACTAGTAGTATATTTTATTTATTGGACCGCACGCTATTTAGATCTCTACCATGATACTAAGGATACTAAAACAGACTCAAACACACACGCATGCACACATACAAGAATATACGCATACACAATATAAGTTATGCAATTATCAAAAATAATAATCAAGGAGAACCTTTTTTTACAACATACAGTTTAAATAATTTCTCGCAACATAATTTTTTATTGATATACATCACAACTGTATAATAAAGACCAATATAATTAGCATTAGCAAAATGTGGTTTACTATGGCAACTGCTAGATAGTAAACTATACTCGATAAAATTATACTTTGATAAAATTAAATCACAAAGAGGTATAAAAATTTAGTATAACTATCTTTAGTTTTAGTTGCCCTAGGTCCAAAATATGTCAAAGTAGAAATGTGTGGCAGGATGTTTAAATCTGCCTATCTTATTGATAACTTTTTGTTTTATATGGTTGACCTGATTGGTAACTATACGAGCAAAATGGTCATCAGCATAGTGCAAGACAGGAACGACAGAGCTCGAAAGGAAATTGATGTTCCTAAAGGAAAACAACCGGTCTCACCCCGCTCCCCGGGGAACTTCTGCTGCAAGCACGCGATCAATGGATAGTGATGCGGTCAACCAGCTGATCTCCATTGACTATACACATCAATGTGCGGTAGACATGTTTCCATTCGCTGCGGTGTGGCCTACTCTCCCCTGTTGTTGTCGCAACCACCAGCACCATCACGGTATGTCGGGATGCTCGCGCTGGTAGGAAATATAAATCTTTTTCCATTGTATTTTGTGGCTCGTAAACATTTGGTCTTCGTCGATGCTACTTTTCTGTTTTCTGGTTAAGTTCTTGTCCTATCGGTTGTTTAGTTATCCAAATGCGCATTGGTGGATCGCTCGATTTTGGTCTTCGAGTTGATTCTACTTGATGTTCAGTTGGTGTCGCATGATTAGATTCTCTGGCACAAATCACATTCTTGGTTAGTGTGTCTTGCGTCGTGTGCTAACATCCCTTTGATTTGGTTGTCCGGCTCAACATGAGTACCTGCTTCGCTCTTCTTTGGTTTGCTTGATTTTTGGTTTTGCGTTGATTCGATTTGGAGTAGTACTCGGTCACATCAGATGGTCGTCATGGTTATACAACACAATTCGCTTTCTTGGTACTTGGGGCTTGCATTTTGTGCTTAAATCCCTTTGTCTTCACCTCAGGTTCTGGCTGGTATGATCTGGACTCTGAAGCTTTGTTAGCTCAGGTTAATATTTGTTCACGTCTTGCTTTGGGTGGTATGCTTCCTCAGTGTTGCTATTCTGCCCTTTCCCGGTAGTCAACCACCAACGAACATAGGCTAGGACCTGCATGTAATGTTACAGCCTTGCCAATACTCTACAGTCGTTACATCAATGGCGATAAGCTGGTACTAGTTTCATTCTTTCTATTCCAAAATCCAATACCCGGAACTGGTAAATCAAACAATGTAGGCACACGTTGGCACAGTTCTGTAAATAAGAGATGCCTCATCCGGTTGAGCTGTCGCAATCAGTCTTTCTCTTCCTCCCGCGGGGATTGATTTATTAACACCAATTACTGGTTGGTTTGGGCACTGAAATTTGGACTTGATGATTTTTCTTGCTAAATAGATCTCTCAAGTACGTGGTGTGTGACCTGATGACCCATAAGAGTAGGGGATCTATCATAGTTCTTTCAAAAATTAAGAGTGTCAAACCCAATGAGTAGCAGAAGATGTTGACAAGTCAATTTCAGTAAGGTTTATAAATACTGTATGGCAATTTTATAGGTAGTTTTATAGCAAAGAGGATTTTAGTAACAAGTAAATAGTAATAATAAAGTAATAGTGTAGCAAGTGACCCAATCCTTATTTTGAGGGACGGTTGTGTTACTTATGATGATTAAAATTTTCTCGAGAACACACGAGACAATTGTCAAGTTACTTTCACCAAGTGCCTTTGATTAATTTTCATTATTTTAGTTTTATGTGGGTGAACCGGCGCTAACGTACTGCCCTTATTTGGACTTATACATACTTGTGACTAAACCCCTTTCAAGTATCCGCAAAATCAAGAAAGTTATTAAGATAAATCTAACCATAATTTTAAACTATGGGATCCTACACTCCCTGATGCAATAGTTTGTAAACCGGCGTATAGGTTTCTGTCACTCCGACAACCCACCATAAAAAAACTGAATACACAATGTATTCCCCTAGGCCCATAAAGGTAAAGTGTTATGTAGTTGAAGTTCACATAACACCACAATTTAAAGATAAAACATTAAACATTACTCAACTTAATATCATTAATAGCAACAAGACATCTCCCATGTCCTTAAGAACTAAACGAACTATTCACGAGACATCATATAGATCATGATCAGAGATGTGAATATATGAATAACAAGCTGTGCATAACAATCTTTCACCGGTAAAACTTATAAGCATCAACTGCAAAGGGTAATCAACACCAGAAACTTACTCTCGACGATAGATATAAATTACAACTGAAGATTTAACAACGAGATGTAGTGGAGATGAAGATTAAGATGAAGATGAAGATGAAGATGGTGTGCCCGATGTGATAATGATGAAGATGGCGATGATTTCCCCATCCCGGCGGGAAGTTTTCTCGACAGAAATCTGCCTACCAGAGAGCTCTAGGTATCTGTTTTGTTTCCGCCCTAAGATGGTGGAGAAAAAATAATGTGAAGTAACTTTTGATGTTTTTGGTTCAAGGAAGGGTTGTAGGGGAAGAGGCGTCGGGAGGCGAGCCTCCAAGTGGCGTGGCTAGGGTGGTGGCTGCGCCGGCCACACACGTCACCACGTGGCTGCCCTCTAGGGGGCCATCTTATGGTCCCTCATAATTTTGTGATTTTTCTCGTGATTTTTGGAGCTCTGGAATTAGGCGTTCTCTTCGGGTGTTTTTCCTCTTGTTTCCACAGTTCCAGTATCTTCCCCCTCTTAATTTTAAATCATCCAGAAAAAAGATAAATAACATTAGAATTGCATCCTAATATGAAATATATCAATGAATATGGGAAAATTATAATAGAAAATAGTGATGTAAATGGATGTATCACGACTATCCGTTTCGAGTTGCTCAGGTATGTGGCTACAACTAATACGCATGGTCGTCGGACGCAAGTGGGTGCCGCTGATACCGCCTCATGTGCAACTAATCATATTTTCAATGTGTGCATGATCGAGTGCAATGTACAAGTTTTTTGCTGAGTTTTTGTGGCTACGGTGGCACCATAAATTTGCGTATGTCGAACGTTGGAAAATCACCCCAAGAGGAAGGTAGATGTAGCACATCAGTAAATTTCCCTTAGTAAAAACCAAGGTTTATCAACCAGAAGGAGTGTGTACGTTCACAGAGTTTGATGTAGGAGCTACACACAACACACAAAATAACCTTGCTCCCAACGTTTCAGGAAGGGTGTCAATCCTCCGGTCACGTCAAAAACAAAGGATTGAACGTACAGTGTGGAAGCGAACATAACACAAAATATAGTAAAATGGAACAGTGAAGGACAAGTTTGTAAACATTATAAAAGAATGGACTGGGGGCCATAGTTTCACTAGTGGTATCTCTTAAAGATAATAACATTGTTCAGTAAAAAAATTACGGCTAGGCAATTGACAGAATTATGATTAGACAATTATGAGAGAATGAACACGACACATATTCATGTAGGCATCAGTCAAACATATATGGACCACACTCCGACACCACATCTATAACTAATAATCCACTTCGAGACCGCTATCCGGCTACATCTCTAGGTATTAAGCTGAAAACAACAGAGTATCGCCTTAAGCATCGTACATGATGTAAAGAAATATTTATAACACGAAGAAACAAATACCGCTATTTTATTCTTAGTAGCAACAACACATCCTTACCCTTACTTGTTATTGTCATGCAAGCCCATGGATGAAGGAGACTAGAACCTACTATCGAGCATATACGCCCTCTTAGATATCTAAAGCAACTACTTGGCCAGAGTAACCATAATGATCGGAGAGCATGCACGAACGTAAATAAAACATTCTCATGATAAAGAAAACATGCACGATTTGATCATAATTCATCATATCCCAGCAAACACAATAAACAACAATTATATCAGATGGATCTCGATCATGTTAGAGGCATCTCACGAGACCATTGTATGGGGAGGCAGCAAGGTTGGTGTAGATGCCTCCGGCGTCGATTCCCTCCTTCGGCAGAGTGCCGAAACAGGGCTGAAAGTGTATGGTTGGCCCCATGCATGGTTTTGGTAATTAATGACAATCTCTAT
This sequence comes from Puccinellia tenuiflora, assembly GCA_012064385.1. Taxonomy (NCBI): domain Eukaryota; kingdom Viridiplantae; phylum Streptophyta; class Magnoliopsida; order Poales; family Poaceae; genus Puccinellia; species Puccinellia tenuiflora. The sequence continues at coordinate 134,983 of QRDG01001585.1, forward strand.
GGACTAATGTTTGCATTGAGCTATATTTGTAGGTGTGTCCATAAGCATTGCTTGATCTCCATTTGTTGGAGTCAAGGCTAAGGGAAGAAGACTAAGTGTTGATCAAGGCTAAGTGCGGGTTGATCAACACTCAAGTCCAAGTGAATATATGCCGAAGAAGTGCTTCTCCCATCTTGGTGTATAGGGGAGCATCATGTGAATCTTCACCAAACGAAGCGCGATCAAGAAAGGTGGTTCGTCTTGAGGAGATGAAGATCGTCATCTTCAACCTCAAGTGGATTAATGCGCAAGGCAAAGGTATGATCTTGATAGGTTTTCTATTTTACCGGTCTCATAATGTTAGTTGAGAGACCGGGTTATAGGATAGATAACCGTACTATCAAGAGGGGCTCTCGACCGAAGTATCTTGTCCGTATCGTTCGTGGAGAGCTCAAACTTTGCATCCTTGCAATCATCTTATTGGTTCTTATTTGTCTCTTATCGTGGTGTGGTCTTGGTGCTTGTCATGCTTGTCATGACAAGGCTAAGTTCACCGAAAAACGGTTTTCTTATGCGACTT
>QRDG01001586.1:0-169359 GCA_012064385.1 Puccinellia tenuiflora
CTATGTACTGGTTAGGATACGAACTCTATCTGTATATCTTGACAGCCCCCCTCAATCTGGACGAGCCAATGCCATGTTCAGATTGTGACGAAACCGAACAAATGGCTGTGTTGAGAGGGGTTTTGTAAGTACATCGGCTAGCTGATCATTTGTAGAGACGAACCGAATGTCCAATGCCTTCTGTGCAACGCGCTCACCGACAAAGTGGTAGTCCACCTCTATGTGCTTTGTCCTAGCGTGAAATATTGGGTTTACCGAGAGGTATGTGGCACCCAAGTTATCACACCATAGGCAAGGAGCTCGACTGAGAAAAATGCCCAATTCCTGAAGCAGTCCTTGTATCCACATTATCTCTGCGGTAGCGTTGGCAACTGACTTGTACTCCGCCTCTGTACTAGAGCGTGAGACCGTAGGCTGTTTTCTGGAGCTCCATGCAACAAGATTGCCTCCTAGGAAAACAGCATGTCCGCCAGTTGATCGCCGATCATCGGGGCATCATGCCTAGTCGGCGTCAGCAAAACCGCTAAGAAGAAGTGAAGTGGATTTCTGAATAAGCAACCCAAGTGAAGATGTGTGCTTCAGATATCTCAAGATTCGCTTGACTGCAGACCAGTGTATACTTGTCGGCGCTTGAGGAAACTGACATACCTTGTTGACACTAAAGGCAATGTCTGGACGTGTGAGGGTTAAGTACTGCAAAGCACCCACCACACTTCGATATTGAGTAACTTCTGTAGCATTGAGCAGCTCACCCTCATACCGAGACAATTTATCTGTTGACGCCATAGGAGTACACACAGGCCTGGCTTGCAGCATGTTTGTTCGCTTCAGCAAATCATTAACATACTTCTGCTGGTACAAGAGAACTCCATCCTTTACGTGCTTGACTTCTATCCCAAGGAAATAACCAAGGCTGCCAAGGTCCTTCACAGGAAATTCAGACCGAAGTTGCTTCAGCAGCTGATCTGCAGCACTAGACGTGGAGCTGACAACAATGATGTCGTCTACGTATACTAGCATATATATGGTGACAGATTTATCCTTGTAGATGAAGAGTGAAACATCTGCCTTCGAAGGAACAAATCCCAGAGATTGCAGCTTGCTACTCAGACGCGCAAACCATGCTCGCGGCGCTTGTTTCAGGCCATACAGGGATTTTTCTAGCTTGCAGATATGGTGTGGGTACCTCGAATCAACATATCCAGGTGGTTGCAACATGTACACCTCCTCTTCAAGAAAGCCATGTAAGAAAGCATTGTCGACGTCGAGTTGCCTCATATGCCACCCCTGTGTCACGGCGAGAGAGAGGATGACGCGGATGGTTGTGGGCTTGACCACAGGGCTGTAAGTGTCATCATAATCAACTCCGTGACGCTGCTTGAAACCCTTGGCGACGAGACGCGCCTTGAACCGATCCACCGACCCATCTGGTCGATGCTTTATCTTGTAAACCCAGCGGCTATCAATGATGTTGAGGAAACGCCGAGGAGGAACCAGACGCCATGTGCAATTCCGCTGAAGTGCAGAAAATTCAGCATCCATTGCCTCCTTCCACCGCGGGTGTTGCAATGCTTCCACAAGAGAGGCCGGTTCAGTTTCAGCTTCATCAGACCGGGTAGCTGTGTATGTCACGGTGCCGTCCGTGCGCTTGAGAGGCTTCCAGGTGTGATCACGAAGTCGTGTGACCATCTGATGAGGGCGATCAGGAGGTGGAGTTGCAGGTGATGCAGTGGACGAGGAGGCCGACGAGTCCAGGGAGCGCGAGCCAGAGCTGGACGCTGGCGAGGAGCTGTCAGACGAGTCATGGGCTATGGGCGACGGAGGCTCTGGCCTATGAGCAGAAGGGCCAGGCGAAGTGGCGGCAGACGGCCCACCCGCCGAGCCTGCATGGCCTCGTGCATGGCTTGCATGATCGTCGTGATCAGCGTGAACTCCAGACATAGTGCGATCCGGCGAATTTTCTGCAGGTACAAAAACAACACGGGATTGCATAGGACCTTGAAGGTCATTAGTACTATTAGCAGAATTGCCAGGATCAGGTGTAGCAAGGAGCTGGGTGTAGTCAGGTGCATGGAGGGATGATTCAAATTTTCGAGAGTATGGAAAAACTGTTTCATCGAAAACGACATCGCGAAAAATATACACCCGCCCAGTAGAGGGATCAAGACACTTGTACCCCTTATGATGCCCACTATAACCGATGAAGACACACTCTTTAGAACGAAAGGTGAGTTTCTTGGAATTGTAGGGGCGAAGGTGAGGGAAGCATGCACAACCAAAAGCTTTGAGCATGTTATAATTTGGTTTGGCCTTATCACCAAGTAGTCTTTCCAAGGGTGTAGCATTATCAATAACACGAGTTGGAAGGCGATTGATTAAATAGGTGGCGGTAGAAAACGCCTCGTCCCAAAAGGTAACGGGCATGCAAGCTTGTGCTAATAAGGCGAGTCCCGTTTCAACAATGTGCCGGTGTTCCCTCTCAACTGAACCATTCTGTTGGTGTGTATGTGGGCATGATATGTGGTGAGAAATGCCGTATTTTCGAAGTACTTGTGTAGTCGTCGATATTCCCCACCCCAATCTGATTGAACACTTTTAATTTTCTTGTCAAGAAGAAGTTCAACATGTTTTTGGAATTTATAGAAGATGGATTCAACATCAGATTTTGCATGGATTAGGTAGATCCAAGTGAATTTGCTAAAATCATCGACAAAACTCACATAGTATTTAAAACCACCAACAGAAATTGTAGCCGGACCCCAAACATCTGTATAAATAAGTTCAAGAGGGGATGTGGAAACATGTGTAGATAAAGGAAACGGGAGCTGATGACTCTTGGCTTGTTGACACGCATTGCAAACATTTGCATGCTCGGAGGTACAAAAAGGAAGTTTATTTAAACTCAATATCGAGTTGACTACTTGGGACGACGGATGACCTAGGCGTCGATGCCATTGCTTCTTGCTTGCCCTAGCTGAGAGCATGGCACACCTTGCGACGCTTATTGACGACGACTTGATGGGGTAAAGACCGGCCTCACATCTCCCTTCAAGGAGCCTTGCCCTCGACGCCTGATCCTTGACAACAAAATGGAAAGGGTGAATTTCAAGGAATACATCATTGTCTAGGGTGAGTTTGTGTGCGGAAAGGAGATTTTTTGTGATGTGTGGCACATGAAGAATATCACGTAAAACAAGTGGATTGGCATCTGCATTAATAGTACTATGACCAACATGGGAGATTTGCAAACCTGCGCCGTTGCCAACGTGGACCTGCTCGTTGCCGATGTAGCGCTCGCGGACGGTCAGGCGATCAAGATCGCTAGTAATATGGTCCGTCGCTCCTGTGTCCAGGTACCAGCTCGGGTCGGCGTTGGCGTTGTAGGAGGTCGATGCAGCGTTCGCGGAGTACTCCGCACCAGTGAAGGAGTGGTCGAAGCGGCGGTAGCAGCGAAGGGCACCATGCCCAGCCTTGCCGCAGATCTGGCACACAGGGCGCGGCTCATCATTGTTGTTGGAGTTAGAGCCGCCACCGTTGGTGTTGCCGCCACCATTGCCACGGCCTTGGCCCTGGCCGCGCCCACCTCCGTTGCGGCCGTGTCCACGGCCACGGTTGCCCTGGCCGTTGCCGCGTCCTCCGCCGAAGTTGTTGCCGTGTCCTCCTCCAGTGTTGCCGTGGCCACCACGGCGGGAGAAGTTGGCGGAGGCCCCGCCGCCCAGATTGTAGTCTGAGTCGTGGAGGTCATGGCGGTGCTCGTAGGCGAGGAGGTAGGAGTACACTTCATCCAGCGTGAGGTTCTCGCTCCTGACGGTGAGAGTGGTGACGAGGCTATCATAATCCGGCCCAAGGACGGCAAGAATATACGCAATTACCTCATCCTCACGCAGAGGCTGCCCAATGGCAGCAAGGGTATCAGCCAGCGTCTTCATGTGCCTGAAGTAGTCGGCCGCTGGCGTGCCCTTCTTCTTGGCGACGGCGAGCTGAGCGCGCGTCTGGATCGCGCGCGCCCGGGTCCTGGAGGCGAACATCTACTCCAGGGTGCACCACGCCTCCCGCGCGGTGTTGGCAGACATGACGTGCGCCAGGATGTCCTCGGTGACCGTGGCGAGAATCCCGCTCAAGACGGTCTGATCCCGGATGTACCAGGTGGCGAACTCCGGGTTCACGGTCTGAACCGTGCGGCGATCATCTCCTTCGCCGGTGGTGGTGACGATGTTCTCGTCAGGAACAGTAGCAGTGCCATCGACATGGCTGAGCAGGGAGTGGCTCCGCAGGTGCACAAGCATCTGTGCCTTCCACAGCATGAAGTTGCCATGGCCAAGCCTCACGGTGACAGAGGAGGAGATCGGCATTGGAGCAGCAGAGGAGGAGGAAGAGGCGGAGGAGAAAGGAACGAGCGACATGGGTCAATGCAGCTCTGATACCATGAGAAAGAACTAGATGGGAAGAGATTGTTTTGGGCTGCGATGGATCAATCGTCCATCGGTTCTCTGTATATATATATAGCTGCCGATGTTACAACTTACGGTACAAGTCAGGGTAGAGATAAGTATAGCGGTTGTTACAGATTGATATACATCTACTAACAACCTCACCTAACCTTGATCATATCTATGTACTGGTTAGGATACGAACTCTATCTGTATATCTTGACAATAAACCACGAAGATATGGTAGGGAAATCCTCACATATTATATAGCCATATATGTTGTATAGATGAAAATTCTTCTTGATCACTCTCTATTTATTTTTTCAATGCATTCATATGGGTTGGGCTGAAATGAATCTTCTGCAGGTACACTAACTACGCAAATCTTGTAGACCGTGTAGTAACGTATGTGACAGAACGTATGTATGCCACCGTTAGAATCTATTATATATTAAAAGTACATGACGGGCTACCAGAAAAAAGAGAAGTAGTCTAGAAATTCCCACAAAAATCAGAAACATCTGGCCATCAATTTAATTAACAAGTTAATGGAAGCCAATAGATCTTAAAAAAAAGCTATTGATATGAAGAAATTACCCACCAATGCCATTACATAATTTTTACCGTACCTCTTCGTATCATGTTTAGCTAACGATCTAATATCCTCCCGTCCAAAGGAAAGGAAAGCTACCTACTCGAGCAGCCGCCGCCGCCGCCGCCCCCGTATTCCTCTTGCTGCCCTTGACCAATCGATCTACTCCAAGTACATGCATATGATGGGTTCAGATTTCAATTAAGTTTCCCCATGCAAGTATCAGACCTTCGATGCAGATGCAGCCTGCAAGATCAATAGAAGATTTGTTTCGAGGAGGGCAAAGCTAACCCGGATCGAAGACATGCGTCATAGCAGGTAGGTACTGTCGCATGATTTGTATGTTTTTTTACAGCTCCACACATATATATGTATCTACAGTGCAACATGGAATCTCTAGAATTTGTCACCGTCAACATCAGCAATATAATTAGGACATGCGCATGTATCATGCACGTCTATGTGCAAGAAGTAGCTTGCATGGAATTTTAAGCTCAACGTTTAGGTTAGCATGCGCCGGTGTCGGTACTGCAACTTGCTGTTTATCAGGCACGTCTTCCGGGATTTCTAGGTACCACTCCAGCACGCATGTACCCAGCGATTTCTGATTTGATTTCTAGGCACCAAATTAGTTTCACTCCGTGTTTCTTTAATCTTCTTTTCTAATATCTATTTCCAGTACTGTAGTTCTTGTAGGCACCATTAGACTAGTCATAGTGAGAAGTAACTTAGACTAGTAACATGCATATGTTACTAGTCTATGTTACTATCTCTATAGTGGGTAGTAACTAGTATATGGTGTCATACAATGAGTCATTTATTAGATTGTAGAGTCATTTTACATTGAAAAGTGTGATGTGATGGTAACATAGCTAGTTACCACAAGCATATCTCTCCTCATTTAATGACACGACATGTCATCAAAATGCCTAGTTGGCATTGCATGTGGGTGCATGTTACCACCTTAGTTACTCCCACTATGAGTAGTCTTACGAGACTTGGTAGGTCTTCCATCCCCTCGAGGTTCTTGCCTAGCTGCATATGGCTCTGACATCAACTACTGTATCCTCGCCTCCCTGCAACTATTATATTTGTTGCTCACGAGATATTTTTATTAGGAGGATAAATCTATTCATTGTTCTTATACATTAATTTGATTTTTGTTCCATTGCTTATTTCGAATTAATCAGTTTGTCCATGACAATTTGGGTGCCTTTCCCATTGCTCCAAAAAATACAGAAATATGCTCTCTTGCATGGTCTGAAAAAAAACAAAGAGAAATATGGCACACCTTCGTCCCCATGTTTTATTATGCTATAAAACATAATTTAGTTGCAGACCATATATTAATTTCGACAAAATCATTATCTGACTAATCAGTTTGGACATGATGTAAGTTATTTGGAACGTTCTCTTCTTCCTCGACCAAATGAAAGCAGGTCGGAAGATCCAAGATAACCAAAGCATGTCCCAATGGTACGGTTTATTATTTTTTTATTTGCCTTAAATATTGCCCGGTCCATGTGAAATATAGCTCCCTCCACTGTCTTCCGGTGGTTTGCTAATTGCAGATCTATTGGCAGTAGGAAAGGATCAGATGGATTTAAATCTGGTATCGTGAAAGATCCGGTATTGAGCATGGAAAGGTAAAATCTCATATACGTAGAGTCTTTCTAACCTTGCGTTTGTAAATTCTCGGCTCAGATGGCCATTTATGTACAATAGTCTTTTCAAAGTACGTAGTGCATCTGATATGACCTCAGACCCGTTGATGGTGCGTTGGTGACCAGTGTGGTTAATGAATATTGATTAGTTTGCTCTAATAAAGAAGATATGTAGAGTGCCATCTCATTGATAAAATAAAATATTGTCACAGCTCTCTAAAAATATAGAGCCGGCATTTCATCTTGATGTCTTAGACTATTAGCTGATTCATTCTTGCTCAACAAAGTTACTTTTTCCAGGTTTAGGATCTTCTTCCTAATCCTACTTTAACACTGCCACAATTTTCTGATTACAGTCAGTTTCAAAAAAAAAAAAAATCTGATTACAGTCTCTCATATCTCGGGTAAATTATTTTTATCATGCCAAGTTCGAATATTCATACTTTATTGATTCATCATCAGTTAATCTACATACTAAAATAATTTTGTATGGTGTTAGAATATGAAAGTCAGTTGACTCATGGAGTCCGTTATTCAATCTGATGCGTACTATCTTCAATGACTTTGATGTTTAATCAGCACAACAGAAAATCTCTTCGAATGGTTGTGTGCCCCAGTCGCTGCAGAGGCTGCGGGTTTACCTCCTCAAAAAAAGCAGAAAGTCCCCAGACCTTCCCCGGTACAATGATCATGCCACAAGCGGTTCTGAGGATCGTCCCCAACAACATGAAGGGTTATCGTGGACTTCTCATTGTCATGTCAGGTGCTCTTAGGTTATTTCTACATGGGTGATGTGGCCCTTCATTTACTTTCTATATGATCTGTGAAATAATACAATGTGAGCATTTCCCGTTACATCTATATTACATGTCCATGTTGCATATTTTACCTTTGAAACTCAATGTATGAGTCCACAAGGCCACCAATCAGCAAAGAGAACTTCCCAAGTGTTAATGATGATGAACAGGCTCAAAGGTGATCACCACTGATTTCCTTGAATTTTCATTAATTATGTTCATGGCATCCCAACCTCAAAAGATGCATGTATAGTAAGCGTAGTACATTCTTCTCTCTTGCCAAATATTCCCATCATCATTGTCCCTTTTCAAGGAGTTGGATTTCTTTCTATACACAACAACAACCTATTAATGTCATAGCTTATCTTAATTAGTCTGTATTTGGATAATTTGATTCACCATAGGTAAATTAGTTTTTTTGGGTGCTATGTAAACTTTAATGGGCCAAATAGGGAGTAATAAATATAAAATAACACCACACCAAATCTACCGTATGAACTCCCTGTATCTTCGTATTTTAGAAAGAAGAAAAATACTCGAGTTTACCTATTTCCGTAATCTCAGATTTCAATAGAAATTTCAAGTGATCATTATGGGACAAGAAATGGAATTTGGTTGAATACTTTAAGCATCATTTGAGCTATTCCTCACTTTTTTATGGTTAATCCACAGGAGTCAATAATACATTTGGTACAAAAAAAATCTTGCATAACATATTTAGTCAAGTACGGAATAAAGAAAATATCAACGAAAATGGTTTGGCTTGATCCTTTGAGCAACATTTCTCCATTTCTCATATCCATTTGTTTTCAATATTTAGGTTATATCCTTGACGGTCCATATTTTCTTTCGAAGATAGTCCAACGTTTGTTCAACTAACTCAAATTTAACATAGCACTTTAGTCAATTACCTAATAAAATAATACAAGTGTAATAGATTTATACGTACTATGGATTGTTTATATTAATTTCACATGTTTATTACGTCTGATTTACATTGTCTATTGTCTAGCACAATTATTATGTGACATGGTCCTTTATTACCATGTTGTTTCTTGTGGAATTAATAAACTTTTTGTAAGACCGCTAACCTTTTGTTCACATTAGTTACTTACATATTTTGGGTGGGTTAGTTATGTTCATTATTAATAAGGTTGTGGTGACATCGTATGCAAATTTATTTATTACACTAGAATTTCCTTATACAATATTTTGAACATACATAGCAGGCCTAATTGTCAAGGAGCAGAAGCTATAGAAGACCAAGGAGATAAACAAATGATCGGCGGGTGATATATTTTCACTACACAAAGTGTTCTTTTTTTTAGTTGAGCTTGCAGCTGGATCTTCAAATGCAGCTATCTCATTCCTGCAATAAATGATTCATCCAAAATGAAACATTTCAGATAAATTCCACAATACTATGTATTTTACATTGATTCAGATATATATTGTGTAGTGAAGTAGCCCTAACATTTAAAATAATATACTAGAAGAAGGAAGTGTTCAGTTAGATCGATGGTTTTCATTGTATTAAGTTAGTCCTTTTTATGGTAAAACATCTTACTATGCAATATTTTAATATCAGGGGTAATAATTTTAGGAGACGATATTCTTAAATATGCAAGGTTTTTCCAGGTAAGGTGTTATATTGCACTACCACGAGTCCAAATTTGAATCTTTGTATATTTTTTTTTATGTTTCAAACGTTTATAAGTTTGACCATCTACATAGAATGAATAACTAGCGTCCAAAATATAAAAATAATCTACTAGATTGATGATGAAATATATAACATTCTTAAATTGTATAACCATCGTTATGTGAGATGGCGTGTATACACAAAAAAAATTCAGGGCCAGAATATATGTTCATGCCTAAGATGGTACTGAGTTGTTTTTTGGGGAATTTAATTGGTCTACTAATTTGTTATGTTTGCACCGTAAGAATTACTATGAGATTTTCCATATTTTTTTTCTAAATCTAATTCTGACACAATATGCGCAACTATTATATTCTTCTTATGATAATAGGATTTATTGTGAATAATTCGAATCTTCATCAAGAAAAAATGTTATTTCGAAATAGTTAAGAACATATAGGTGTTGCTCGCGCAATTGCGCGGGCCACTTTGCTAGTTTTTAGAAAAGTGAGACGTACGGTACGTGCATGCATCATATAAATCATCATAGCATATCATGTCATACTTGCTTCCCCTTAAAAATTCGTCCTTACTAATTTCGTAAAAATTTCAATTTAAATGTAATCCTCTGTCTCACAAATAAATTGCACCTTGTTGTAATACAGATGTCAGACTCTGAGGAGGAGCTGGTGGGGTCACCATACACTTGTCTGTCCCAGTTTGGCACCCCCACTCTGCTGTGGCGTGTCCTGCATTCAGTGGGATACACCGAGGATCCTGCTTATTACTGGGAGGACCTTAGCACGGAGGATGCTCATTTTGGCAGGACGCGAGTTTTCATTTCACCCTTGGAGGAGAAACCTGAATGGGCCGGTTGGAGGGCCAACTGTGGAGCAGGGTGTGTTTGGGAAGGAGCACAAGTCCTAGCTCTATGGATTCTTGGCGATATCAGTATGAAGTATGGACCACAGTTGACTAAGAGTCCACTAGCAGACTGGCCTAAGGTGAACACCAGGGAGGTGATATGGCCACAGAATGTTTGGTAGCCCGTTGTACAAGGAGTTACTATGAGAGATCTGGTTGCTCCAGCAATGCCATGAGCTTCCCTCTTCTGTGTGCTTGCAGGCATTCCATGCAAGGGAGAAGACATATTATGAGACCCTTGATGAGATGGAGATCCTAGTAGAGACAGCTGAGAGAGTAGCTGCTAAGCTGGCTAGATGCAAGCAAAAGAAGAGTACCATCACTAACTGGTGGATGGAGGCTCAGACAGAGGCTGTTCGGTACTTACAGCAGCATACAATGCACTTGCTGCTAGAAATGCAGCGTTTCGTGAGAGAGATGCAGTTGTTTCTAAGAAAGAGGACAAGAGAGCCCTGCACAAGACTATGTTAGCGATGGAGAAGAGTTTCAGGGAGGACTATGCACTAGAGCTGGGGCGACTCCATAAGGAGTGTGCGCGAGATATTGAGGACACCAAGAGTAAGGCTACGGACTTGGAGCAGGAGTTGGAGATTGCTCGCGCCCGCTTCCAGGAGTTGGAGCTGGCAAACACACAGCTGCGAGCTCGTCTTGGAGAGGGTACTTCAGCACAGCAGGCGCCAGGACAGGACGTCACCATGACCGACGCGTAGAGTTGGTTAGCAGCCTGGGGGTTGACGTTAGAAGTAACTAGTGTCTAGCTGACTTTTGGAGAAATAAATGTAAGCGAGTAGAACTCTCTTTTGGGGTCAAGAACGCTTTTATGTAAGGTTAAATCGCACTCTGGATGTTAACTTTAAAACTTGCTTTCATCATGATGTAAGACTCGTTGTGAGCTAAGCAATGTTATGTGCTTTATTGTTCTCCAATAAGTATGCTATTTGATGTACGCGGGAATTTTTATGCGCTTTAAAAATTTGCCTTGTGTATGTGAAATTATTCCGTCTCAGCATGCTGATGTCTCATGTACGCAATTTTATTTTTGTAATCACATTGTGATCATTATTGAATGATTTTGAGATGACGACTCTGAATAATTGTATCTCTATTTGTTGAATGAATTTTATCTCTTGGATAAATTCAATTAGCACAACTGTATAATTTTCTCTCGTCATTTCAACTTTTCAGATGCGCACCCGTGGTGGGGAAGTGTGGAAATGATGGGGGTATCCCAAATCCTCTGCCCGCTGACCCAGTTGAGCTGTTGCTTCAGTTCCTGGGAAGCCAGAGGAATATTGAGAATTGATGCGTACTCACCTGGAGCAAAGGAATCAAGGCGGTGGTGGCAATGGAGGCAAGAATCAGTTTAGTGACTATCGTGCCTTTCTGGATACCAAGGCCGCCCATCTCAGGGAGGCAGAAGACCAATGCAAGCAGCTGAATGACTTAACACCATTGAGCAAAAATTCAAGCTGATTCGCATGAATGGAGGCCACCAAAGCAGAATATGCTTCTCATCAGTTGCATGGTCCCCGCAGGGATATGGTGGAATTCTCATCGTTCTTCACTGCCCTGCGAATACTGTGGTGACTTGGGATCAATTCTGTGAGGCTTTTCAAGGGGCATTTTATTCCCCCTGGTCTCCTGGCACTTGAGCATACAGAATTTATGAGGCTGATTAAAGGCACTAAAACTCTTACAGAATATTTGCATGCCTTCAACCACTTGTCTTGCTATGCCACAGAATTTGTTAACACTGAGACTAAGAAGATTGTTAGCTTAAAGAGAGGCCTGAATCCTAATTAGCTAAGAATCTGGCTGGCAATAAAAGTACCACTTCAATGAATTTATCAGTGATGCATTGACTCAGGAAAGTCTCAAACAATGTGTATTCCTGCTTCTAAGGGAAAGAACAGGGTCTTTGATACTGGTACATCTCAGCAGAGGGCTCCTATGAGTACAAGAGTTCGATTCCGTCCACCTTTGGCTAAATTCAAGCCGCCACAAAGAAGAATGTACAGCAGAATGCTAAGAACTATCGCAAGCCCTTCACTGTGGCATTGCCCCAAGGGTACAGCGCAAGGATAGCAGAGGCTATAACTCCTTAGAAGAATCCATGCTGGAACCGTGGGCAGTTGGGTCATTGGTCCAATAACTGTCCTCATCCTAGGAAGAACAACTCTGGAAACAATTTCAAATCGTCATGGTCATGTGCATTATGCTGCTATGGAAGAGATTCCAGCTGGGGAGGTTGTCACGTTCCCTGTCAATGATCACCCTGTAGTTGTACTTTTTGATTCTGGGGCATCACATTCATTCATGAGTGAAGCTTTTGCATCTAAGTACAATCAAGTTGTAGTGGAAGTTGATAGTGGGGCTTTTTGTATTAATGCTGCTGGGTCTCGTCTTGCTACCAATAAATTGGTTAGAGAAGTTAAAATTGACATAGAAAGAAGGAGGTATTTAGCTGATCTAGTCATTTTTACCGGGTTAGGAATGCATATAATTCTGGTATGAATTGGATGAAGAAGCATGGGGTACTTATTGACACCACAACCCGAGTAATCATGCTTAGAGAACCTGATGGGAACGAAGCTTTTCTTGTACCACTCAATAAAGAGTTGCTGAATCAAGCAAGGGTGAATGCACTTTTAGAGAGGAAAATTTCAGATCCCAGTGGTTTGTGAGTTTCCAGATGTTTTCCCTAATGACTTACCTGGTTTGCCCCCTGATAGAGAGGTGGAGTTAAAATTGAGTTGTTACCCTGGAACTGCACCTATCTCTAGGCATCCTTATATAATGCCACCAAATGAACTAGCTGAAATGAAATACAATTGCAAGAGCTGCTAGACAAAGGTTTATTAGGCCAAGTAGTTCTCCCTGGGGTTGTCCAGTCATCTTTGTTAAGAAGAAAGATGACTGCGTATATGTGTAGATTACAAACCCTTAATGCAGTCACAACAAAGAACAAATACCCTCTACCCAGAATTGACATACTGTTTGACCAGTTATCCAAAGCCAAGGTCTTCTCTAAAATTGATTTGAGGTCGGGGTACCATCAAATTAAAATTCATCCTGAGGACATCCCAAAGACAGCTTTCTCAACTCGATATGGGTTATTTAAATATCTAGTCATGTCCTTTGGACTGACCAATGCTCCAGCACATTTCATGTACTTGATGAATTCAGTGTTTATGCCTGAATTGGACAAGTTTGTGGTGGTCCTTATTGATGATATTCTAGTATATCTAAAAATACTGAAGATCATGCTGAGCATTTGAGAATAGTGTTGGGTCGGTTAAGGAAGCACAAATTATTTGCTAAGTTTAGCAAATGTGAATTTTGGTTGGACGAAGTTCCATTTTTGGGACATATTTTATCCAAAAATGGTATCTCTGTAGATCCCACTAAAGTTCAGCAAGTGCTAGATTGGAAGCCACCCACTTCTGTGCATGAGGTTTGTAGTTTTCTAGGATTGGCACGTTATTATAGGAGGTTTATCCCTGACTTTCTCAAAAATAACCCGTCCCATGACCCAACTGCTACAAAAGATGAAAGGTTTGCTTGGACTCCAGATTGTGAAAAAGCTTTTAGAACCCTTAGAACCTTGCTCACTAGTGCCCCAGTTTTAGCTCAACCTGATATTGAAAAGCCTTTTGATGTGTATTGTGATGCATCAAAACTGGTTTGGGTTGTGTCTTGATGCAAGAAGGGAGAGTAATTGCTTATGCATCACGACAACTTAGGAAGCATGAACAAAATTACCCCACTCATGACTTGGAGTTGGCTGCAGTGGTACATGCCTTAAAAATTTGGAGGCATTACTTGATGGGTAACTTGTGTCATGACTTTACTGATCACAAAGGTTTAAAAATACTTCTTTACCCAGCCAGAGTTGAACATGAGGCAAAGGAGGTGGTTAGAGCTAATTAAGGATTATAATTTAGAGGTGCACTATCATCCTGGGAAGGCTAATGTAGTAGCGGATGCTCTTAGTAGAAAGGCACATGGAGAGGTACAAGCTATTGTCCCAGAAGAGAAATTCAATCTGATGCATCCTATAGTAGTGCATAACATTGAGCTCAGTTATTCTATAGAAATAAAATCAAAGAATTGTATAAAACTGATGTTGGTGTATTTCATGCCAAAAGGAGAATGAAGGAAGAAGGAAGCAAACATTTTAGGGTAGATGAACAAGGAGTTATGTGGTTCAAGGATCATTTGGTAGTGCCCAAAGATAAGGAACTTAGGAATATGATCCTAGAACAAGCCCATTCTTCCAAACTTTCTATTCATCCTGGTAGTAGCAAAATGTATCAAGATCTAAAACCTTATTATTGGTGGACCAAAATGAAGAAGGAAATTGCAGCTTATGTTGCAAGGTGTGACAACTGTCGTTGAGTCAAGGCCGATCACCTGAAACCCGGAGGTTTGCTTCAGCCTTTGCCCATTCCAGGATGGAAATGGGATGAGAATAGTATGGATTTTATCACAGGATTGCCTCCCACAAACAAGGAATGGATTCTATTTGGGTAATTGTAGATAGGCTCACCAAGTCTACACATTTCCTACCTGTTAGATCAAATTATCATGCTGAGGATTATGCTGAAATATATGTAGCCAATATTTTGAAGTTGCATGGTATTCCTAGAACTATTGTCTCTGACAGAGGTCCTCGGTTCACAGCTCGTTTTTGGGAGTTGTTGCACAAGGGGTTAGGCACTAATTTAGTGAGAAGCTTAGCCTATCATCCTCAAACCTCTGGACAAACTAAAAGGGTTAATAAAATTTTAGAGGATATGTTGAGAGCTTGTCTCATTTCTTGTAAAGGTCCTTGGGATAAGTGGTTACCATTAGCAGAATTTCCTTACAATAACAGTTATCAAGAGAGTATTCAAATGGGTCCATTTGAAGCTTTGTATGGAAGAAAATGTAGAACTCCTTCGAATTGGATTGAGCCTAGTGAACGTAGGTTTTATGGTGTTGATTTTATTAAGAAAGCTGAAAAACAAGTTAGGATAATCCAACAAAACATGAAGGAAGCACAGTCTAGGCAAAAGAGTTATGCTGACAAGAGGAGGTGACCATTGGAATTTGAAATTGGAGATTCGGTGTACTTGAAAGTATCACCAATGAAGCTGGTAAAACGTTTTGGTGTAAGGCAAAAGTTGGCCCCTAGGTATGTAGGCCCTTATCAAATCACAGAAAAGATTGGCAATGTGGCTTATAGGTTAGCTTTACCACCAGAAATGGGATATATCTTTGATGTGTTCCATGTCTCTCAGTTAAAGAAGTGCTTGAGAGTGTCTGATGAAAGAATGGATGTTAGGGATGTGAAACTCAAATCTGACTTGTCCTTTGTCCAACAACCCGTTAAAGTTCTTGATATGAAGGAAAGAGTTACTAGGCGTAACACTTTTAGGTTCTTTAAGGTGGTTTGGAGTAACTAAAGTGAACGGGGTGCAACTTGGGAGCGAGAGGATTATCTTGAAAAAGAATACCCAACGTTTCATGAAAAATGGTAGGTAATCAAATCTCGGGGATGAGATTCTTTTTAAGGGGGGTAGGCTATAACATCCCTGATGTTGTCTTGCATTTTTGCATTGCATTTCATGTCATCTGCATCATTTATATGTATGTTTATTTTATCCAAATGCAATGCTTAGTCTTGGTTATGTTTATACATTAATTAGTATGCTTAAAATTCCATGTTTGATTATGAGTGTACTGCTGTTGGTTGTAATTCTATACATGTATGTGTCCAAAAATATCAATTTTGTCCCAAATATACACCTAAAGGCCTCCTAACAAAACCCTAGGTAAATTTTAATTTAGATGCACAATTAGGTCAAGCTCATATTGACAAAGTTGTTGATCTTGAAATTCTGAGCAACTTTCATGTTTTGAGTTTTTCCTAAAAACATCATTTGGGTGCTCAAAAATACATTTAAAAATTAGTTCAGAAAACTGCTCGATTTGGAAGCTACCCGATTTGGAAATTTCCGGTTTGGGAAATACTGCTGGTTTTGAAACTGACGGAAATGGAAACTGCCGGTTTGGGACATTCCGGTTTTGGCAAATGCCATTTCTGGCCCGGCCCCCACCGTCAGTGGCGCGAGTGAGCCGCGCGTCGCGCGCGCGTCGGTTGCGTCGCCCGTACGCCGGCGGAACGCCGTCTTCGCGCGGCGGTTTGGAGAAACCGCCCACCCTGCGTCTCGTCGTGGTCGCCTTTATCAGTTCTTGTCCCCCACTCACTTCCTTGCCCTCCTCATTTCATCTGCCACCTCGTTTCACTCCGTCTGCCATGGGAGGGCTCGGGTGAAGCTCGCTGTGCCCTAGCTACCGCATCGGCCCCGTCTTTGGGTTGCGGTGTCGTCCTCGTCTTCGCGTGACTCCAGCACATGCCCGTGTCCAGTTGCCTGCCTGCATTTCGCGCGGTAAGGGCGTCTTCCACCTCACACCCGCACGGTCTGCCATGGACGGCCGCACCGCGTCGCACCATGGCCGGTCATATCCCGCACCTAGCTCACGCACCGGATCTTGTTTTGAGCACGCACTAGGTCACATAACACGCTGTGAAGACATTACCGCCAGTGATGCATTGGTTTCTCTGGAATGCCGTCTTGCCGACGCGTCCGCTATGAGCGCCGCCGAGGTCGAACACCTCACGCACGGCCTCACCGTCACACCAAATCACGACCTAGCGCGAGCATCGCGTGTTTTAGGGTTTACTTGTGTCACTGTGAAGATGAATCGGACCGCGATTGCTTCCCCGGTTCGGAATGGCACTTCGGCCAGCATGAACCGCCATGTCCGCCACCTTAGGGTTTGAGGTCGAGCTCGTCTTGCTCACCGCAGCACTTACCACTGTCACGAATCAGTCCACAGCACTTCACGGATCACGTTTCGGTCACTAATCGCATCGATTTTGGCCCAGGTTCGCCGGAGCAGCTTCACCGTCACCACCGTCCCGCCATCACCGCCGGTGAGCTCCCTGTTGACTGTCGCACTCGGAGTTTCGTACCTCGTTAGATCCGCCGTGATGCGCGGAGTCCGTTGGTCTAGGTCTTGTCGCTGATTAGGTCGTTGCCGGCGAGTTCGTCGCCGTCGAAGCCGTGTCGTCCCCTGTTTTTCCCCTTCCCCTGTTTCGTCCGACTAGCAAATGGGCCCGCGGCACATTGGGCCCCGCGCGTCAGTTGGAAGAAAAGAAAAAGAGAAAGAAAATGAATTTTCTTATTTTTGCAAAAATGCTCAGAAATTCATATCTACAGTTTGGTAAATGGGTTTTTAGTGAAATCAAATTTGTTAGTCTTGTAAAAGCTTGCTCTATGTGATAAAAATATAAAACAATATGTGTTATGTGGAAAAATAAATTAATATGATTTATTTTCTGATCTGCTATTTATTATGATAAATCCATAGATAAATATCTAAGAATGATAAAAATGTAAATCTTGCTCTGTAATTCATTTTGTTACATGCTGAGTCTGATAAAAATATATCTTGATGACTTTCTGTGTAAAATATTGGAGCTACAGTTCAAGTGTATTCTTGCATGTCAATTTTGAGAAATTCATAATAATATAATAGTGGCAGTTTTGATGTGTAGATTTTTTGTACCTCTGTTATATGCCTGATACTTGGTTTTGATACATTGAAACCTGTTGTTAAATCAATTTGGTAGTACAAAGTATTTTTAGGCCTTTGTTTATGCTTAATTATGGCAAAAATGGTTTGGTCAGGTTAAAATGATTATTTGGCTGTGAATTTTGGTCAGTGAGATTCTTATGCTATAAGTGAACTGCTGTAAAACGATTCCTTAGGCTCGAAGCAACTTTTCGGAAAACGATCAATTCCCGGTGCGAGGAAACTTCACGGGACGTGAGAAGACTTCACGATGAAGAAAAGCGAGGAGACCTGCCAGGTGGGGCCGATCGGCCCCACTTCCAGGCTGGCCGGCCTGGGCCCACCTGGAAGCCTCTCTACTTCGCCACATCAGCCTCCAACCGATGTAAAGATTGAATCTCTGCCGTAGGTTAAGTCGATTTGATCCGAGTGCTGTCGTTGCTCCGAGGGGACTATAAATAAAGGGGCAGGGCTCCCCCTAGAAACCCTAATTCATTATTCAGATCTTTGCTTAGGGTTTAGCCATGCTCTCTAGTAATTAGAGGTCTTCTAATTAGAAGCCTTCTAATTCTAGTAATTAGAAGCCCTAGGTAATTAGAGCTAGCTAATCAAGAGATGATTAGATCTCATTAGATCTAATCATTAGAAATAGAGATAGAGAGGAGAGGAGAGAGTTGATGAGGAGCCGGATTTGTTGGATCTTCCTCAATTTTGTACTTCTTCAACTCTGGATCATCTTCGAGTAATTTCCAGGTTCTTATTCTAATTTCTCAATTTAATTAAGTTCAGTTATTATTATATTATATTTTACTTACGAGATCTCCACTCTTATTGAGTGCTCTAGTTATCACGTGTAATTAGAGTAGTAAACGTTAGTGTAGACGTGGTGTCTAGACTAGGGTTTACCTGAGTTTGCGCCCAAACCTACGGATAGTTGTGGTAGCCCCAGGGGTGACAGCTCTGACCAGGCCTTTGTAATCCACCACGTACGGTTTGGTGTCTCGTAGAGCTTTTTGGCAGCCTTAGCCCGATTACCCCTTCCTAGTCTATTCGAGAATCGGAGAGGTACTATTGTTCCGAAGTAAGTGAAGTATAGTAAGACTAACCTTGATTAGATAGTTTGACCTAGAAGACCTTAGAAATTCCTCTTTACCCCTAAAAACATTTTATCTTTTCTTTCCTTGGACATTCTTGACCCATTACTAGTACACTTCACGTTCCCTATGGAAATCGATACATTGGAATACTCCCGGGTGAAAGCAACAGCGGTATCCGTGCGCTTGCGGATTTATTTGTATGCATTAAAAATACCAATAGTGCCAAATATAAATAAAGAGGGGTAGTATCCATAAGGATAGTGGTAGATAAAAAGGAATAAAAGATAAAAATATAAAACTAATCTTACATGATCTAGTTACACTCAACGTTCTCTAATGCAACCGTTCTCCCCGACAACGGCATCAGAAATGCTTGTTGGTATTTGTTAAGCCGACATAAATATTATATAGATGAATAATCCACAAGTGCACGGATACCGGTGAGCACTTCACCCGGGAGATGGGTTTTAAATATCGTATCCACAAGGAGAATGGTGATAGAGTAGCTGAGAATAACACTAATCCCTGAGTGGCTTACAAGGATTGAGAGGGGTAAAGAGATAAGGGAGCCATTTATGATAATCTTAATCTGTTCCTTCTATTTATGTTGATACTATCCTTATGGGGAGTTGATAATAAGGAAAGAAACTTGCAAAGAGTACTATCCTTACCAATTATTCCTGCTGTGTTCCTCCAATCGGGAGGTGGGCTACAGGGAATTAACGAAGCGGTAGGTCACCTTCGTTAGTTACCACCAAATCCAGAAGATAGGGTGCACTTACGAGCTAGCTAGTCTAAACACCATGCTTATACTAGGCACAACAACTTCAATCAAGAGCAACCGAAAATGAAGTACTCTAAAAGAGTTGCAAACTGTAAGAATAACAGAACAATGATACTTACTCGAATAAGAAGTTGATCTCCATAAAGTCTCAAGAACAAGCTCCAATGGAACTTGATCCCGAAGGTACAAGATGAAGAGGAGATACCGACAAGTCCGGATCTTCCTTCAACTTCGCCTCCACCAATACTTCTAAATCTCTAAATAAGACTAGTTGAATCTCTCTTGAAGACTTCAAAACTAATCTCTCAACTTGAATGCTCTACCCTTCTAATTCTATTCTAGGGCTTCTACTTGAAGAGGTTGGATGATAATGACTAGAATGAATTAGGGTTTCATCCAGGGACCAGGGGGTTTTCTTTTATAGCCCGGAGGGATGCACGAGAGCCATCGGATCAAACCAACTTAAATCAACGGCCGAGATATAATTTTCTGACATCCTTAGGTCGGTTGTGAACCGACATAAGAGGGGAGTCGCTGACAAGTGGGGCCAGGGCGCTGGCGCGCCCACCTGCAGGGCGCCGGCGCGCCCTTGTCTCTGACAGGTGGGTCCCGCTTGTCAGGGGTGTCTTCTAGATCCTTCTTTTCTTCGTGCCGAAGCATATATAATTCTTTTGTGATAATTCCGACATGTGTAAATCTTCGGATTCTCTCGTAATGGAGTAGGATTCTTCCTCTTTTGTAGATTAGTCCCTGAAAATGCAACAATTTCACAAAACTCATGGAACTTTATTAGTTGAAACCCTATATCTATGTTTATGATTCTTTTTAATCCATTTCCATGTCTTGTTGACTATTGATTTCATAAGTTATAAGTGTCAACAATTGCCTGCTGAGAAATTTGGGATTCTATCATTTTATTAAAGCTATGTTGATTTTTGATCGCAGAAGAAAAACTTTCCATTCTATTATTAATAGTTTCTAGCATTTTATCATTGGAAGCTAACTTCTTAGATAGATTATCCATTATTTTTCCTTGATTTTGTACTCTCTCTCTTAAAGGTGACAGATTATAATTATTGTAAGCATTATTACCTTGGTAATTACCTGAGTAGTTAGGCCTTTGCTGGTTCCATCCTTGATTTTGTTGACGACGATTGTTGATGTAGTTCACTTCCTCGTCAAGTTCAGGGCAATTATTTCCGGTATGCCCAGTGTTTCCACATTCTTCACATGTCATTCGTGATTCATATATTTTCATGACTTCCATCTTCTCAGGGGCTCTCTCATCGAGCCTCATCATGATTAAGTCCATCTTGGCAGACAACATGTCTACCTCCTTAATTTGGTGCATTCCTGTTTTGCGGGGTTGATGTTCTTCATTCCAACCTTGGTTGGAAGCCATCTTCTCCATAAGCTCAGTAGCTCAAGGTAGTGTGAGTGATAAGAAAGCACCTCCAGCAGCAGCATCCATGGTCTCACGGGTACTATTATTAAGCCCGTGGTAGAAAGTTTGCATAAGTAACCAGCTCTCCATCCCGTGGTGTGGACATTCTTGAATGTAGTCTTGAAAGCGCTCCCACGCTTTAGGAACGGATTCATCGTACTGTTGCTGAAAACTTGAGATTTTCCCTCGAAAGGCATTTGTCTTTCCTATAGGAAAGAACTTGGCTAGGAAAGCAGTTGAGCAAAGTGCCCAAGTAGTGTGTCTCTCTCTGTTGGCATAGAACCATTGCTTCGCCTTTCCCAATAGTGAGAATGGAAAGAGGCGTAGTAATATGGCATCTCTTGGAACATCTCTGATATTGAAAGTGCTGCAAATCTCCAGAAAGTGTTGGAGATGTGCATTAGCAAATCTCGCCTATTTGTGTAGCGATAAATGGGTCCTCAATACATTACGTGATGCAAAGTGATATCATTAACCTATTTGGATGGGTAAGTTTGGCTAGCACCCTTCCCCGGCAACGGCGCTAGAAATGCTTGTTGGTATTTACTAACGTCATTACTAAGAATGGAGTTAATCTCACTCATAGCAATGGCACCAGAATGTTAATCAGGTATTGCTTCGGATCATTACCATGGGTGGAGTTAATCTCACCCATAATAGGTCAAAGGTATACCACCACATTTCTTAGCATTACTTAATACTAGGTTGTCACACCCTAGCGGTAACACTAGAGAAAGCGTAGATGATAATCTTAACTATGTCACTTATTATCTTAATAGTAGAATAAATAATATGTTTTCCGCAAGCGCACAGATAGAATTACCATTGTTGCATTTCACCGGGAGTAAACCAGGTATCGTTATTTATATTTTACCACAGGGAAGGGGTAGGCTAATGGGTTGTAATGATATCTCACTTTGTAGTAGTGTAATGTAGAGTAAAACATATAGAATCAAACTACTCTCAACAGGGATAAGTCACAAGATAATGATAATAATAAAGATAGCTTCATGTCAAAGATCATGGTGTGCCACTAGAATGTATCATAAAGGCAATAATAGGTAGTATAGGTAGAATAGAGAAATATCCCTAAGTTATTCCTAATTATATGTTAATGGTTATCATGATTAGTGCAGTACACCTAGGAGTCATTACTAGAGATCATTTATATCTACGCATGATGAATATTACTAAGGAAGATCAAGAACAGAGCTTGTCCACCAGAGCAACAATGTTCAACTAAAGGTCCTACATGCGGGGAGTGGACAACAGAGGACTCAATAGAAGTATCACATCCACGATCTACCACATAACCCAGAATGTAGGGTGTAATTGCAGGAAAACAAGGTATAAGCACCACGCTTAAACTATGCTTGCCACTCACCCAAGACGTCATAAGATGAGCGCTATACAATTCCATGCTTGAATATAAACTCCTAATTATGCTAAGCATATAATCATAATAAACACTAAAGCATATAACTATGAATGTAATCATTGCATAGATCAAAGTCATAACAATTATAGCAAACACAATACTTATACAACGATACAAGAGAGAAGATCGAGAAGCAATCGCTTCCTTCAACTCCTTGACGATCGGGGATCAAGACAAGCTTGTCTCCCTCTAGTTCTAGTCTAGATATCTAATGCTCTAATTATGGTGGAAATCTAGGGCTTGAGATCTTGATGAGTTGAAGACTTGAAGACTTGATCAAATGACTTGATAACAAATTGGTATGAGTTAGGGTTTCACCCGGGGGGTAGGGGGTATTCTTTTATAGCCCGAAGCGAAGCACGAGAGCCATCGGATCAAAATGACTTAAATCAACAGCCGAGATATAATTTTCTGACATCCTTAGGTCGGTTGTGAACCGACTTAAGAAGGGGGTCACTGACAGGTGGGGCCAGGGCGCCGGCGTAGTAACATCCCTGATGTTGTCTTGCATTTTTGCATTGCATTTCATGTCATCTGCATCATTTATATGTATGTTTATTTTATCCAAATGCAATGCTTAGTCTTGGTTATGTTTATACATTAATTAGTATGCTTAAAATTCCATGTTTGATTATGAGTGTACTGCTGTTGGTTGTAATTCTATACATGTATGTGTCTCCAAAAATATCAATTTTGTCCACAATATACACCTAAAGGCCTCCTAACAAAACCCTAGGTAAATTTTAATTAGGTGATACGTCTCCGACGTATCTATAATTTCTTATGATCCATGCTTGTTTTCATACCATTTGCTACATGTTTTGTTTACATCTTATAGCATTTTTATGCATTTTTGGAACTAACATATTAACAAGATGCCCCAGTGCAAGTTCCTGTTTTCTGCTATTTTTCCGTTTCAGAAAAGTACTTAAGGAAATATTTTCGGAATCGGACGGGACAAAAACCCAGGATCTTATAATTTCGTCACGCACACGGAGTCCAAAGGGGAGCCGAAGACGCACCAGAGGGCAACCACACCCTAGGGTGGCACGGCCCACCTGTCTGCCGCGCCACCAGGTGGTGTGGCCCCCTCGGGCCTCCACCGACACCGCCCTTTCGCCTATATAATCCCCCCGACGAGAAAACCCTAAGTACCCGATCAAAATTCCAGAAAAACATCTGTCCCGCCGCCGTCGTCAACCCTAGTTTGGGAGGGTTCTGAAGCTCTCCCCGGCACCCTGCCGGAGAGGGGAATCATCGCCGGAGGGCTCTACACCACCATGCCCCCCTCCGGACAGATGTGTGAGTAGTTCATCCTTGGAATACGGGTCCATGCAGTAGCTAGATGGTTGTCTTCTCCACTTGTGCTATCATGTTTAGATCTTGTGAGCTGCCTATCATGATCAAGATCATCTTATTGTAATGCTACATGTTGTGTTTGCTGGGATCCGATGAATAGAGAAGTACCTTGTGATGTTGATTATTGATATTATCATGTCTATGTTATTTGTGATCTTGCATGCTTTCCGGTACTTGTAATTGCCTTGATCAAGTAGTTGCTTGTATCTCCAAGAGGGAGTATTTATGCTAGATAGTGGGTTCGGTCCCTGTGTGCCTTGGCTTGAGTGACAGAAACATATAAGGATGGGGGAGTGCCGTTGCTACTAGGAAGTAAACTTTATGCACAGTTCTTCATGCAATTGTCTGTTGCTTGCAACTTAATACTGGAGAGATTTTACGGTATGTTATCTCAAAGGTGGACTATTTAGGCATAGGTGTATGCTTGGAACAGCTATCTATGTATTTTGTCGTAATGCCCAAAGCATCTCATATAGACATCATCATCCTCTGTATTATGCAATGTTCATGCATTGTCATGCATTCTCTATTCTGTCAATTACCCAGCTGTAATTTGTTACCCAGCATGTGTACTATTTTATTTATGGAGAAGACATCACTAGTGAACTGTGGACCCCGGTCTATTCTTTTACATCTGCAATTAAATCAACTGCTCTACTGCTTTCATTTACTGCAAACAAGCTTCCTTCCACACATACATTTAATCCTTTGTATTCAGCAAGGCCGGTGAGATTGACAACCTCACTGCTTCGTTGGGGCAAAGTAGTTTGATTGTGTTCTGCAGGTTCCACTGTCTCCCCTGCAACAGCTTTTTTTCTGGCACCGTTGCTGTCAACACGCCAAGCACATTTTCTGGCGCCATTGCAGTTGTGGACAACCTTCTGAAGCATTCCTCACTCCTACTGGTTCGATAACCTTGGTTTCTAACTGAGGGAAAACTTGCTGCTGTGCTCCTCTTGATTGATTAACACCTCTCGCGCTATCATTAGGTCAAGCTCATATTCACAAAGTTGTAGATCTTGAAATTCTGAGCAACTTTCATGTTTTGAGTTTTGAGTTTTTAGTAGCAACTTTCATGTAGGTGATGTACTTTTTAGTAGCTTTTGTGCTAACTGCTTCACTCCAGTTGATGAGGATGAGTAAGCCATAGGGCAATGGCTGGTCTGTTTAATTATGTTACTCTTATCTAAGTTTCGTTTGGAATGACTATGGTACTGGCATCTATGAACAAGACTACTTTGGTTTGTAAAACTTAAGCACTTCCGCACTAAGTACTCTGATGTAATATTATTAAGGAACTCTATGGTTATGTATGAAATGTTCTATGTTGTAA
This sequence comes from Puccinellia tenuiflora, assembly GCA_012064385.1. Classification (NCBI taxonomy): domain Eukaryota; kingdom Viridiplantae; phylum Streptophyta; class Magnoliopsida; order Poales; family Poaceae; genus Puccinellia; species Puccinellia tenuiflora. Next base: position 25,128 of record QRDG01001586.1, read on the forward strand.
CATCTAGCATGTGGTGTTGAATCATTCGATCTTGGTATGACGTTGTTTGAAATCCTCCGAGATTTTCGGACTACCGTGTTTATATGGGCGCAAGTATGTTGGCTTGATCAAATATTTGGTCCTCAATGTATTTGTGCTCTTATAAATTGGACAGTTCTATTACAGCTAGTACCAGAGCATGGTTTAGCATTTACACTTCATATGTGTATTTACAAATAAAACTATTTATGAAAACTAAAGTTAAATGCCAGTAGTCATTCCCTATGCCCCGTTTAAGGATTATTAGGTGGCTTATATATATTTGTGGCTAACCCGGGAATTGCATTCATGTGGGTGTTCATTTTTGTTTTAGTTGTGAGAGCATGGTCATTACAGTATTGGCCTAGGGGAGTGATACATGATTGTGGATCATGTTGTACATCTGACTATATACTCTGTCCGCTAACAAGTATATACGAGGGATGTTGGGCGTCGACCTTGGATGGCTCGCACCGTAAACATGCTTGGGGGTATGTGTGCGGTGTTTGTAGGGTATGGCCCGTCGGACTCCATAAACCACGAATATATGGTAGGGAAATCCTCACATATTATATAGCCATATATGTTGTATAGATGAAAATTCTTCTTGATCACCCTCTATTTATTTTTACAATGCATTCATATGGGTTGGGCTGAAATGAATCTTCTGCAGGTACACTAACTACGCAAATCTTGTAGACCGTGTAGTAACGTATGTGACAGAACGTATGTATGCCACCGTTAGAATTTTTAGAAAAGTGAGAACGTACGGTACGTGCATGCATCATATAAATCATCATAGCATATCATGTCATACTTGCTTCCCCTTAAAAATTCGTCCTTACTAATTTCGTAAAAATTTCAATTTAAATGTAATCCTCTGTCTCACAAATAAATTGCACCTTGTTGTAATACAGATGTCAGAATCTGAGGAGGAGCTGGTGGGGTCACCATACACTTGTCTGTCTCAGTTTGGCACCCCCACTCTGCTGTGGCGTGTCCTGCATTCAGTGGGATACACCGAGGATCCTCGAAAATACAATCCCTCCTGCGCTCACGTGTCCCCGTCTTATCCCCTACCTTTCTTCCTCTTCCGTTTGCTTCAAGATTGGTGACAGGTGTTTGTAGAGAAGTCCAAAACTAAATCCAATTTGTATCTTAAGGTCCTTCAATTTTTTGCACAAAACACGTTACAATTTCCCTATCTCATATTTCACTCCAACCTGGACAACGGATTCAGAGAATAAAGGGGGCCAACCTGGACAATGAAATGATAGTTTCATACACAAGAAAAAGACCAGAAAAATCCAGAAGAAGGATGCGATTCGGATCGGATCAGAGGAGCGGAAAATCAGAAAATTAAACACAACATGTACACAAATTCGGATCTCACTAAAGAATCTCCAAAACGGCCGCACAGACACACCCATGGAAAACTGCTGCTACGATGATGAAGGAGCAGCGCGGCGGACGTCGACGTCGGCGGCGCTCGAAGCTTGGGGACGGCCTCACGTCGTCGCCATGGCTGGCACCGTCGCCGGCCGGACTCGCGCTCCCTTCGCTGCCGTCGGCGCTGCCCTTCGTACGGCATAGATCCGGCTGAGGATGGTGACGAGAGGCCGTGGATCTGAAGCAGGAGACCGTGCTTGATGCTGGGAGCGCCGTCTCCACGCCGATCTGGAGGAGAGGGGCATGCTCGGGGCGCTCGAGGTTTGAGGAGCGTCGTCTCCTGCTCCGTCTGTTGGAGGGTGGAGGGTCAGTTGTGGACAAGAACGTGAGAGATAGGGAGGAGAGAGAGTGGGAAATGGACTTGTCCACTTCGGACTCTATAGGGATGTGAAGATGGACATGTACAGGTTGGTTTTTGCAAAGTGAACATCACACATCTCAAACAGTCCAGCAACGGTGACGATAGGACGGGAACGCGCTAGCCCAGGTGGAAAAACCGCGTCGCGAGGATCCTGCTTATTACTGGGAGGACCTTAGCACGGAGGATGCTCATTTTGGCAGGACGCGAGTTTTCATTTCACCCTTGGAGGAGAAACCTGAATGGGCCGGTTGGAGGGCCAACTGTGGAGCAGGGTGTGTTTGGGAAGGAGCACAAGTCCTAGCTCTATGGATTCTTGGCGATATCAGTATGAAGTATGGACCACAGTTGACTAAGAGTCCACTAGCAGACTGGCCTAAGGTGAACACCAGGGAGGTGATATGGCCACAGAATGTTGGTAGCCCGTTGTACAAGAGTAATTATGAGAGAGCTGGTTGCTCCAGCAATGCCATGAGCTCCCTCTTCTGTGTGCTGCAGGCATTCCATGCTAGGGAGAAGACATATTATGAGACCCTTGATGAGATGGAGATCCTAGCAGAGACAGCTGAGAGAGTAGCTGCTAAGCTGGCTAGATGCAAGCAAAAGAAGAGTACCATCACTAACTGGTGGATGGAGGCTCAGACAGAGGCTGTTCGGTACTTACAGCAGCATAACAATGCACTTGCTGCTAGAAATGCAGCGTTTCGTGAGAGAGATGCAGTTGTTGCTAAGAAAGAGGACAAGAGAGCCCTGCACAAGACTATGTTAGCGATGGAGAAGAGTTTCAGGGAGGACTATGCACTAGAGCTGGGGCGACTCCATAAGGAGTGTGCGCGAGATATTGAGGACACCAAGAGTAAGGCTACGGACTTGGAGCAGGAGTTGGAGATTGCTCGCGCCCGCTTCCAGGAGTTGGAGCTGGCAAACACACAGCTGCGAGCTCGTCTTGGAGAGGGTACTTCAGCACAGCAGGCGCCAGGACAGGACGTCACCATGACCGACGCGTAGAGTTGGTTAGCAGCCTGTAGGTTGACGTTAGAAGTAGCTAGTGTCTAGCTGACTTTTGGAGAAATAAATGTAAGCGAGTAGAACTCTCTTTTGGGGTCAAGAACGCTTTTATGTAAGGTTAATCGCACTCTGGATGTAACTTTAAACTTGCTTTCATCATGGATGTAAGACTCGTTGTGAGCTAAGCAATGTTATGTGCTTTATTGTCTCCAATAAGTATGCTATTTGATGTACGCGGGAATTTTTATGCGCTTTAAAAATTGCCTTGTGTATGTGAAATTATTCCGTCTCAGCATGCTGATGTCTCATGTACGCAATTTTATTTTTGTAATCACATTGTGATCATTATTGAATGATTTTGAGATGACGACTCTGAATAATTGTATCTCTATTTTGTTGAATGAATTTTATCTCTTTGGATAAATTCAATTAGCACAACTGTATAATTTTCTCTCGTCATTTCAACTTTTCAGATGCGCACCCGTGGTGGTGGAAGTGGTGGAAATGATGGGGGTATCCCAAATCCTCCGCCCGCTGACCCAGTTGAGCTGTTGCTCAGTTCCTGGGAAGCCAGAGGAATATTGAGAATTTGATGCGTACTCACCTGGAGCAAAGGAATCAAGGCGGTGGTGGCAATGGAGGCAAGAATCAGTTTAGTGACTATCGTGCCTTTCTGGATACCAAGCCGCCCATCTTCAGGGAGGCAGAAGAACCAATGCAAGCAGCTGAATGACTTAACACCATTGAGCAAAAATTCAAGCTGATTCGCATGAATGAGGCCACCAAAGCAGAATATGCTTCTCATCAGTTGCATGGTCCCGCAGGGATATGGTGGAATTCTCATCGTTCTTCACTGCCTGCGAATACTGTGGTGACTTGGGATCAATTCTGTGAGGCTTTCAAGGGGCATTTTATTCCCCCTAGTCTCCTGGCACTTAAGCATACAGAATTTATGAGGCTGATTAAAGGCACTAAAACTCTTACAGAATATTTGCATGCCTTCAACCACTTGTCTTGCTATGCCACAGAATTTGTTAACACTGAGACTAAGAAGATTGTTAGCTTAAAGAGAGGCCTGAATCCTAAATTAGCTAAGAATCTGGCTGGCAATAAAAGTACCACTTTCAATGAATTTATCAGTGATGCATTGACTCAGGAAAGTCTCAACAATGTGTATTCTGCTTCTAAGGGAAAGAAGAGGGTCTTTGATACTGGTACATCTCAGCAGAGGGCTCCTATGAGTACAGGAGTTCGATTCCGTCCACCTTTGGCTAAATTCAAGCCGCCACAAAAGAAGAATGTACAGCAGAATGCTAAGAACTATCGCAAGCCCTTCACTGTGGCATTGCCCAAGGGTACAGCGCAAGGATAGCAGAGGCTAACTCCTTAGAAGAATCCATGCTGGAACCGTGGGCAGTTGGGTCATTGGTCCAATAACTGTCCTCATCCTAGGAAGAACAACTCTGGAAACAATTTCAATCGTCATGGTCATGTGCATTATGCTGCTATGGAAGAGATTCCAGCTGGGGAGGTTGTCACGTTCCATGTCAATGATCACCCTGTAGTTGTACTTTTTGATTCTGGGGCATCACATTCATTCATGAGTGAAGCTTTTGCATCTAAGTACAATCAAGTTGTAGTGGAAGTTGATAGTGGGGCTTTTTGTATTAATGCTGCTGGGTCTCGTCTTGCTACCAATAAATTGGTTAGAGAAGTTAAAATTGACATAGAAAGAAGGAGGTATTTAGCTGATCTAGTCATTTTACCGGGGTTAGGAATGCATATAATTCTGGGTATGAATTGGATGAAGAAGCATGGGGTACTTATTGACACCACAACCCGAGTAATCATGCTTAGAGAACCTGATGGGAACGAAGCTTTTCTTGTACCACTCAATAAAGAGTTGCTGAATCAAGCAAGGGTGAATGCACTTTGAGAGAGGAAAATTTCAGATATCCCAGTGGTTTGTGAGTTTCCAGATGTTTTCCCTAATGACTTACCTGGTTTGCCCCCTGATAGAGAGGTGGAGTTTAAAATTGAGTTGTTACCTGGAACTGCACCTATCTCTAGGCATCCTTATATAATGCCACCAAATGAACTAGCTGAAATGAAAATACAATTGCAAGAGCTGCTAGACAAAGGTTTTATTAGGCCAAGTAGTTCTCCCTGGGGTTGTCCAGTCATCTTTGTTAAGAAGAAAGATGCTGCGTATATGTGTAGATTACAGACCCCTTAATGCAGTCACAACAAAGAACAAATACCCTCTACCCAGAATTGACATACTGTTTGACCAGTTATCCAAAGCCAAGGTCTTCTCTAAAATTGATTTGAGGTCGGGGTACCATCAAATTAAAATTCATCCTGAGGACATCCCAAAGACAGCTTTCTCAACTCGATATGGGTTATTTAAATATCTAGTCATGTCCTTTGGACTGACCAATGCTCCAGCACATTTCATGTACTTGATGAATTCAGTGTTTATGCCTGAATTGGACAAGTTTGTGGTGGTCCTTATTGATGATATTCTAGTATATTCTAAAAATACTGAAGATCATGCTGAGCATTTGAGAATAGTGTTGGGTCGGTTAAGGAAGCACAAATTATTTGCTAAGTTTAGCAAATGTGAATTTTGGTTGGACGAAGTTCCATTTTTGGGACATATTTTATCCAAAAATGGTATCTCTGTAGATCCCACTAAAGTTCAGCAAGTGCTAGATTGGAAGCCACCCACTTCTGTGCATGAGGTTTGTAGTTTTCTAGGATTGGCACGTTATTATAGGAGGTTTATCCCTGACTTCTCAAAAATAACCCGTCCCATGACCCAACTGCTACAAAAAGATGAAAGGTTTGCTTGGACTCCAGATTGTGAAAAAGCTTTTAGAACCCTTAGAACCTTGCTCACTAGTGCCCCAGTTTTAGCTCAACCTGATATTGAAAAGCCTTTTGATGTGTATTGTGATGCATCAAAAACTGGTTTGGGTTGTGTCTTGATGCAAGAAGGGAGAGTAATTGCTTATGCATCATGACAGCTTAGGAAGCATGAACAAAATTACCCCACTCATGACTTGGAGTTGGCTGCAGTGGTACATGCCTTAAAATTTGGAGGCATTACTTGATGGATAACTTGTGTCATGACTTTACTGATCACAAAAGTTTAAAAATACTTCTTTACCCAGCCAGAGTTGAACATGAGGCAAAGGAGGTGGTTAGAGCTAATTAAGGATTATAATTTAGAGGTGCACTATCATCCTGGGAAGGCTAATGTAGTAGCGGATGCTCTTAGTAGAAAGGCACATGGAGAGGTACAAGCTATTGTCCCAGAAGAGAAATTCAATCTGATGCATCCTATAGTAGTGCATAACATTGAGCTCAGTTATTCTATAGAAAATAAAATCAAAGAATTGTATAAAACTGATGTTGGTGTATTTCATGCCAAAAGGAGAATGAAGGAAGAAGGAAGCAAACATTTTAGGGTAGATGAACAAGGAGTTATGTGGTTCAAGGATCATTTGGTAGTGCCCAAAGATAAGGAACTTAGGAATATGATCCTAGAACAAGCCCATTCTTCCAAACTTTCTATTCATCCTGGTAGTAGCAAAATGTATCAAGATCTAAAACCTTATTATTGGTGGACCAAAATGAAGAAGGAAATTGCAGCTTATGTTGCAAGGTGTGACAACTGTCGTTGAGTCAAGGCCGATCACCTGAAACCCGGAGGTTTGCTTCAGCCTTTGCCCATTCCAGGATGGAAATGGGATGAGAATAGTATGGATTTTATCACAGGATTGCCTCCCACAAACAAAGGAATGGATTCTATTTGGGTAATTGTAGATAGGCTCACCAAGTCTACACATTTCCTACCTGTTAGATCAAATTATCATGCTGAGGATTATGCTGAAATATATGTAGCCAATATTTTGAAGTTGCATGGTATTCCTAGAACTATTGTCTCTGACAGAGGTCCTCGGTTCACAGCTCGTTTTTGGGAGTTGTTGCACAAGGGGTTAGGCACTAATTTAGTGAGAAGCTTAGCCTATCATCCTCAAACCTCTGGACAAACTAAAAGGGTTAATAAAATTTTAGAGGATATGTTGAGAGCTTGTCTCATTTCTTGTAAAGGTCCTTGGGATAAGTGGTTACCATTAGCAGAATTTCCTTACAATAACAGTTATCAAGAGAGTATTCAAATGGGTCCATTTGAAGCTTTGTATGGAAGAAAATGTAGAACTCCTTCGAATTGGATTGAGCCTAGTGAACGTAGGTTTTATGGTGTTGATTTTATTAAGAAAGCTGAAAAACAAGTTAGGATAATCCAACAAAACATGAAGGAAGCACAGTCTAGGCAAAAGAGTTATGCTGACAAGAGGAGGTGACCATTGGAATTTGAAATTGGAGATTCGGTGTACTTGAAAGTATCACCAATGAAGCTGGTAAAACGTTTTGGTGTAAGGCAAAAGTTGGCCCCTAGGTATGTAGGCCCTTATCAAATCACAGAAAAGATTGGCAATGTGGCTTATAGGTTAGCTTTACCACCAGAAATGGGATATATCTTTGATGTGTTCCATGTCTCTCAGTTAAAGAAGTGCTTGAGAGTGTCTGATGAAAGAATGGATGTTAGGGATGTGAAACTCAAATCTGACTTGTCCTTTGTCCAACAACCCGTTAAAGTTCTTGATATGAAGGAAAGAGTTACTAGGCGTAACACTTTTAGGTTCTTTAAGGTGGTTTGGAGTAACTAAAGTGAACGGGGTGCAACTTGGGAGCGAGAGGATTATCTTGAAAAAGAATACCCAACGTTTCATGAAAAATGGTAGGTAATCAAATCTCGGGGATGAGATTCTTTTTAAGGGGGGTAGGCTATAACATCCCTGATGTTGTCTTGCATTTTTGCATTGCATTTCATGTCATCTGCATCATTTATATGTATGTTTATTTTATCCAAATGCAATGCTTAGTCTTGGTTATGTTTATACATTAATTAGTATGCTTAAAATTCCATGTTTGATTATGAGTGTACTGCTGTTGGTTGTAATTCTATACATGTATGTGTCCAAAAATATCAATTTTGTCCCAAATATACACCTAAAGGCCTCCTAACAAAACCCTAGGTAAATTTTAATTTAGATGCACAATTAGGTCAAGCTCATATTGACAAAGTTGTTGATCTTGAAATTCTGAGCAACTTTCATGTTTTGAGTTTTTCCTAAAAACATCATTTGGGTGCTCAAAAATACATTTAAAAATTAGTTCAGAAAACTGCTCGATTTGGAAGCTACCCGATTTGGAAATTTCCGGTTTGGGAAATACTGCTGGTTTTGAAACTGACGGAAATGGAAACTGCCGGTTTGGGACATTCCGGTTTTGGCAAATGCCATTTCTGGCCCGGCCCCACCCGTCAGTGGCGCGAGTGAGCCGCGCGTCGCGCGCGCGTCGGTTGCGTCGCCCGTACGCCGGCGGAACGCCGTCTTCGCGCGGCGGTTTGGAGAAACCGCCCACCCTGCGTCTCGTCGTGGTCGCCTTTATCAGTTCTTGTCCCCCACTCACTTCCTTGCCCTCCTCATTTCATCTGCCACCTCGTTTCACTCCGTCTGCCATGGGAGGGCTCGGGTGAAGCTCGCTGTGCCCTAGCTACCGCATCGGCCCCGTCTTTGGTTGCGGTGTCGTCCTCGTCTTCGCGTGACTCCAGCACATGCCCGTGTCCAGTTGCCTGCCTGCATTTCGCGCGGTAAGGGCGTCTTCCACCTCACACCCGCACGGTCCTGCCATGGACGGCCGCACCGCGTCGCACCATGGCCGGTCATATCCCGCACCTAGCTCACGCACCGGATCTTGTTTTGAGCACGCACTAGGTCACATAACACGCTGTGAAGACATTACCGCCAGTGATGCATTGGTTTCTCTGGAATGCCGTCTTGCCGACGCGTCCGCTATGAGCGCCGCCGAGGTCGAACACCTCACGCACGGCCTCACCGTCACACCAAATCACGACCTAGCGCGAGCATCGCGTGTTTTAGGGTTTACTTGTGTCACTGTGAAGATGAAATCGGACCGCGATTGCTTCCCGGTTCGGAATGGCACTTCGGGCATGAACCGTCATGTCCGCCACCTTAGGGTTTGAGGTCGAGCTCGTCTTGCTCACCGCAGCACTTACCACTGTCACGAATCAGTCCACAGCACTTCACGGATCACGTTTCGGTCACTAATCGCATCGATTTTGGCCCAGGTTCGCCGGAGCAGCTTCACCGTCACCACCGTCCCGCCATCACCGCCGGTGAGCTCCCTGTTGACTGTCGCACTCGGATTTTCGTACCTCGTTAGATCCGCCGTGATGCGCGGAGTCCGTTGGTCTAGGTCTTGTCGCTGATTAGGTCGTTGCCGGCGAGTTCGCCGCCGTCGAAGCCGTGTCGTCCCCTGTTTTTCCCCTTCCCCTGTTTCGTCCGACTAGCAAATGGGCCCGCGGCACATTGGGCCCCGCGCGTCAGTTGGAAGAAAAGAAAAAGAGAAAGAAAATGAATTTTCTTATTTTTGCAAAAATGCTCAGAAATTCATATCTACAGTTTGGTAAATGGGTTTTTAGTGAAATCAAATTTGTTAGTCTTGTAAAAGCTTGCTCTATGTGATAAAAATATAAAACAATATGTGTTCTGTGGAAAAATAAATTAATATGATTTATTTTCTGATCTGCTATTTATTATGATAAATCCATAGATAAATATCTAAGAATGATAAAAATGTAAATCTTGCTCTGTAATTCATTTTGTTACATGCTGAGTCTGATAAAAATATATCTTGATGACTTTCTGTGTAAAATATTGGAGCTACAGTTCAAGTGTATTCTTGCATGTCAATTTTGAGAAATTCATAATAATATATAGTGGCAGTTTTGATGTGTAGATTTTTTGTACCTCTGTTATATGCCTGATACTTGGTTTTGATACATTGAAACCTGTTGTTAAATCAATTTGGTAGTACAAAGTATTTTTAGGCCTTTGTTTATGCTTAATTATGGCAAAAATGGTTTGGTCAGGTTAAAATGATTATTTGGCTGTGAATTTTGGTCAGTGAGATTCTTATGCTATAAGTTGAACTGCTGTAAAACGATTCCTTAGGCTCGAAGCAACTTTTCGGAAAACGATCAATTCCCGGTGCGAGGAAACTTCACGGGACGTGAGAAGACTTCACGATGAAGAAAAGCGAGGAGACCTGCCAGGTGGGGCCGATCGGCCCCACTTCCAGGCTGGCCGGCCTGGGCCCACCTGGAAGCCTCTCTACTTCGCCACATCAGCCTCCAACCGATGTAAAGATTGAATCTCTGCCGTAGGTTAAGTCGATTTGATCCGAGTGCTGTCGTTGCTCCGGGGACTATAAATAAAGGGGCAGGGCTCCCCCTAGAAACCCTAATTCATTATTCAGATCTTTGCTTAGGGTTTAGCCATGCTTCTAGTAATTAGAGGTCTTCTAATTAGAAGCCTTCTAATTCTAGTAATTAGAAGCCCTAGGTAATTAGAGCTAGCTAATCAGAGATGATTAGATCTCATTAGATCTAATCATTAGAAATAGAGATAGAGAGGAGAGGAGAGAGTTGATGAGGAGCCGGATTTGTTGGATCTCCTCAATTTGTACTTCTTCAACTCTGGATCATCTTCGAGTAATTTCCAGGTTCTTATTCTAATTTCTCAATTTAATTAAGTTCAGTTATTATTATTATTATTTTACTTACGAGATCTCCACTCTTATTGAGTGCTCTAGTTATCACGTGTAATTAGAGTAGTAAACGTTAGTGTTAGACGTGGTGTCTAGACTAGGGTTTACCTGAGTTTGCGCCCAAACCTACGGATAGTTGTGGTAGCCCCAGGGGTGACAGCTCTGACCAGGCCTTTGTAATCCACCACGTACGGTTTGTTCTCGTAGAGCTTTTTGGCAGCCTTAGCCCGATTACCCCTTCCTAGTCTATTCGAGAATCGGGAGAGAGGTACTATTGTTCCGAAGTAAGTGAGTATAGTAAGACTAACCTTGATTAGATAGTTGACCTAGAAGACCTTAGAATTCCTCTTTACCCCTAAAAACATTTTATCTTTTCTTTCCTTGGACATTCTTGACCATTACTAGTACACTTCACGTTCCCTATGGAAATCGATACATTGGAAATCCTCGGGTGAAAGCAACAGCGTATCCGTGCGCTGCGGATTTATTTGTATGCATTAAAAATACCAATAGTGCCAAATATAAATAAGAGGGGTAGTATCCATAGGATAGTGGTAGATAAAAGGAATAAAAGATAAAAGATAAAACTAATCTTACATGATCTAGTTACACTCAACGTTCTCTAATGCAACCGTTCTCCCCGACAACGGCATCAGAAATGCTTTTGGTATTTGTTAAGCCCACATAAATATTATATAGATGAATAATCCACAGTGCACGGATACCGGTGAGCACTTCACCCGGGAGATGGTTTTAAATATCGTATCCACAAGGAGAATGGTGATATAGAGTAGCTGAGAATAACACTAATCCCTGAGCGGCTTACAAGGATTGAGAGGGGTAAAGAGATAAGGGAGCCATTTATGATAATCTTAATCCGTTCCTTCTATTTATGTTGATACTATCCTTATGGGGAGTTGATAAAAGGAAAGAAACTTGCAAAGAGTGCTATCCTTACCAATTATTCTGCTGTGTTCCTACATCGGGAGGTGGGCTACAGGGAATTAATGAAGCGGTAGGTCACCTTCGTTAGTTACCACCAAATCCAGAAGATAGGGTGCACTTACGAGCTAGCTAGTCTAAACACCATGCTTAACTAGGCACAACAACTTCAATCAAGAGCAAACCGAAAATGAAGTACTCTAAAAGAGTTGCAAACTGTAAGAATAACAGAACAATGATACTTACTCGAATAAGAGTTGATCTCCATAAAGTCTCAAGAACAAGCTCCAATGGAACTTGATCCCGAAGGTCAGATGAAGAGGAGATACCGACAAGTCCGGATCTTCCTTCAACTTCGCCTCCACCAATACTTCTAAATCTCTAAATAAGACTAGTTGAATCTCTCTGAAGACTTCAAAACTAATCTCTCAACTTGAATGCTCTACCCTTCTATTCTATTCTAGGGCTTCTACTTGAAGAGGTTGGATTGATAATGACTAGAATGAATTAGGGTTTCATCCAGGGACCAGAGGGTTTCTTTTATAGCCCGGAGGGCACGAGAGCCATCGGATCAAACCAACTTAAATCAACGGCCGAGATATAATTTTATGACATCCTTAGGTCGGTTGTGAACCGACATAAGAGGGGAGTCGCTGACAAGTGGGGCCAGGGCGCTGGCGCGCCCACCTGCAGGGCGCCGGCGCGCCCTTGTCTCTGACAGGTGGGTCCCGCTTGTCAGGGGTGTCTTCTAGATCCTTCTTTTCTTCGTGCCGAAGCATATATAATTCTTTTGTGATAATTCCGACATGTGTAAATCTTCGGATTCTCTCGTAATGGAGTAGGATTCTTCCTCTTTTGTAGATTAGTCCCTGAAAATGCAACAATTTCACAAAACTCATGGAACTTTATTAGTTGAAACCCTATATCTATGTTTATTATTCTTTTTAATCCATTTCCATGTCTTGTTGACTATTGATTTCATAAGTTATAAGTGTCAACAATTGCCTGCTGAGAAATTTGGGATTCTATCATTTTATTAAAGCTATGTTGATTTTTGATCGCAGAAGAAAAACTTTCCATTCTATTATTAATAGTTTCTAGCATTTTATCATTGGAAGCTAACTTCTTAGATAGATTATCCATTATTTTCCTTGATTTTGTACTCTCTCTCTTAAAGGTGACAGATTATAATTATTGTAAGCATTATTACCTTGGTAATTACCTGAGTAGTTAGGCCTTTGCTGGTTCCATCCTTGATTTTGTTGACGACGATTGTTGATGTAGTTCAATTCCTCGTCAAGTTCAGGGCAATTATTTCCGGTATGCCCAGTGTTTCCACATTCTTCACATGTCATTCGTGATTCATATATTTTCATGACTTCCATCTTCTCAGGGGCTCTCTCATCGAGCCTCATCATGATTAAGTCCATCTTGGCAGACAACATGTCTACCTCCTTAATTTGGTGCATTCCTGTTTTGCGGGGTTGATGTTCTTCATTCCAACCTTGGTTGGAAGCCATCTTCTCCATAAGCTCAGTAGCTCAAGGTAGTGTGAGTGATAAGAAAGCACCTCCAGCAGCAGCATCCATGGTCTCACGGTACTATTCTTAAGCCCGTGGTAGAAAGTTTGCATAAGTAACCAGCTCTCCATCCCGTGGTGTGGACATTCTTGAATGTAGTCTTGAAAGCGCTCCCACGCTTTAGGAACGGATTCATCGTACTGTTGCTGAAAACTTGAGATTTTCCCTCGAAAGGCATTTGTCTTTCCTATAGGAAAGAACTTGGCTAGGAAAGCAGTTGAGCAAAGTGCCCAAGTAGTGTGTCTCTCTCTGTTGGCATAGAACCATTGCTTCGCCTTTCCCAATAGTGAGAATGGAAAGAGGCGTAGTAATATGGCATCTCTTGGAACATCTCTGATATTGAAAGTGCTGCAAATCTCCAGAAAGTGTTGGAGATGTGCATTAGCAAATCTCGCCTATTTGTGTAGCGATAAATGGGTCCTCAATACATTACGTGATGCAAAGTGATATCATTAACCTATTTGGATGGGTAAGTTTGGCTAGCACCCTTCCCCGGCAACGGCGCTAGAAATGCTTGTTGGTATTTACTAACGTCATTACTAAGAATGGAGTTAATCTCACTCATAGCAATGGCACCAGAATGTTAATCAGGTATTGCTTCGGATCATTACCATGGGTGGAGTTAATCTCACCCATAATAGGTCAAAGGTATACCACCACATTTCTTAGCATTACTTAATACTAGGTTGTCACACCCTAGCGGTAACACTAGAGAAAGCGTAGATGATAATCTTAACTATGTCACTTATTATCTTAATAGTAGAATAAATAATATGTTTTCCGCAAGCGCACAGATAGAATTACCATTGTTGCATTTCACCGGGAGTAAACCAGGTATCGTTATTTATATTTTACCACAGGGAAGGGGTAGGCTAATGGGTTGTAATGATATCTCACTTTGGTAGTGTAATGTAGAGTAAAACATATAGAATCAAACTACTCTCAACAGGGATAAGTCACAAGATAATGATAATAATAAAGATAGCTTCATGTCAAAGATCATGGTGTGCCACTAGAATGTATCATAAAGGCAATAATAGGTAGTATAGGTAGAATAGAGAAATATCCCTAAGTTATTCCTAATTATATGTTAATGGTTATCATGATTAGTGCAGTACACCTAGGAGTCATTACTAGAGATCATTTATATCTACGCATGATGAATATTACTAAGGAAGATCAAGAACAGAGCTTGTCCACCAGAGCAACAATGTTCAACTAAAGGTCCTACATGCGGGGAGTGGACAACAGAGGACTCAATAGAAGTATCACATCCACGATCTACCACATAACCCAGAATGTAGGGTGTAATTGCAGGAAAACAAGGTATAAGCACCACGCTTAAACTATGCTTGCCACTCCCCAAGACGTCATAAGATGAGCGCTATACAATTCCATGCTTGAATATAAACTCCTAATTATGCTAAGCATATAATCATAATAAACACTAAAGCATATAACTATGAATGTAATCATTGCATAGATCAAAGTCATAACAATTATAGCAAACACAATACTTATACAACGATACAAGAGAGAAGATCGAGAAGCAATCGCTTCCTTCAACTCCTTGACGATCAGGGATCAAGACAAGCTTGTCTCCCTCTAGTTCTAGTCTAGATATCTAATGCTCTAATTATGGTGGAAATCTAGGGCTTGAGATCTTGATGAGTTGAAGACTTGAAGACTTGATCAAATGACTTGATAACAAATTGGTATGAGTTAGGGTTTCACCCGGGGGGTAGGGGGGGTATTCTTTTATAGCCCGAAGCGAAGCACGAGAGCCATCGGATCAAAATGACTTAAATCAACAGCCGAGATATATTTTCTGACATCCTTAGGTCGGTTGTGAACCGACTTAAGAAGGGGGTCACTGACAGGTGGGGCCAGGGCGCCGGCGTCGTAGTAACATCCCTGATGTTGTCTTGCATTTTTGCATTGCATTTCATGTCATCTGCATCATTTATATGTATGTTTATTTTATCCAAATGCAATGCTTAGTCTTGGTTATGTTTATACATTAATTAGTATGCTTAAAATTCCATGTTGATTATGAGTGTACTGCTGTTGGTTGTAATTCTATACATGTATGTGTCTCCAAAAATATCAATTTTGTCCACAATATACACCTAAAGGCCTCCTAACAAAACCCTAGGTAAATTTTAATTAGGTGATACGTCTCCGACGTATCTATTTTCTTATGATCCATGCTTGTTTTCATACCATTTGCTACATGTTTTGTTTACATCTTATAGCATTTTTATGCATTTTTGGAACTAACATATTAACAAGATGCCCCAGTGCAAGTTCCTGTTTTCTGCTATTTTTCCGTTTCAGAAAAGTACTTAAGGAAATATTTTCGGAATCGGACGGGACAAAAACCCAGGATCTTATAATTTCGTCACGCACACGGAGTCCAAAGGGGAGCCGAAGACGCACCAGAGGGCGACCACACCCTAGGGTGGCGCGGCCCACCTGTCTGCCGCGCTACAGGTGGTGTGGCCCCCTCGGGCCTCCACCGACACCGCCCTTTCGCCTATATAATCCCCCCGACGAGAAAACCCTAAGTACCCGATCAAAATTCCAGAAAAACATCTGTCACCGCCGCCGTCGTCAACCCTAGTTCGGGAGGGTTCTGAAGCTCTCCCCGGCACCCTGCCGGAGAGGGGAATCATCGCCGGGGGCTCTACACCACCATGCCCCCCTCCGGACAGATGTGTGAGTAGTTCATCCTTGGAATAGGGTCCATGCAGTAGCTAGATGGTTGTCTTCTCCACTTGTGCTATCATGTTTAGATCTTGTGAGCTGCCTATCATGATCAAGATCATCTTATTGTAATGCTACATGTTGTGTTTGCTGGGATCCGATGAATAGAGAAGTACCTTGTGATGTTGATTATTGATATTATCATGTCTATGTTATTTGTGATCTTGCATGCTTTCCGGTACTTGTAATTGCCTTGATCAGTAGTTGCTTGTATCTCCAAGAGGGAGTATTTATGCTAGATAGTGGGTTCGGTCCCTGTGTGCCTTGGCTTGAGTGACAGAAACATATAAGGATGGGGGAGTGCCGTTGCTACTAGGAAGTAAACTTTATGCACAGTTCTTCATGCAATTGTCTGTTGCTTGCAACTTAATACTGGAGAGATTTTACGGTATGTTATCTCAAAGGTGGACTATTTAGGCATAGGTGTATGCTTGGAACAGCTATCTATGTATTTTGTCGTAATGCCCAAAGCATCTCATATAGACATCTCATCCTCTGTATTATGCAATGTTCATGCATTGTCATGCATTCTCTATTCTGTCAATTGCCCAGCTGTAATTTGTTACCCAGCATGTGTAGTATTTTATTTATGGAGAAGACATCACTAGTGAACTGTGGACCCCGGTCTATTCTTTTACATCTGCAATTAAATCAACTGCTCTACGCTTCATTTACTGCAACAAGCTTCCTTCCACACATACATTTAATCCTTTGTATTCAGCAAGGCCGGTGAGATTGACAACCTCACTGCTTCGTTGGGCAAAGTAGTTTGATTGTGTTCTGCAGGTTCCACTGTCTCCCTGCAACAGCTTTTTTTCTGGCACCGTTGCTGGTCAACACGCCAAGCACATTTTCTGGCGCCATTGCAGTTGTGGACAACCTTCTGAAGCATTCCTCACTCCTATTGGTTCGATAACCTTGGTTTCTAACTGAGGGAAAACTTGCTGCTGTGCTCCTCTTGATTGATTAACACCTCTCGCGCTATCATTAGGTCAAGCTCATATTCACAAGTTGTAGATCTTGAAATTCTGAGCAACTTTCATGTTTTGAGTTTTGAGTTTTAGTAGCAACTTCATGTAGGTGATGTACTTTTTAGTAGCTTTTGTGCTACTGCTTCACTCCAGTGATGAGGATGAGTAAGCCATAGGGCAATGGCTGGTCTGTTTAATTATGTTACTCTTATCTAAGTTTCGTTTGGAATGACTATGGTACTGGCATCTATGAACAAGACTACTTTGGTTTGTAAAACTTAAGCACTTCCGCACTAAGTACTCTGATGTAATATTATAAGGAACTCTATGGTTATGTATGAAATGTTCTATGTTGTAACATCTAGCATGTGGTGTTGAATCATTCGATCTTGGTATGACGTTGTTTGAAATCCTCCGAGATTTTCGGACTACCGTGTGTATAATGGGCGCAAGTATGTGGCTTGATCAAATATTTGGTCCTCAATGTATTTGTGCTCTTATAAATTGGACAGTTCTATTACAGCTAGTACCAGAGCATGGTTAGCATTTACACTTCATATGTGTATTTACAAATAAAACTATTTATGAAAACTAAAGTTAAATGCCAGTAGTCATTCCCTATGCCCCGTTTAAGGATATTAGGTGGCTTATATATATTTGTGGCTAACCCGGGAATTGCATTCATGTGGGTGTTCATTTTTGTTTTAGTTGTGAGAGCATGGTCATTACAGTATTGGCCTAGGGGAGTGATACATGATTGTGGATCATGTTGTACATCTGACTATATACTCTGTCCGCTAACAAGTATATACGAGGGATGTTGGGCGTCGACCTTGGATGGCTCGCACCGTAACATGCTTGGGGGTATGTGTGCGGTGTTTGTAGGGTATGGCCCGTCGGACTCCATAAACCACGAATATATGGTAGGGAAATCCTCACATATTATATAGCCATATATGTTGTATAGATGAAAATTCTTCTTGATCACCCTCTATTATTTTTACAATGCATTCATATGGGTTGGGCTGAAATGAATCTTCTGCAGGTACACTAACTACGCAAATCTTGTAGACCGTGTAGTACGTATGTGACAGAACGTATGTATGCCACCGTTATAACGTTAGAATTTTTAGAAAAGTGAGAACGTACGGTACGTGCATGCATCATATAAATCATCATAGCATATCATGTCATACTTGCTTCCCCTTAAAAATTCGTCCTTACTAATTTCGTAAAAATTTCAATTTAAATGTAATCCTCTGTCTCACAAATAAATTGCACCTTGTTGTAATACAGATGTCAGAATCTGAGGAGGAGCTGGTGGGGTCACCATACACTTGTCTGTCTCAGTTTGGCACCCCCACTCTGCTGTGGCGTGTCCTGCATTCAGTGGGATACACCGAGGATCCTCGAAAATACAATCCCTCCTGCGCTCACGTGTCCCCGTCTATCCCCTACCTTTCTTCCTCTTCCGTTTGCTTCAAGATTGGTGACAGGTGTTTGTAGAGAAGTCCAAAACTAAATCCAATTTGTATCTTAAGGTCCTTCAATTTTTGCACAAAACACGTTACAATTCCCTATCTCATATTTCACTCCAACCTGGACAACGGATCAGAGAATAAAGGGGGCCAACCTGGACAATGAAATGATAGTTTCATACACAAGAAAAAGACCAGAAAATCCAGAAGAAGGATGCGATTCGGATCGGATCAGAGGAGCGGAAAATCAGAAAATTAAACACAACATGTACACAAATTCGGATCTCACTAAAGAATCTCCAAAACGGCCGCACTGACACACCCATGGAAAACTGCTGCTACGATGATGAAGGAGCAGCGCGGCGGACGTCGACGTCGGCGGCGCTCGAGCTTGGGGACGGCCTCACGTCGTCGCCGTGGCTGGCACCGTCGCCGGCCGGACTCGCGCTCCCTTCGCTGCCGTCGGCGCTGCCCTTCGTATGGCATAGATCCGGCTGAGGATGGTGACGAGAGGCCGTGGATCTGAAGCAGGAGACCGTGCTTGATGCTGGGAGCGCCGTCTCCACGCCGATCTGGAGGAGAGGGGCATGCTCGGGGCGCTCGAGGTTTGAGGAGCGTCGTCTCCTGCTCCGTCTGTTGGAGGGTGGAGGGTCAGTTGTGGACAAGAACGTGAGAGATAGGGAGGAGAGAGAGTGGGAAATGGACTTGTCCACTTCGGACTCTATAGGGATGTGAAGATGGACATGTACAGGTTGGTTTTTGCAAAGTGAACATCACACATCTCAAACAGGTCCAGCAACGGTGACGATAGGACGGGAACGCGCTAGCCAGGTGGAAAAAACGCGTCGCGAGGATCCTGCTTATTACTGGAGGACCTTAGCACGGAGGATGCTCATTTTGGCAGGACGCGAGTTTTCATTTCACCCTTGGAGGAGAGAACCTGAATGGGCCGGTTGGAGGGCCAACTGTGGAGCAGGGTGTGTTTGGGAAGGAGCACAAGTCCTAGCTCTATGGATTCTTGGCGATATCAGTATGAAGTATGGACCACAGTTGACTAAGAGTCCACTAGCAGACTGGCCTAAGGTGAACACCAGGGAGGTGATATGGCCACAGAATGTTGGTAGCCGTTGTACAAGAGTACTTATGAGAGAGCTGGTTGCTCCAGCAATGCCATGAGCTCCCTCTTCTGTGTGCTGCAGGCATTCCATGCTAGGGAGAAGACATATTATGAGACCCTTGATGAGATGGAGATCCTAGTAGAGACAGCTGAGAGAGTAGCTGCTAAGCTGGCTAGATGCAAGCAAAAGAAGAGTACCATCACTAACTGGTGGATGGAGGCTCAGACAGAGGCTGTTCGGTACTTACAGCAGCATAACAATGCACTTGCTGCTAGAAATGCAGCGTTTCGTGAGAGAGATGCAGTTGTTGCTAAGAAAGAGGACAAGAGAGCCCTGCACAAGACTATGTTAGCGATGGAGAAGAGTTTCAGGGAGGACTATGCACTAGAGCTGGGGCGACTCCATAAGGAGTGTGCGCGAGATATTGAGGACACCAAGAGTAAGGCTACGGACTTGGAGCAGGAGTTGGAGATTGCTCGCGCCCGCTTCCAGGAGTTGGAGCTGGCAAACACACAGCTGCGAGCTCGTCTTGGAGAGGGTACTTCAGCACAGCAGGCGCCAGGACAGGACGTCACCATGACCGACGCGTAGAGTGGTTAGCAGCCTGTAGGTTGACGTTAGAAGTAGCTAGTGTCTAGCTGACTTTTGGAGAAATAAATGTAAGCGAGTAGAACTCTCTTTTGGGGTCAAGAACGCTTTTATGTAAGGTTAATCGCACTCTGGATGTAACTTTAAACTTGCTTTCATCATGGATGTAAGACTCGTTGTGAGCTAAGCAATGTTATGTGCTTTATGTCTCCAATAAGTATGCTATTTGATGTACGCGGGAATTTTTATGCGCTTTAAAAATTGCCTTGTGTATGTGAAATTATTCCGTCTCAGCATGCTGATGTCTCATGTACGCAATTTTATTTTTGTAATCACATTGTGATCATTATTGAATGATTTTGAGATGACGACTCTGAATAATTGTATCTCTATTTTGTTGAATGAATTTTATCTCTTTGGATAAATTCAATTAGCACAACTGTATAATTTTCTCTCGTCATTTCAACTTTTCAGATGCGCACCCGTGGTGGTGGAAGTGGTGGAAATGATGGGGGTATCCCAAATCCTCTGCCCGCTGACCCAGTTGAGCTGTTGCTCAGTTCCTGGGAAGCCAGAGGAATATTGAGAATTTGATGCGTACTCACCTGGAGCAAAGGAATCAAGGCGGTGGTGGCAATGGAGGCAAGAATCAGTTTAGTGACTATCGTGCCTTTCTGGATACCAAGCCGCCCATCTTCAGGGAGGCAGAAGAACCAATGCAAGCAGCTGAATGACTTAACACCATTGAGCAAAAATTCAAGCTGATTCGCATGAATGAGGCCACCAAAGCAGAATATGCTTCTCATCAGTTGCATGGTCCCGCAGGGATATGGTGGAATTCTCATCGTTCTTCACTGCCTGCGAATACTGTGGTGACTTGGGATCAATTCTGTGAGGCTTTCAAGGGGCATTTTATTCCCCCTAGTCTCCTGGCACTTAAGCATACAGAATTTATGAGGCTGATTAAAGGCACTAAAACTCTTACAGAATATTTGCATGCCTTCAACCACTTGTCTTGCTATGCCACAGAATTTGTTAACACTGAGACTAAGAAGATTGTTAGCTTAAAGAGAGGCCTGAATCCTAAATTAGCTAAGAATCTGGCTGGCAATAAAAGTACCACTTTCAACGAATTTATCAGTGATGCATTGACTCAGGAAAGTCTCAACAATGTGTATTCTGCTTCTAAGGGAAAGAACAGGGTATTTGATACTGGTACATCTCAGCAGAGGGCTCCTATGAGTACAAGAGTTCGATTCCGTCCACCTTTGGCTAAATTCAAGCCGCCACAAAGAAGAATGTACAGCAGAATGCTAAGAACTATCGCAAGCCCTTCACTGTGGCATTGCCCAAGGGTACAGCGCAAGGATAGCAGAGGCTAACTCCTTAGAAGAATCCATGCTGGAACCGTGGGCAGTTGGGTCATTGGTCCAATAACTGTCCTCATCCTAGGAAGAACAACTCTGGAAACAATTTCAATCGTTATGGTCATGTGCATTATGCTGCTATGGAAGAGATTCCAGCTGGGGAGGTTGTCACGTTCCCTGTCAATGATCACCCTGTAGTTGTACTTTTTGATTCTGGGGCATCACATTCATTCATGAGTGAAGCTTTTGCATCTAAGTACAATCAAGTTGTAGTGGAAGTTGATAGTGGGGCTTTTTGTATTAATGCTGCTGGGTCTCGTCTTGCTACCAATAAATTGGTTAGAGAAGTTAAAATTGACATAGAAAGAAGGAGGTATTTAGCTGATCTAGTCATTTTACCGGGGTTAGGAATGCATATAATTCTGGGTATGAATTGGATGAAGAAGCATGGGGTACTTATTGACACCACAACCCGAGTAATCATGCTTAGAGAACCTGATGGGAACGAAGCTTTTCTTGTACCACTCAATAAAGAGTTGCTGAATCAAGCAAGGGTGAATGCACTTTGAGAGAGGAAAATTTCAGATATCCCAGTGGTTTGTGAGTTTCCAGATGTTTTCCCCAATGACTTACCTGGTTTGCCCCCTGATAGAGAGGTGGAGTTTAAAATTGAGTTGTTACCTGGAACTGCACCTATCTCTAGGCATCCTTATAGAATGCCACCAAATGAACTAGCTGAAATGAAAATACAATTGCAAGAGCTGCTAGACACAGGTTTTATTAGGCCAAGTAGTTCTCCCTGGGGTTGTCCAGTCATCTTTGTTAAGAAGAAAGATGAGACACTGCGTATGTGTGTAGATTACAAACCCCTCAATGCAGTCACAACAAAGAACAAATACCCTCTACCCAGAATTGACATACTGTTTGACCAGTTATCCAAAGCCAAGGTCTTCTCTAAAATTGATTTGAGGTCGGGGTACCATCAAATTAAAATTCATCCTGAGGACATCCCAAAGACAGCTTTCTCAACTTGATATGGGTTATTTAAATATCTAGTCATGTCCTTTGGACTGACCAATGCTCCAGCACATTTCATGTACTTGATGAATTCAGTGTTTATGCCTGAATTGGACAAGTTTGTGGTGGTCTTTATTGATGATATTCTAGTATATTCTAAAAATATTGAAGATCATGCTGAGCATTTGAGAATAGTGTTGGGTCGGTTAAGGAAGCACAGATTATTTGCTAAGTTTAGCAAATGTGAATTTTGGTTGGACGAAGTTCCATTTTTGGGACATATTTTATCCAAAAATGGTATCTCTGTAGATCCCACTAAAGTTCAGCAAGTGCTAATTGGAAGCCACCCACTTCTGTGCATGAGGTTTGTAGTTTTCTAGGATTGGCACGTTATTATAGGAGGTTTATCCCTGACTTCTCAAAAATAACCCGTCCCATGACCCAACTGCTACAAAAAGATGAAAGGTTTGCTTGGACTCCAGATTGTGAAAAAGCTTTTAGAACCCTTAGAACCTTGCTCACTAGTGCCCCAGTTTTAGCTCAACCTGATATTGAAAAGCCTTTTGATGTGTATTGTGATGCATCAAAAACTGGTTTGGGTTGTGTCTTGATGCAAGAAGGGAGAGTAATTGCTTATGCATCACGACAACTTAGGAAGCATGAACAAAATTACCCCACTCATGACTTGGAGTTGGCTGCAGTGGTACATGCCTTAAAAATTTGGAGGCATTACTTGATGGGTAACTTGTGTCATGACTTTACTGATCACAAAGGTTTAAAAATACTTCTTTACCCAGCCAGAGTTGAACATGAGGCAAAGGAGGTGGTTAGAGCTAATTAAGGATAATAATTTAGAGGTGCACTATCATCCTGGGAAGGCTAATGTAGTAGCGGATGCTCTTAGTAGAAAGGCACATGGAGAGGTACAAGCTATTGTCCCAGAAGAGAAATTCAATCTGATGCATCCTATAGTAGTGCATAACATTGAGCTCAGTTATTCTATAGAAAATAAAATCAAAGAATTGTAGAAAACTGATGTTGGTGTATTTCATGCCAAAAGGAGAATGAAGGAAGAAGGAAGCAAACATTTTAGGGTAGATGAACAAGGAGTTATGTGGTTCAAGGATCATTTGGTAGTGCCCAAAGATAAGGAACTTAGGAATATGATCCTAGAACAAGCCCATTCTTCCAAGCTTTCTATTCATCCTGGTAGTAGCAAAATGTATCAAGATCTAAAACCTTATTATTGGTGGACCAAAATGAAGAAGGAAATTGCAGCTTATGTTGCAAGGTGTGACAACTGTCGTTGAGTCAAGGCCGATCACCTGAAACCCGGAGGTTTGCTTCAGCCTTTGCCCATTCCAGGATGGAAATGGGATGAGATAGTATGGATTTTATCACAGGATTGCCTCCCACAAACAAAGGAATGGATTCTATTTGGGTAATTGTAGATAGGCTCACCAAGTCTACACATTTCCTACCTGTTAGATCAAATTATCATGCTTAGGATTATGCTGAAATATATGTAGCCAATATTTTGAAGTTGCATGGTATTCCTAGAACTATTGTCTCTGATAGAGGTCCTCGGTTCACAGCTCGTTTTTGGGAGTTGTTGCACAAGGGGTTAGGCACTAATTTAGTGAGAAGCTTAGCCTATCATCCTCAAACCTCTGGACAAACTAAAAGGGTTAATAAAATTTTAGAGGATATGTTGAGAGCTTGTCTCATTTCTTGTAAAGGTCCTTGGGATAAGTGGTTACCATTAGCAGAATTTTCTTACAATAACAGTTATCAAGAGAGTATTCAAATGGGTCCATTTGAAGCTTTGTATGGAAGAAAATGTAGAACTCCTTCGAATTGGATTGAGCCTAGTGAACGTAGGTTTTATGGTGTTGATTTTATTAAGAAAGCTGAAAAACAAGTTAGGATAATCCAACAAAACATGAAGGAAGCACAGTCTAGGCAAAAGAGTTATGCTGACAAGAGGAGGTGACCATTGGAATTTGAAATTGGAGATTCGGTGTACTTGAAAGTATCACCAATGAAGCTGGTAAAACGTTTTGGTGTAAGGCAAAAGTTGGCCCCTAGGTATGTAGGCCCTTATCAAATCACAGAAAAGATTGGCAATGTGGCTTATAGGTTAGCTTTACCACCAGAAATGGGATATATCTTTGATGTGTTCCATGTCTCTCAGTTAAAGAAGTGCTTGAGAGTGTCTGATGAAAGAATGGATGTTAGGGATGTGAAACTCAAATCTGACTTGTCCTTTGTCCAACAACCCGTTAAAGTTCTTGATATGAAGGAAAGAGTTACTAGGCGTAACACTTTTAGGTTCTTTAAGGTGGTTTGGAGTAACTAAAGTGAACGGGGTGCAACTTGGGAGCGAGAGGATTATCTTGAAAAAGAATACCCAACGTTTCATGAAAAATGGTAGGTAATCAAATCTCGGGGATGAGATTCTTTTTAAGGGGGGTAGGCTATAACATCCCTGATGTTGTCTTGCATTTTTGCATTGCATTTCATGTCATCTGCATCATTTATATGTATGTTTATTTTATCCAAATGCAATGCTTAGTCTTGGTTATGTTTATACATTAATTAGTATGCTTAAAATTCCATGTTTGATTATGAGTGTACTGCTGTTGGTTGTAATTCTATACATGTATGTGTCCAAAAATATCAATTGTCCCAAATATACACCTAAAGGCCTCCTAACAAAACCCTAGGTAAATTTTAATTTAGATGCACAATTAGGTCAAGCTCATATTGACAAAGTTGTTGATCTTGAAATTCTGAGCAACTTTCATGTTTTGAGTTTTTCCTAAAAACATCATTTGGGTGCTCAAAAATACATTTAAAAATTAGTTCAGAAAACTGCTCGATTTGGAAGCTACCCGATTTGGAAATTTCCGGTTTGGGAAATACTGCTGGTTTTGAAACTGACGGAAATGGAAACTGCCGGTTTGGGACATTCCGGTTTTGGCAAATGCCATTTCTGGCCCGGCCCCACCCGTCAGTGGCGCGAGTGAGCCGCGCGTCGCGCGCGCGTCGGCTGCGTCGCCCGTACGCCGGCGGAACGCCGTCTTCGCGCGGCGGTTTGGAGAAACCGCCCACCCTGCATCTCGTCGTGGTCGCCTTTATCAGTTCTTGTCCCCCACTCACTTCCTCGCCCTCCTCATTTCATCTGCCACCTCGTTTCACTCCGTCTGCCATGGGAGGGCTCGGGTGAAGCTCGCTGTGCCCTAGCTGCCGCATCGGCCCCGTCTTTGGGTTGCGGTGTCGTCCTCGTCTTCGCGTGACTCCAGCACATGCCCGTGTCCAGTTGCCTGCCTGCATTTCGCGCGGTAAGGGCGTCTTCCACCTCACACCCGCACGGTCCGCCATGGACGGCCGCACCGCGTCGCACCATGGCCGGTCATATCCCGCACCTAGCTCACACACCGGATCTTGTTTTGAGCACGCACTAGGTCACATAACACGCTGTGAAGACATTACCGCCAGTGATGCATTGGTTTCTCCAGAATGCCGTCTTGCCGACGCGTCCGCTATGAGCGCCGCCGAGGTCGAACACCTCACGCACGGCCTCACCGTCGCACCAAATCACGACCTAGCACGAGCATCGCGTGTTTTAGGGTTTACTTGTGTCACTGTGAAGATGAATCGGACCGCGATTGCTTCCCCGGTTCGGAATGGCACTTCGGCCAGCATGAACCGTCATGTCCGCCACCTTAGGGTTTGAGGTCGAGCTCGTCTTGCTCACCGCAGCACTTACCACTGTCACGAATCAGTCCACAGCACTTCACGGATCACGTTTCGGTCACTAATCGCATCGATTTTGGCCCAGGTTCGCCGGAGCAGCTTCACCGTCACCACCGTCCCGCCATCACCGCCGGTGAGCTCCCTGTTGACTGTCGCACTCGGAGTTTCGTACCTCGTTAGATCCGCCGTGATGCGCGGAGTCCGTTGGTCTAGGTCTTGTCGCTGATTAGGTCGTTGCCAGCGAGTTCGCCGCCGTCGAAGCCGTGTCGTCCCCTGTTTTTCCCCTTCCCCTGTTTCGTCCGACTAGCAAATGGGCCCGCGGCACATTGGGCCCCGCGCGTCAGTTGGAAGAAAAGAAAAAGAGAAAGAAAATGAATTTTCTTATTTTTGCAAAAATGCTCAGAAATTCATATCTACAGTTTGGTAAATGGGTTTTTAGTGAAATCAAATTTGTTAGTCTTGTAAAAGCTTGCTCTATGTGATAAAAATATAAAACAATATGTGTTATGTGGAAAAATAAATTAATATGATTTATTTTCTGATCTGCTATTTATTATGATAAATCCATAGATAAATATCTAAGAATGATAAAAATGTAAATCTTGCTCTGTAATTCATTTTGTTACATGCTGAGTCTGATAAAAATATATCTTGATGACTTTCTGTGTAAAATATTGGAGCTACAGTTCAAGTGTATTCTTGCATGTCAATTTTGAGAAATTCATAATAATATAATAGTGGCAGTTTTGATGTGTAGATTTTTTGTACCTCTGTTATATGCCTGATACATGGTTTTGATACATTGAAACCTGTTGTTAAATCAATTTGGTAGTACAAAGTATTTTTAGGCCTTTGTTTATGCTTAATTATGGCAAAAATGGTTTGGTCAGGTTAAAATGATTATTTGGCTGTGAATTTTGGTCAGTGAGATTCTTATGCTATAAGTGAACTGCTGTAAAAATATCAAGTCGTTTGAGATTCTGTAGATATGGGTTGCTGTTCAAGCTAAATCTTATTTGGTTAAGATAATTAGTTTTGAAAGGTCAATAAATTGAATGTGTATTTGTTATGGTCATGATTTGGCATGTTTTAAATAGTCATGCAATTTCTTTATACATATCTTGCTGTTTGGATGTATGATATTCCTCAATATCTATGTTATAGCTTAAACTGTTTAGAACTGCTAGTACCAGGTCTGGAAATCTGTTAATTGAGTTATCTAAATGATGTTCTCATGCTATGGTCCTTTTGTAAAAGTTGTAGTAAACTCTCTGATGTAGCTGCTGTTTAAATTTCAAGTCATTTGAATAAGTGGTTTAAGAGTTATGACTGTTCAAAGTTTGTGTCTTAAAACTGTCCTTCTCTGTTTGATCTGAGCAGCAGCAGTGTTTTGCAAATTTCATAACTATGAACTATCGAATTGGCTCTGGTGCATATTGAAACATTTGTAGACAATTTGTTAAGCTTTCGATAAATGTATCACACATGTTTACTGGGTTCCTGTACTGAGAGTTATGGTTGTTGCAAGTCTGCACTGTAATCTGTCCAAAAAAATCTGGGAACTTGTTTTGAGTTGTGTGATGGCAATCATGTCTTAAGATTAATTTAGGGAGTCTAAACCTGATATAAAAATGATGTTAATGCAGGTCCTAGAGTACTCACTGATGCTGAACAATTGTATCTTAGATTATTAGCAAAAGGTATCACTACTTCATGAAGATTTTGTTAGATGTTTTGTACTCAGTGAATGAGTGTCCAAGATAGTTAATTTGAATAGGTTTGCTTGCTGCAAAATTTATCTCCTTTGTACCTTAATCATCTCATCATGCCATCTCATGCATTGTATTACTTGTGCATTCATGATACTTATCAAGTGCATGCATATAGGTGTACCGGAAGGTGTTTCTCTGCTCGAGTTCGAGGGTTCGACTGCGGAGGAGGTAGCAGCAGCTCTAGCTTAGGAGGAGCCAGCAGAGGAGGCTGTGTCAGTGGAGGATCTGCCTGAGTGTCCAGATCACCGAGCTTCCACGTTCGTGCAAGGCAAGCCCCGGAGCATCTAACAAATCCTTATTTTTGGTTAACTCCTTATTACTTGTTATTATTGCATTTGAAATGTGTATCAGGTTCAGGAGTTGAGATGCAACCGTTGTTACATATCTTGGATATGTTCCCTTGTCCGGTATCCCAAATTTATCCTATGTTAGGTCCAGGATAGAAACCTATGCTTAGCCCTGCTTAGACGGTAGAAGTTGGGTGATTTCCTGTCATCCGCAGTATAGGTGATTATTTTATACTGGGAGTTGGTTATGGCTTTGATGATTGGTGGTTCACCCTTTTTGAAAAGAAAAATGGTGTGGGAGGGAACCCGGTAGTGACGGACAAGGCATGGAGGTCTTGGTCTGGAACTAACCCCCGCCTGTGCAGCTAAGGACTCGGGCTAATGTAGGCAATCTGTCAAGACGTTGAACGCATGCTCATTCACTTAGCTGGCCGGATAAGTCGTTCCGACCGCGAAGCCTAGTAGTTCGGATCAGGGCGAGTCTCGTGCCGCTTAATCGCGCCACTTCGCAAGTACGGATTCCTAGACCGTGGGCAAGTGCGGTATGCGCAACCAGCGGCGTCTGGTATCCTGGGACTGTGTTTCCTATAGGATTGCCGTAGCTTGAGCGACCTGGCTACCGTTACTTGGGGGTGTGCGGGTCTGCATGAGTCCGTTTTTGAATCGTTCCAATGGTGACCTTTGGCTGCCCTAGCTAGGTATGCCTGGTTTGTGATGAGAATACCCCTCAGCTGAGTACCAAATCGATTCGAGTCGCCGATGCCCCCGGTATGGTGGGAACCTTGACAGACCTTCTACACTGTAGTGATTTTCATAAGTATTACTTGAATTATAATTCGGACATGATATTGGAAGATGATGATTAAATGTTGTACATGGTTATTATGTTGTTGAATTAATCTCACATGTATGGCATTGGATAGTTGCTAATGTAGTTGATAAGTAAGTACTTAATAAATTATAAAAGATGCTGATCGAGTGCTGTTAATGCTGTTACGCAATTTAAATTCAGCTAGCTCCAGATAAAGCCTTGCATACTCCTTGGTGTCTTTATTTTTGGTTAGACGGTTAAGTCTTGCTAAGTACTCTTGTACTTAGGGTTTCATTCCCATTTCGTGCAGGTGATGTACTTTTTAGTAGCTTCTGTGCTAACTGCTTCACTCCAGTTGATGAGGATGAGTAAGCCATACTGCAATGGCTGGTCTGTTTAATTATGTTACTCTTATCTAAGTTTCGTTTGGAATGACTATAGTACTGGCATCTATGAACAAGACTACTTTGGTTTGTAAAACTTAGGCACTTCCGCACTAAGTACTCTGATGTAATATTATTAAGGAACTCTATGGTTATGTATGAAATGTTCTATGTTGTAACATGTGGCATGTGGTGTTGAATTATTCGATCTTGGTATGACGTTGTTTGAAATCCTTCGAGATTTCCGGACAACTGGGTTTATATGGGCGCAGGTATGTTGGCTTGATCAAATATTTGGTCCTCAATGTACTTGTTCTCTTATAAATTGGACGGTTCTGTTACAGGCGCGCCCTGCAGTGGGACTCCGGCGTGCCCTGGTCTCTGACCTGTGGGTCCCGCTTGTCAAGGTTGCCTTCTGGTGTCTTCTAGATCCTTCTTTTCTTCATGCCGAAGTGTAATTCTTTCGTGATAAATTCGGGTCTTGTATGTCTTTAGGACTCTTGCCAATTTCTCTCGATTGCAGTGGGATCCTTCCTCTTTTTCATTATAGTCCCTGTAAAACCATAGATTCACAAAATTAGTGGAATTCTATTAGTTCAACCCCTATTACTATGATTGGTTTGCATTTTCATCCATTTCTCATTTTGATTGATCATTGATTACAAGAGATAAGATGTGTCAACATCCAACAAGACCTGACCTCGTTGATGACCTTTTAACTGGTAAATTCCTTGGTGGACGCAAGGTGTGCATAGAACTTAAAGAATCTCTGGTTTAGTTATCTCTCTCAACTAAGCCATATTCTCGTGTGTCATGTTCTGACCCTCAAATCGTCTACTTGTTGACTCCCAATCTTGTGACTACCTTTGGCTGCCACCTCTCTTTTGCATAGTGTTGGTTCCTATACGATCCAATTTTTGTGCCACATGAGATTTTTCATTGGTTGTATGTTTTGTGATGGTGCCATGATTAGTGATCGACGGTGCCGCGACGAAACCGTGAGCATCCTGTGGCTATAGACACAAGGTTGTGCTGCTCAGCACGCGCGGGTATCGAGATTTCTAGCCACAATCCATTATGGAACTACGCTGATGAATTATCATCTCGTGAGTTTGTTCTTGGTTATCTTCTTTATCATATCCGAAGGCCACTAAATCAGACCAGATATGGTGGAACTATTGCCTGATGCATCTTGGAAGAACTGCTACCTTCTTTGGCATGTTTGGTTATGGTGGACTTTCCCTAAATGTGCCTAGAAGATGCTCCTTGAGGAACAGGTCACAGACATAAACATTAACAGACTACAAGAGATGGTAGACAAGTGACTTTACTGGACTATTTCTAGGACGACATTGGTAATCTAGTGAGTAACTCATGTCATCCCGTGGGATCCAAAACAGAACATTTTGCCTAATGATTGGACAAATTGTCCATTGGTTGTGTATCGTTCGTCACAGGGTCTTCATAATTTGGCTACCCAAGTTTTGACCTCATGTGCACAATGATGATACAGTCAAATTTCACCATCTCGACTATGGCCCCTTGTCGGCTAGGTTTGATGATGGATGTGTCGTGGTGGTGCACGGACAGATGCCATATATAGGCTTAAGGTGGGGCCGATTGGACGCTGGAGGTACCGGGGAGGGCTTGCACGTTAAGACGTACACAGAGACACACACACACACACACACACGATTTACCCAGGTTCGGGGCTCTCGTGAGGAGATAACACCCCTACTCCTGCCTTTCTGATCTATATATGTGGATTACAAACAAGTTACAAGCTGCTCCTTGAGCTGTATAAGAAGAACTAAGAGCCTTGGGCTCTCTACCGAGTCTCAGAACCCTCTACCGAGTCTCGGAACGGCTCACAGGCTCTCTGGTCTAGCGTGCTCTCTTGTGAAGCAAAGTCTCCGCGATCTAATGAAGCGTCCCCGTAAGAGGAGCCCATGGTGCTCCTTATATAGGGAAACCCAGTGTATAGAGTTAGGGCTGACGTCTGTGCTGGCGTAGGGAGCACTGTGGCCACGCCGGGGCCTCTGACTGCTTCCGTCACCCCTGCGTGGCATGTCCAATCCATCAACTCCTGTGCACTGCTCCACCGTACTGCCTCGGTCAGCAGCATGGAGGTCTGACTGCCCATGCTACCACCGAGTCAAGGAGTTGGCAGCACGTCCTGTCCTGCCAGTGGCAGGCCCCCTGCCCCGTGATTGTAGGGACAAGACATACGGCACGACCAATGCCGAGATAGAGCTTCATTCCTCCCGATCCGGCATAGGCATGCCAGACATTTCCTAACTCGGTTTCTCCTCTCCTGCACATAAGAACAACAAAGGAGATCCCGAAATATAGTACACATGATCCGACATAGGGCTATGTCGGTAAGCCCTTACCCGGGTGACCCCGAATAAACCCATGTGCATGTCGGTTTATCATTGACTCGGTCAACTCCGAGTCAAAGCTTATTTCACCATAATGACCCATCTCGGGGGCTGCCCCCCCCCGACATTAGTCCCCGAAGCTGGCGCGGTCCTGCAGCCTCGGATGGAGGGCCACGACAGGTTTACCCGAAAACCAGCATTCTTACTTGATTACCGACATCACATACGTCGGCAAACCATTTATATGTCGGAAAGCAGATTCGCCTCCATCATGATATTCGACTTAATGTCGGATCTTTCCGACTCACAGGAAAAACCCTCGGCTCCTCCGAGTCATTGGTTCCTCTACGTGGCAGAGCATCTCTGCCTAACGCCTCGGCTCTTGTGCATGGATGGACGTGCCACTGGCACGCACGCCACTTGCGTCATGCCGGTCGCCTCGGAGACTGTGCGCACGCAAGCACTCAAGTGCGGTGGACCGCACCGCTCGCGTCGCCTCGGGTCCTGCCCGATCAGATGTGCCGCTCAGAGCCGTTGGCTCCCTGTGGCCCATCGTGGGGCAGATCGTGCGGCAGTTAAGCCGCTGAGAGGATCATGGCGGAGATCGTGGGGCAGTTATTCCACAATCCACGCTGATCGTGCACAGAAGATCGTGGGGGCGTACCGTTGCTCCCGAGGGGATAAATAGGAAGGAGAAGAGTAACTCTCTCCCCCTCCACTCATTCATCTCCTCGCCTCCTTACTTTCTTCCTCGCTCCTGCGCACAGAGCCCCGCGCCGCCACACGCACGGAGCCGCGCACGCCGATAAGCCACCGGACACCGCCGACGCACAGCGCCGCCGCTGTACGCCGCAGTACCGCGGTAAGATTTCTTCTTCTTCTCCTTCTCTCTTGCGCATTAGTGCTTCAAATCTACAGGGGTTCTTCGTTCTTGTTTCTTTCTCGTGTTCTTTCT
Organism: Puccinellia tenuiflora; assembly: GCA_012064385.1. NCBI lineage: Eukaryota > Viridiplantae > Streptophyta > Magnoliopsida > Poales > Poaceae > Puccinellia > Puccinellia tenuiflora. The sequence goes on from QRDG01001586.1 coordinate 57,840, forward strand.
TTGTTCTTCACCGCGGCGACGCATCAGGCGCCGCCGGTGGGCTTGCGGTTTGTAGATGCGATTCACCGCCGGTGGACTAGCCTCCGTAGCATCTGTCTTCTTCCCTTTCTTCTTGCGCAGTAAAGCTTTCTGCATCTAGATTAGATGCGTGCATAATCTTCCTCTTCTGCTTCTTGCCCTTCTTTTATTTTTCCTTTTCACTGTAATGATTCTGATCTCACCACTGGTAACCCCTTTTTTAGATCTCTGCAATCCTTCGCCGACATGTCGGACCACTCCAACCTCGAGGTGGTCGAAGTGGTAGAGGAAGGAGTTGCGGAGGAGTCTACCCGAGCTACCTGGGAAGGCTCCTATGTCACCCAGGCCGACATAGACTGGTTGACTCGGACTCGGCGGATTCCTCCCGAGGTGGAGTGTCGGATTACGGGTCGAGAGACCACGCCGGATCTGCGAGAAGGAGAATACGTTGTCTTCATCGAGCATTTCGAGCGAGGATTCGGTCTACCTTCCAGCGCATTCTTCCGCAGCTTTCTCAACAAATTCGGCCTCCAACCTCATCAACTTCCGGCGAATGCCTTTACCACGCTTTCTGCCTTCGCCTCCTTCATGGAGGGTTATCTCGGCCTCTGGCCCACCGTTGAGGCGTGGTCCAAATACTTCCACTTCCGGAAGCAAGTCATCCCGAATCCTGATCATCCAGACGCACCCAAGGAGATGACACGGTGCGGGGCCGCCACCATTGTACCTCGGCGCGGCTCCATCTTCCCCCGGATCCAAGGACTGGAGTCATGCCGGAAATGGCAGCGCTCCTTCTTCTACGTGAAGAACACATCCGAGGTTGACAAGATCAACCTGCCGAGATTCGCCATCGGCCCCCCAACCGCGCAGCTCAATTGGGGGTACAACCCGACGGATAAAGATTTGGTGGTCAACCACATCCACCAGGTCGTCGAGCAGCTCAGGGATGAAGGGATGACAGCCGATGACCTGCTCGCCACCTTCATCAGCCGCCGAGTCCTGCCTCTCCAGCACCGAGTCCACAAAATATGCCACATGAGTGGCCCTCTGGACCCGACCCGAGTGAGCACCGTCGAGCTGGACAACGACCAGATTCGGCGGCGCATCAAGGCCATATCCCGGACAAAGATGCCGGAGGCATGGGAATGGGGCAAAGAACCCCACAGCCGAAACAACCTTCCACCGAGAGTAAGCACCTCCGCCGACATAACTTTTTTCACCGACATAACTTTTATGTCGGTACAACTTTGTACTTGGTATTAATCATTTCCTGTCTCCACCATGCAGAGATTTGATCGGCAGCGGATAGAGGATGGAGAGAACCCCTCTGCCAAATGGGGTAAAGACCGGGTCGAAGCCGACTCGGAAGACCCGGACGACGAGGACAACATGCCAATTCCCAACGTCAACTCAATTTCTGCCACGGGTAAGACTTGTGCCTCCTCCCTCCGAGACTGGTCTGAGGATGAAGACGACGATTGTCGGGTTTTAGAGGTGTATGACCCCCTTCCCGTTGCATACTCATATCCGATGTCTCCGAACTCAGCTGACTCGGACGAAGTGATCGAGGTGGCACCCCTCGCCACAGGACCCAAGGACCCCAGGACCGCCCATTACAGGGACTAAACAGGAAAACAGACAAAGTTACTTTGCCCAGAAGCAATGATTCCTTAGGCTCGAAGCAACTTTTCAGAAAACGATCAATTCCCGGTGCGAGGAAACTTCACGGGACGTGAGAAGACTTCACGACGAAGAAAAGCGAGGAGACCTGCCAGGTGGGGCCGATCGGCCCCACTGCCAGGCTGGCCGGCCTGGGCCCACCTGGAAGCCTCTCTACTTTGCCACGTCAGCCTCCAACCGATGTAAAGATTGAATCTCTGCCGTAGGTTAAGTCGATTTGATCCGAGGGCTGTCGTTGCTCCGAGGGGACTATAAATAAAGGGGCAGGGCTCCCCCTAGAAACCCTAATTCATTATTCAGATCTTTGCTTAGGGTTTAGCCATGCTCTCTAGTAATTAGAGGTCTTCTAATTAGAAGCCTTCTAATTCTAGTAATTAGAAGCCCTAGGTAATTAGAGCTAGCTAATCAAGAGATGATTAGATCTCATTAGATCTAATCATTAGAAATAGAGATAGAGAGGAGAGGAGAGAGTTGATGAGGAGCCGGATTTGTCGGATCTTCCTCGATTTTGTACTTCTTCAACTTTGGATCATCTTCGAGTAATTTCTAGGTTCTTATTCTAATTTCTCAATTTAATTAAGTTCAGTTCTTATTATATTTTACTTACGGGATCTCCACTCTTATTGAGTGCTCTAGTTATCACGTGTAATTAGAGTAGTAAACGTTAGTGTAGACGTGGTGTCTAGACTAGGGTTTACCTGAGTTTGCGCCCAAACCTACGGATAGTTGTGGTAGCCCCAGGGGTGACAGCTCTGACCAGGCCTTTGTAATCCACCACGTACGGTTTGGTGTCTCGTAGAGCTTTTTGGCAGCCTTAGCCCGATTACCCCTTCCTAGTCTATTCGAGAATCGGAGAGGTACTATTGTTCCGAAGTAAGTGAAGTATAGTAAGACTAACCTTGATTAGATAGTTTGACCTAGAAGACCTTAGAAATTCCTCTTTACCCCTAAAAACATTTTATCTTTTCTTTCCTTGGACATTCTTGACCCATTACTAGTACACTTCACGTTCCCTATGGAAATCGATACATTGGAATACTCCCGGGTGAAAGCAACAGCGGTATCCGTGCGCTTGCGGATTTATTTGTATGCATTAAAAATACCAATAGTGCCAAATATAAATAAAGAGGGGTAGTATCCATAAGGATAGTGGTAGATAAAAAGGAATAAAAGATAAAAATATAAAACTAATCTTACATGATCTAGTTACGCTCAACGTTCTCTAATGCAACCGTTCTCCCTGACAACGGCATCAGAAATGCTTGTTGGTATTTGTTAAGCCCACATAAATATTATATAGATGAATAATCCACAAGTGCACGGATACCGGTGAGCACTTCACCCGGGAGATGGGTTTTAAATATTGTATCCACAAGGAGAATGGTGATAGAGTAGCTGAGAATAACACTAATCCCTGAGCGGCTTACAAGGATTGAGAGGGGTAAAGAGATAAGGGAGCCATTTATGATAATCTTAATCTGTTCCTTCTATTTATGTTGATACTATCCTTATGGGGAGTTGATAATAAGGAAAGAAACTTGCAAAGAGTGCTATCCTTACCAATTATTCCTGCTGTGTTCCTCCAATCGGGAGGTGGGCTACAGGGAATTAACGAAGCGGTAGGTCACCTTCGTTAGTTACAACCAAATCCAGAAGATAGGGTGCACTTACGAGCTAGCTAGTCTAAACACCACGCTTATACTGGGCACAACAACTTCAATCAAGAGCAACCGAAAATGAAGTACTCTAAAAGAGTTGCAAACTGTAAGAATAACAGAACAATGATACTTACTCGAATAAGAAGTTGATCTCCATAAAGTCTCAAGAACAAGCTCCAATGGAACTTGATCCCGAAGGTACAAGATGAAGAGGAGATACCGACAAGTCCGGATCTTCCTTCAACTTCGCCTCCACCAATACTTCTAAATCTCTAAATAAGACTAGTTGAATCTCTCTTGAAGACTTCAAAACTAATCTCTCAACTTGAATGCTCTACCCTTCTAATTCTATTCTAGGGCTTCTACTTGAAGAGGTTGGATGATAATGACTAGAATGAATTAGGGTTTCATCCAGGGACCAGGGGGTTTTCTTTTATAGCCCGGAGGGATGCACGAGAGCCATCGGATCAAACCAACTTAAATCAACGGCCGAGATATAATTTTCTGACATCCTTAGGTCGGTTGTGAACCGACATAAGAGGGGAGTCGCTGACAAGTGGGGCCAGGGCGCTGGCGCGCCCACCTGCAGGGCGCCGGCGCGCCCTTGTCTCTGACAGGTGGGTCCCGCTTGTCAGGGGTGTCTTCTAGATCCTTCTTTTCTTCGTGTCGAAGCATAATTCTTTTGTGATAATTCCGACATGTGTAAATCTTCGGATTCTCTCGTAATGGAGTAGGATTCTTCCTCTTTTGTAGATTAGTCCCTGAAAATGCAACAATTTCACAAAACTCATGGAACTTTATTAGTTGAAACCCTATATCTATGTTTATGATTCTTTTTAATCCATTTCCATGTCTTGTTGACTATTGATTTCATAAGTTATAAGTGTCAACAATTGCCTGCTGAGAAATTTGGGATTCTATCATTTTATTAAAGCTATGTTGATTTTTGATCGCAGAAGAAAAACTTTCCATTCTATTATTAATAGTTTCTAGCATTTTATCATTGGAAGTTAACTTCTTAGATAGATTATCCATTATTTTTCCTTGATTTTGTACTCTCTCTCTTAAAGGTGGCAGATTATAATTATTGTAAGCATTATTACCTTGGTAGTTACCTTGGTAATTACCTGAGTAGTTAGGCCTTTGCTGGTTCCATCCTTGATTTTGTTGACGACGATTGTTGATGTAGTTCACTTCCTCGTCAAGTTCAGGGCAATTATTTCCGGTATGCCCAGTGTTTCCACATTCTTCACATGTCATTCGTGATTCATATATTTGCATGACTTCCATCTTCTCAGCTCTCATCGAGCCTCATCATGATTAAGTCCATCTTGGCAGACAACATGTCTACCTCCTTAAGTTGGTGCATTCCTCTTTTGCGGGGTTGATGTTCTTCATTCCAACCTTGGTTGGAAGCCATCTTCTCCATAAGCTCAGTAGCTCAAGGTAGTGTGAGTGATAAGAAAGCACCTCCAGCAGCAGCATCCATGGTCTCACGGGTACTATTGTTAAGCCCGTGGTAGAAAGTTTGCATAAGTAACCAGCTCTCCATCCCGTGGTGTGGACATTCTTGAATGTAGTCTTGAAAGCGCTCCCACGCTTTAGGAACGGATTCATCGTACTGTTGCTGAAAACTTGAGATTTTCCCTCGAAAGGCATTTGTCTTTCCTATAGGAAAGAACTTGGCTAGGAAAGCTGTTGAGCAAAGTGCCCAAGTAGTGTGTCTCTCTCTGTTGGCATAGAACCATTGCTTCGCCTTTCCCAATAGTGAGAATGGAAAGAGGCGTAGTAATATGGCATCTCTTGGAACATCTCTGATTTTGAAAGTGCTGCAAATCTCCAGAAAGTGTTGGAGATGTGCACTAGCATCTTCGTGTGCTTTTCCACAAAATTGGCTAGCTTGTACCATGTTGATCAAAGCGGGCTTTAGCTCAAAAGAATTATCTCCAATTTCAACTGCTGGCCCAGTATGGATATTGTCCGTAGTTGGAGTAGAGAAATCATGAAGTGTTCGGTTTGCAGCCATGGCTTAAAAAACTGGTGTTAAGCTTTGCCTGATAGGTGAATCTTTCGACGTAGATAGCGAAGGTGATGGAGTTTTTTTGAGTTGAGATCTCGCCTTCTTGAATATTAATTCTGGATTATCAACGAAGTTCTCTAGAAGATTCCTTCTATTCATACATTACCCTACATAAGATAAACAAAAGTAGACAAAGTACCAGGGTAAGCCTATTTGAGTAGCGATAAATGGGTCCTCAATACATTACGTGATGCAAAGTGATATCATTAACCTATTTGGATGGGTAAGTTTGGCTAGCACCCTTCCCCGGCAACGGCGCTAGAAATGCTTGTTGGTATTTACTAACGTCATTACTAAGAATGGAGTTAATCTCACTCATAGCAATGGCACCAGAATGTTAATCAGGTATTGCTTCGGATCATTACCATGGGTGGAGTTAATCTCACCCATAATAGGTCAAAGGTATACCACCACATTTCTTAGCATTACTTAATACTAGGTTGTCACACCCTAGCGGTAACACTAGAGAAAGCGTAGATGATAATCTTAACTATGTCACTTATTATCTTAATAGTAGAATAAATAATATGTTTTCCGCAAGCGCACAGATAGAATTACCATTGTAGCATTTCACCGGGAGTAAACCAGGTATCGTTATTTATATTTTACCACAGGGAAGGGGTAGGCTAATGGGTTGTAATGATATCTCACTTTGTAGTAGTGTAATGTAGAGTAAACCATATAGAATCAAACTACTCTCAACAGGGATAAGTCACAAGATAATGATAATAATAAAGATAGCTTCATGTCAAAGATCATGGTGTGCCACTAGAATGTATCATAAAGGCAATAATAGGTAGTATAGGTAGAATAGAGAAATATCCCTAAGTTATTCCTAATTATATGTTAATGGTTATCATGATTAGTGCAGTACACCTAGGAGTCATTACTAGAGATCATTTATATCTACGCATGATGAATATTACTAAGGAAGATCAAGAACAGAGCTTGTCCACCAAAGCAACAATGTTCAACTAAAGGTCCTACATGCGGGGAGTGGACAACAGAGGACTCAATAGAAGTATCACATCCACGATCTACCACATAACCCAGAATGTAGGGTGTAATTGCAGGAAAACAAGGTATAAGCACCACGCTTAAACTATGCTTGCCACTCACCCAAGACGTCATAAGATGAGCGCTATACAATTCCATGCTTGAATATAAACTCCTAATTATGCTAAGCATATAATCATAATAAACACTAAAGCATATAACTATGAATGTAATCATTGAATAGATCAAAGTCATAACAATTATAGCAAACACAATACTTATAGAATGATACAAGAGAGAAGATCGAGAAGCAATCGCTTCCTTCAACTCCTTGACGATCGGGGATCAAGACAAGCTTGTCTCCCTCTAGTTCTAGTCTAGATGTCTAATGCTCTAATTATGGTGGAAATCTAGGGCTTGAGATCTTGATGAGTTGAAGACTTGAAGACTTGATCAAATGACTTGATAACAAATTGGTATGAGTTAGGGTTTCACCCAGGGGGTAGGGGGTATTCTTTTATAGCCCGAAGCGAAGCACGAGAGCCATCGGATCAAAATGACTTAAATCAACAGCCGAGATATAATTTTCTGACATCCTTAGGTTGGTTGTGAACCGACTTAAGAAGGGGGTCACTGACAGGTGGGGCCAGGGCGCCGGCGCAGTAACATCCCTGATGTTTTCTTGCATTTTTGCATTGCATTTCATGTCATCTGCATCATTTATATGTATGTTTATTTTATCCAAATGCAATGCTTAGTCTTGGTTATGTTTATACATTAATTAGTATGCTTAAAATTCCATGTTTGATTATGAGTGTACTTCTGTTGGTTGTAATTCTATACATGTATGTGTCTCCAAAAATATCAATTTTGTCCACAATATACACCTAAAGGCCTCCTAACAAAACCCTAGGTAAATTTTAATTAGGTCAAGCTCATATTCACAAAGTTGTAGATCTTGAAATTCTGAGCAACTTTCATGTTTTGAGTTTTGAGTTTTTAGTAGCAACTTTCATGTAGGTGATGTACTTTTTAGTAGCTTCTGTGCTAACTGCTTCACTCCAGTTGATGAGGATGAGTAAGCCATAGGGCAATGGCTGGTCTGTTTAATTATGTTACTCTTATCTAAGTTTCGTTTGGAATGACTATGGTACTGGCATCTATGAACAAGACTACTTTGGTTTGTAAAACTTAAGCACTTCCGCACTAAGTACTCTGATGTAATATTATTAAGGAACTCTATGGTTATGTATGAAATGTTCTATGTTGTAACATCTGGCATGTGGTGTTGAATCATTCGATCTTGGTATGACGTTGTTTGAAATCCTTCGAGATTTTCGGACTACCGTGTTTATATGGGCGCAAGTATGTTGGCTTGATCAAATATTTGGTCCTCAATGTATTTGTGCTCTTATAAATTGGACGGTTCTATTACAGCTAGTACCAGAGCATGGTTTAGCATTTACACTTCATATGTGTATTTACAAATAAAACTATTTATGAAAACTAAAGTTAAATGCCAGTAGTCATTCCCTATGCCCAGTTTAATGATTATTAGGTGGCTTATATATATTTGTGGCTAACCCGGGAATTGCATTCATGTGGGTGTTCATTTTTGTTTTAGTTGTGAGAGCATGGTCATTATAGTATTGGCCTAGGGGAGTGATACATGATTGTGGATCATGTTGTACATCTGACTATATACTCTGTCCGCTAACAAGTATATACGAGGGATGTTGGGCGTCGACCTTGGATGGCTCGCACCGTAAACATGCTTGGGGGTATGTGTGCGGTGTTTGTAGGGTGTGGCCCGTCGGACTCCATAAACCACGAAGATATGGTAGGGAAATCCTCACATATTATATAGCCATATATGTTGTATAGATGAAAATTCTTCTTGATCACCCTCTATTTATTTTTACAATGCATTCATATGGGTTGGGCTGAAATGAATCTTCTGCAGGTACACTAACTACGCAAATCTTGTAGACCGTGTAGTAACGTATGTGACAGAACGTATGTATGCCACCGTTAGAATTTTTAGAAAAGTGAGAACGTACGGTACGTGCATGCATCATATAAATCATCATAGCATATCATGTCATACTTGCTTCCCCTTAAAAATTCGTCCTTACTAATTTCGTAAAAATTTCAATTTAAATGTAATCCTCTGTCTCACAAATAAATTGCACCTTGTTGTAATACAGATGTCAGACTCTGAGGAGGAGCTGGTGGGGTCACCATACACTTGTCTGTCCCAGTTTGGCACCCCCACTCTGCTGTGGCGTGTCCTGCATTCAGTGGGATACACCGAGGATCCTGCTTATTACTGGGAGGACCTTAGCACGGAGGATGCTCATTTTGGCAGGACGCGAGTTTTCATTTCACCCTTGGAGGAGAAACCTGAATGGGCCGGTTGGAGGGCCAACTGTGGAGCAGGGTGTGTTTGGGAAGGAGCACAAGTCCTAGCTCTATGGATTCTTGGCGATATCAGTATGAAGTATGGACCACAGTTGACTAAGAGTCCACTAGCAGACTGGCCTAAGGTGAACACCAGGGAGGTGATATGGCCACAGAATGTTGGTAGCCCGTTGTACAAGAGTTACTATGAGAGAGCTGGTTGCTCCAGCAATGCCATGAGCTCCCTCTTCTGTGTGCTGCAGGCATTCCATGCTAGGGAGAAGACATATTATGAGACCCTTGATGAGATGGAGATCCTAGTAGAGACAGCTGAGAGAGTAGCTGCTAAGCTGGCTAGATGCAAGCAAAAGAAGAGTACCATCACTAACTGGTGGATGGAGGCTCAGACAGAGGCTGTTCGGTACTTACAGCAGCATAACAATGCACTTGCTGCTAGAAATGCAGCGTTTCGTGAGAGAGATGCAGTTGTTGCTAAGAAAGAGGACAAGAGAGCCCTGCACAAGACTATGTTAGCGATGGAGAAGAGTTTCAGGGAGGACTATGCACTAGAGCTGGGGCGACTCCATAAGGAGTGTGCGCGAGATATTGAGGACACCAAGAGTAAGGCTACGGACTTGGAGCAGGAGTTGGAGATTGCTCGCGCCCGCTTCCAGGAGTTGGAGCTGGCAAACACACAGCTGCGAGCTCGTCTTGGAGAGGGTACTTCAGCACAGCAGGCGCCAGGACAGGACGTCACCATGACCGACGCGTAGAGTTGGTTAGCAGCCTGGGGGTTGACGTTAGAAGTAACTAGTGTCTAGCTGACTTTTGGAGAAATAAATGTAAGCGAGTAGAACTCTCTTTTGGGGTCAAGAACGCTTTTATGTAAGGTTAATCGCACTCTGGATGTAACTTTAAACTTGCTTTCATCATGGATGTAAGACTCGTTGTGAGCTAAGCAATGTTATGTGCTTTATTGTCTCCAATAAGTATGCTATTTGATGTACGCGGGAATTTTTATGCGCTTTAAAAATTGCCTTGTGTATGTGAAATTATTCCGTCTCAGCATGCTGATGTCTCATGTACGCAATTTTATTTTTGTAATCACATTGTGATCATTATTGAATGATTTTGAGATGACGACTCTGAATAATTGTATCTCTATTTTGTTGAATGAATTTTATCTCTTTGGATAAATTCAATTAGCACAACTGTATAATTTTCTCTCGTCATTTCAACTTTTCAGATGCGCACCCGTGGTGGTGGAAGTGGTGGAAATGATGGGGGTATCCCAAATCCTCCGCCCGCTGACCCAGTTGAGCTGTTGCTCAGTTCCTGGGAAGCCAGAGGAATATTGAGAATTTGATGCGTACTCACCTGGAGCAAAGGAATCAAGGCGGTGGTGGCAATGGAGGCAAGAATCAGTTTAGTGACTATCGTGCCTTTCTGGATACCAAGCCGCCCATCTTCAGGGAGGCAGAAGAACCAATGCAAGCAGCTGAATGACTTAACACCATTGAGCAAAAATTCAAGCTGATTCACATGAATGAGGCCACCAAAGCAGAATATGCTTCTCATCAGTTGCATGGTCCCGCAGGGATATGGTGGAATTCTAATCGTTCTTCAAGACCGTAGGCTCAAGATGAGCCCGGCTTTAACTTAATGAAGCCAACACAGTAACAAGATCCGTACATGTCGGCGATCGACATACCAAGGCTCGCAGGCCCGAAAGGAACAGGATACAATGGTGAAAACCATCGAGGCAAGTAGCCGGACCCTCCAACTACTGAAAGCTAGATGCGAGCAGCAACTCCCAAGACGCTACCATCTAACTTAGACTCCTATCTAAGGGGATACAAGCAGGGCGGGGCTCAAACATGATCCTCCCGCAACTGGGCATAGAGTAGACGAATCCTGCTGATCGCCTGCCCAAGCATCTCACGGTCCTGTCGCCTAGCCACTGGTTTCCATACCTGCAAGTGCATAGAAAGTTTGTATATGATGTCAGCAGGTTGTGAGGGGAAGGCACCCTCTATGGTAAACTTGTTTCGCGTGGTCCATAAGGACCAGACTAGCGCCGTGCAGCACGTCCAGAGAATGCGTTTCGTGGTGCCCGAGTGGCAACGAATATGCCTATAAATGTCCGCGAAGCATGCAGGGTTCCAATTACATTGGAGGATCTCCCGCACCGCGCTCCACATAAATTTAGCAAGTGGGCATGAGAAGAAAATGTGGTTGGTGTCCTCAAACTCCCCACATAGGGCACATCGCCCATTGGAAGGGCCGTTCCTTCGGCGTAAATTGTCGTTGGACGGCAGTCTCTTCCGAATCAATTGCCAAAGAAATATCCTCACTTTCTGGGGGGCGCAACCCGCCAGATCTCGCAGAAGTGTCGACGGGGGGTGCCCTCACACAATCTACGGTAAAGGGAACTAGTCAAGAACCGCCCAGAGGGCTCGAGGGCCCACCTCAGCCGATCGGGTCTCTGAGAGAGGTTGACTGTCCCAATCTCCCTCAGGAGTTCGTTCCACTTAATAATCTCAGTCGGGCCGAATGCCCTCCTGCACGGGATGTCCCAACCATCCTCCCCAAAGGCCTGGGCAACCGTGATCTCAGGGTCACGGGTAATGGCGAAGATCTCAGGGTGCCTCTCCCTTAGTCTTCCCGGACCCGTCCACCAGTCCAGCCAGAATCTGGTGGTTGTCCCATCTCCCACCTGGTGTCTCGCCCCCAAGCGGAAGATCTCCTTCACCTTCTGGATGGACTTCCAGAATTGTGAGCCCTGGGGGTGGTTGTCCAGAAGCAGGTCCTTCCCCCGAAGGTATTTGTTCCGGAGAATATCGGCCCACAAGCCTTGTTCTCCGGAGTAAAGTTTCCAGATCCATTTGGCCATCAAACACAGGTTCATGCGTTTGGTGTCCATGATCCCAAGCCCCCCTAGGTCTTTGGGTAAACACACGTCCGGCCATCTGACCCAGTGGTATCTCCGCCTAATGCCGCTCTCCCCCCAGAAGAAGCGTGCGCAGTGTCGGTTCATGGTCCTGTGGACCCCGTCCCCCAGCAAGCATACCCCCATGGCGTGTAAAGGTAAGCTGGAGAGACAAGCATTCACCAAGGTCAAGCGGGCCGCCGAGGACATGAGATTTCCCATCCACGGGTCTGCCCGCTTGCCAACCTTGATGGTGAGGGGATCCCAATCCACATCCGTCAGGGCCCTATCACTGATCGGCAAACCCAAATAGGTGAACGGGAAGGAACCTAATTTGCAGTTAAGCATGTTCGCGATCCTTTGTTGTTCCGGGTCAGGGCTCCCCAAAACCATGACCTCGCTCTTGTGAAAGTTGATCCTAAGCCCGGACAGGCTCTCGAAACAAAGTAGGATGAACTTGAGGTTAGCTATAGCTAGGTCGTCCGGTTGGATCATAATGATAGTGTCATCTGCGTATTGCAAATGTGATACCCCCCCAGGTACCAGGTGTGGGACAAGTCCGCTGACGTGGCCCGTGGTCTTGGCGGCGTCCAGGATAGCCGCCAGGGCCTCAACCACGTAGTCGAAGAGGATGGGTGAGAGGGGGTCGCCCTGGCGCACTCCCCTGCCATTCCGAAAAAAGCACCCAACCTCCCCGTTGATGTTAATGGCGGTTTGGCCCCCGAGACCATCCCCAAGGCTCGGTGAACCCATCCTGGGTCAAAGCCTTTGCGCAGAAGAACCTCGCGAAGGAACGGCCACTTCACTCGGTCATACGCTTTCTCAAAGTCCAATTTCAGGAAAACTCCCCCAAGTTTCCTGGACTTAACCTCATGGACAATCTCCTGAAGGGAGATCACCCCCTCGTGAATGTGTCTCCCCCTAATAAAAGCGGACTGGGTCCTACTAATCGTTCGGTGAGCAATGGGCGAGAGGCGCATCGCATAAGCCTTAGCTACGAATTTGAAGATGACGTTAATAAGCGCAATAGGTCGGAATTGCCTAATGTCCTCCGCCCCGGGAACCTTGGGGATGAGGGTCAGAACTCCAAAGTTGAGGCGGGATAGGTCCACCCTCCCAAGGGCGAAACCATTCGTAATGGCCAAGATCAAAGGCCTTGCCAGCGACCAAAACTTCTTAAAAAAGATCACCGGGAACCCATCCGGTCCCGGGGCCGTGTCCACCTTCATGCTGGCCAGGACAGCGTCCATCTCGTCCGTAGTGAAGGTGAGCATAAGCCCCTGGTTCTCCTCCTCCGAGACACACCGCTGTGCATCCCAGAGGGAGTCAGTGAGGGAGAAGAGCCCCGGCTCACCCCCCACGCCCAACAGATCCCGATAGAAATCGTAGATCTGGTCCCGGATCTCGCTGGGGTCTGAAATCGTCCCTCGCGCCGCCACTAGCCGAGAGATCGAGCATTTCCTGCGTCGCCCATTGGCAATCGCATGGAAGAAGGCCGTGTTGGCATCGCCCTTCAGCAGCCAATTGACCCGGCTCCTCTGCCTCCAGTATTCCTCCTCCACTTTGGAGAGTTGGGTGAGGTGGTCCTCCAGGTGGTACCTGAGGGCCCACCCCTCGTCATCCAGGTCGTGGGCATCTGCCCTAGCATCTAGCCTCTGGATCTGGGCGAGAACATCCGCCTTATGGTCCCGATCCTCTCGCCCGATGTTAGCCCCCCAGCCTTTAAGGAATTGGCGTAGCCCTGCCGAAATCCTATGCCAGATCGCAATGGGGTCATCGGTAGGGTCAGCCAAGCCCGCCAGGGTAGACCATTTCTCCCGAACCAGGTCCTCAAACTCCGGTCGCTCGAGCCAAGCCTTCTCGAAGAAGAAGCGGGGGCTCCTCTTCTTGAGCTCCTCCCCTGAGGAGAGAATCAAGGCTGCGTGGTCCGAGCCAACAATGGTCCCGGCCGTTACAGAGCATAAGGGGAATAACGTCTCCCAATCACTGGACATCAAGACTCGGTCGAGGACCGATCTCATCGGGTTGAGCTGCCGGTTGGTCCAGGTAAATCTGGATCCGCCTCTACGGATCTCCCTTAGTGCAAGGTCGGCAATGAAATCGTTGAACTTATGCACCCGGGGCCAGTTGATGTTATCATTGTTTTTATCCTCTGATCCCCGAATCAGGTTGAAATCTCCTCCAACCACTAGGGGAAAGTGGCATGCCGCAATAGCGGTGGACATCTCGGCAAGGAACTCGTCCGTGCGGCGGTGATCAGCTGGGCCATAAACCACGAAGCAGGACCAGTGCTTCGAGGAGTCCAGCTGTAGAACGTCCACCCTGATGAAGAAGGAGCCACTACTCCAGTCCTTCACCTCAAAATGGTCCTTATTAATGCCCAGGAGGAGGCCACCCGAGTGACCTGCCGCTGGGGTGGAGTGCCAACAGAAGTGGCCCCCGGGGTCAATACTCCGCAGCTCCACGGGGGTGAAGCTAGCCTTAATGGTCTCCTGGAGTCCCACAAAGTCAAGCCGCTCTCGGGTAATCAGCTCACGGATCTGGGTTCGTCGTCCCGGTCGACCGAACCCCCGGATGTTATAGAAGCCCGCACGCATTAGGCACGTGCGGTCTTCCTCCGCCCGCTGCGGGTCGTCATCCTAGTGCCAGTCACACCCCTGATCGGGGGGGGGGGGGGCAGAAGGGGCTGCCGAGGGCCCAGCTGCCCCCGGCGTCTCGGACAAGGTGGACCCCTCCACCCTATCCGGCTCACTCGAGCTCCCGGCAGTCGCCTGCGCGGCGGCTGCCAGGTCCCGGCGGAAGGTCGCTTCTGCAATCGCCGCTTGCGCTGCCTCCTTAGCCCTTACCAGGGATAAGATCTCGGAATCCGTCCCTTTCTCAATAGCGAAGGCTAAACCAACGTCGTGAACTACCGCAGCTAAGTGGGAATCCGGTAAATCTTGCAGAATAGCAAAGGAGGAGGGTAAGGTACCTGTCTCGAGGTTCCGCGCCGCCGCACGCCGCTGGGCCTTCTCCACCGTCGGGAGGGCAGCCTCCGGCCCGTGCAGCCTCGCGCTCTTGCGGGCTGGGCCCGTCGCGGTAGTCCTAGCCCGGGACCTACGCGCCACGGCCCCACCCACAGCATCCTCGGGGGAGGGCTCGAGCTGCGCCACCGAGCCCAGCTCCGCCTCCGACTCCTCCTCCAGCGCTCCCTCCCCAAGCACCGCGGAAGAGGGTGAACCCGAGCCCTCCGAGGTCGGGAGGCCCGGAGAGGAAGTGCGGCCCCCCCCCCCCCCGCCCACCGTCGTGGTCGGGAAGGCCGCAGCCAGAGCCGCACACCCCGCTCGCATCTTCTCCACAATGGAGAGGGAAGGAGGCCACGCACCAGTCCTGGCAAGGTTGGAGCCATACTGGTTGACAACCAGCGGCTCCGAAGAAGGCTCCACGTCGACCTCCTCCGTCGGGGCCGAGGCCGACCGTGACTGGCCGGTCGGCGCCGACCCCCCTCCTGCCGCAGGCACGCTCGACCCCGGCAGAGGAGTAGCAGAGAATACTGTGGTGACTTGGGATCAATTCTGTGAGGCTTTCAAGGGGCATTTTATTCCCCCTGGTCTCCTGGCACTTAAGCATACAGAATTTATGAGGCTGATTAAAGGCACTAAAACTCTTACAGAATATTTGCATGCCTTCAACCACTTGTCTTGCTATGCCACAGAATTTGTTAACACTGAGACTAAGAAGATTGATAGCTTAAAGAGAGGCCTGAATCCTAAATTAGCTAAGAATCTGGCTGGCAATAAAAGTACCACTTTCAATGAATTTATCAGTGATGCATTGACTCAGGAAAGTCTCAACAATGTGTATTCTGCTTCTAAGGGAAAGAACAGGGTCTTTGATACTGGTACATCTCAGCAGAGGGCTCCTATGAGTACAGGAGTTCGATTCCGTCCACCTATGGCTAAATTCAAGCCGATATAAAAGAAGAATGTACAGCAGAATGCTAAGAACTATCGCAAGCCCTTCACTGTGGCATTGCCCAAGGGTACAGCGCAAGGATAGCAGAGGCTAACTCCTTAGAAGAATCCATGCTGGAACCGTGGGCAGTTGGGTCATTGGTCCAATAACTGTCCTCATCCTAGGAAGAACAACTCTGGAAACAATTTCAATCGTCATGGTCATGTGCATTATGCTGCTATGGAAGAGATTCCAGCTGGGGAGGTTGTCACGTTCCCTGTCAATGATCACCCTGTAGTTGTACTTTTTGATTCTGGGGCATCACATTCATTCATGAGTGAAGCTTTTGCATCTAAGTACAATCAAGTTGTAGTGGAAGTTGATAGTGGGGCTTTTTGTATTAATGCTGCTGGGTCTCGTCTTGCTACCAATAAATTGGTTAGAGAAGTTAAAATTGACATAGAAAGAAGGAGGTATTTAGCTAATCTAGTCATTTTACCGGGGTTAGGAATGCATATAATTCTGGGTATGAATTGGATGAAGAAGCATGGGGTACTTATTGACACCACAACCCGAGTAATCATGCTTAGAGAACCTGATGGGAATGAAGCTTTTCTTGTACCACTCAATAAAGAGTTGCTGAATCAAGCAAGGGTGAATGCACTTTTAGAGAGGAAAATTTCAGATATCCCAGTGGTTTGTGAGTTTCCAGATTTTTCCCCAATGACTTACCTGGTTTGCCCCCTGATAGAGAGGTGGAGTTTAAAATTGAGTTGTTACCTGGAACTGCACCTATCTCTAGGCATCCTTATAGAATGCCACCAAATGAACTAGCTGAAATGAAAATACAATTGCAAGAGCTGCTAGACAAAGGTTTTATTAGGCCAAGTAGTTCTCCCTGGGGTTGTCCAGTCATCTTTGTTAAGAAGAAAGATGAGACACTGCGTATGTGTGTAGATTACAGACCCCTCAATGCAGTCACAACAAAGAACAAATACCCTCTAACCAGAATTGACATACTGTTTGACCAGTTATCCAAAGCCAAGGTCTTCTCTAAAATTGATTTGAGGTCGGGGTACCATCAAATTAAAATTCATCCTGAGGACATCCCAAAGACAGCTTTCTCAACTCGATATGGGTTATTTAAACTAGTCGTTAACCCGTGCATGCGCACGGGCTAGCTACTATGCAGTATTTATTAAGACAGGATAGAAGCACACACGATGTAATATATATGTTTAAATTAAAGTATATACCGACTTAGTTAGTAATTTGTTATTAGGAGCACAATAATTTTCTAGTAAACTTGGACACATTACCAATAATCATAACTAATGCGAATTTCAAATTAAATTCGTAAGCAGTTGTTTTGGAAGTAAAAAAATAAATTGAAATCTTAGTGACATCTGAATATTTCTTATAAATCTTGAGTAAATATAGTGGTTATTTACTTTTGTTATTATTGTTAGCTTAAATAGAACACTCTTAATAGTGTGCTATGAGACTCTTTTTTTGTAGCTGCTACACTGATTGATTAAAAAATATTTAGATTGGTAAGGTGAAAATTGTTTCTCATTCGAAAGCTGATAAATAAAACTTAATAGCTAACTCAGGACATGCACGGTCAAAAGTAAAGTGCCTATATCATTAGCATATATAGAACCGTCTCGTGGAATCTAATGGGTAGCGAACCTATGTGAAATAATAATATGAATATAACTTATACACAATATTTCTGGGATAACATACTATAAATTGGAGTATCTTTCTGAATGTTTGTTATGTTCCCAAGGAGAAATAGAATATTGCCCCCCACCATAAATTTGTCTATCTTGTCTAGGAAATACGCGGGGTCGCAACACATATGCTCATACATGTGAACTCTTAAACATGTAACTATAACAAAATCATGTGTCGTGGAGTAGTTTCCTTTTATCTTTTATTAAAATATTTTCTCAAGAAATGTATTAGCAGGCGATGTAGAACGGAAATCTATCGCAATTCAAATGCAAATTTTCAATGTCTTACCATTTTCTTAAGAAATGTGTGTTCCTGTATGTGGCAAAAGAGGTCCATTTAATTATCCTTACTAATAAGTGTTGCATAGAAATTCACCAACTTGTACAAACTCCATGTATGTCTTGATTCCATTCCAAATAAAATTAAAAAATATTCAGTTGTATTTTGAAGAATAGGTCTGTGTTTTCCAACTAACCATTTTGTGCGGTTGTACGAGCTTTGCAAAACAGCAACGGAGTAGTGCAGATATCGCAAGTGGTAACACTTAGACTTGCATGATGGTTGATGGAAATACCTGTTCATGAAAACTTAAGCGGATAGCTTGATCTAACGTCCAACAGTAATCTGAGTTGCACTTTCCCAGCAGAATAATATAAGATAAACATACGCCAAACAAAATAAGCAAGAAAATGATTTCCATTGGCAGTCCTGCAGAGTGATAAAATCCCTAGAGTTTGTATTAGATGATAAAGTGGAATAATATGGCATTCTTATTTGTTGAAAAATTATACAACTGCAGTTACATGAGCATGGTGATGTTGCTTTCGCAATGGACATAGTGCCATCAATCAAAGAGAACAGAAAGGTATATATATGTCCTGTGAGAAAAGTATATTGAGATTCGATTAGAAGCATTAGCCATGTGTGCATCATTTTGATTCAGAGGCCGGGGAAATCCCCATTTCAAAAAAGTAAAAAAAAGCATTGGCCATGCAAGATGCATGCACCATAAAAATAACCGAAACTCATAAATGAGCATTTTAAGTTTTTTTTAGCTGAGAACCTTATTATACACATAAATAAGTAGGAAGTAATTGTACTGTAGAAATAGAAAAATATAATAGTCTGCACAACATGCGCTTTTAAGTTTTACCTACGATATTGCTATGAGCATGCATGCTGAAGATGGACGCAAATCAAACTGTAATCAGCTGAACTTTTTAGATAAGACTGATGAGAGAAAATTAATCCATTGGGCAGCCAAGAGCTTGTGTCTTTCTCGAATCCCGTGGCATGTCTGATGTTGTGGAAGGCATCCAGAATTCCCAATTCAAGCCGCAGAAGACCAGTGAGAACTCTGATATGATAGTGATGATCTCCTAGCCATGGAAATTCATTCCGTGTCATTTCATATATATATGAATCAGTGGTGTGCATGTACATGAAGCAAAAATATGCTACAAAAGAAAACCTTCACGATTTCACGTACTGGATGGCTGGATAGTAAGCACTCCTGCAGTCCGGCGTCACTACTCGGCACCCCAGATTGCGTAAAGGCGGCACCGTTATAAGCTCCTAGGGAGACGGTTGTGCAGGGATATTGAATCAGAACATTTTTATTTTTATTTTGAAACGGGAAAATATCACAATTTTAAAAACAAATTAAAATCCTGGAAGGTCCATACAAAAATCCTATGGACGATCAATGCTCCTACGGTCCAATTTCAGATCGAAACAGGACATGGATCATATGGGAAATATAATATTATGTTGCCTACCTCAGATCAGCGGAACTTGTTTCAGATCCGATTCCTACCAACTCTTCCAAAGATCACTGTATAATTACGTGTGCAAAACCAATCGCAAGATAATCGAGCTGGCTAGTTTTTTACGATGCATGCACATCGATCTTCTGATGTTATACCATGGTAGGTAGCGAGAGCTAGCTCATGGATCTGATTAAATATAGATTGATCTTGCGTACCTAGTGTCTTTGAGACTAAATCCAGATCTGCAGCCGCAAAGACGACCGAACGACGGAAGCAGCTTATCCGGAGATTGCACTGGCTTACTTGCATGAGCAATTGGAAGCAGTTGGTCGTGAACATCGCTGCCAGATTACACGTCTCCGCGAGATTGGAGAGGAGGCAAGTGAACGACCCGATTCTGTATTTTTCTATTCGTTCGGGAAGACGATAGAAATAAGGGGTCACGTGGTGGACGATGTCATCGAACGGTAGTTGATGGATTGTTGGCTTATCGGATGGATATTATTTGCTATTGTCTAGGATTAACGTGGTGCTTCCTACGGTGCCTCCAATTAGTAAATATAAGATATCTAGTCATGTCCTTTGGACTGACCAATGCTCCAGCACATTTCATGTACTTGATGAATTCAGTGTTTATGCCTGAATTGGACAAGTTTGTGGTGGTCTTTATTGATGATATTCTAGTATATTCTAAAAATATTGAAGATCATGCTGAGCATTTGAGAATAGTGTTGGGTCGGTTAAGGAAGCACAGATTATTTGCTAAGTTTAGCAAATGTGAATTTTGGTTGGACGAAGTTCCATTTTTGGGACATATTTTATCCAAAAATGGTATCTCTGTAGATCCCACTAAAGTTCAGCAAGTGCTAATTGGAAGCCACCCACTTCTGTGCATGAGGTTTGTAGTTTTCTAGGATTGGCACGTTATTATAGGAGGTTTATCCCTGACTTCTCAAAAATAACCCGTCCCATGACCCAACTGCTACAAAAAGATGAAAGGTTTGCTTGGACTCCAGATTGTGAAAAAGCTTTTAGAACCCTTAGAACCTTGCTCACTAGTGCCCCAGTTTTAGCTCAACCTGATATTGAAAAGCCTTTTGATGTGTATTGTGATGCATCAAAAATTGGTTTGGGTTGTGTCTTGATGCAAGAAGGGAGAGTAATTTCTTATGCATCACGACAGCTTAGGAAGCATGAACAAAATTACCCCACTCATGACTTGGAGTTGGCTGCAGTGGTACATGACTTAAAAATTTGGAGGCATTACTTGATGGGTAACTTGTGTCATGACTTTACTGATCACAACGGTTTAAAAATACTTCTTTACCCAGCCAGAGTTGAACATGAGGCAAAGGAGGTGGTTAGAGCTAATTAAGGATTATAATTTAGAGGTGCACTATCATCATGGGAAGGCTAATGTAGTAGCGGATGCTCTTAGTAGAAAGGCACATGGAGAGGTACAAGCTATTGTCCCAGAAGAGAAATTCAATCTGATGCATCCTATAGTAGTGCATAACATTGAGCTCAGTTATTCTATAGAAAATAAAATCAAAGAATTGTAGAAAACTAATGTTGGTGTATTTCATGCCAAAAGGAGAATGAAGGAAGAAGGAAGCAAACATTTTAGGGTAGATGAACAAGGAGTTATGTGGTTCAAGGATCATTTGGTAGTGCCCAAAGATAAGGAACTTAGGAATATGATCCTAGAACAAGCCCATTCTTCCAAGCTTTCTATTCATCCTGGTAGTAGCAAAATGTATCAAGATCTAAAACCTTATTATTGGTGGACCAAAATGAAGAAGGAAATTGCAGCTTATGTTGCAAGGTGTGACAACTGTCGTTGAGTCAAGGCCGATCACCTGAAACCCGGAGGTTTGCTTCAGCCTTTGCCCATTCCAGGATGGAAATGGGATGAGATTAGTATGGATTTTATCACAGGATTGCCTCCCACAAACAAAGGAATGGATTCTATTTGGGTAATTATAGATAGGCTCACCAAGTCTGCACATTTCCTACCTGTTAGATCAAATTATCATGCTTAGGATTATGCTGAAATATATGTAGCCAATATTTTGAAGTTGCATGGTATTCCTAGAACTATTGTCTCTGACAGAGGTCCTCGGTTCACAGCTCGTTTTTGGGAGTTGTTGCACAAGGGGTTAGGCACTAATTTAGTGAGAAGCTTAGCCTATCATCCTCAAACCTCTGGACAAACTAAAAGGGTTAATAAAATTTTAGAGGATATGTTGAGAGCTTGTCTCATTTCTTGTAAAGGTCCTTGGGATAAGTGGTTACCATTAGTAGAATTTTCTTACAATAACAGTTATCAAGAGAGTATTCAAATGGGTCCATTTGAAGCTTTGTATGGAAGAAAATGTAGAACTCCTTTGAATTGGATTGAGCCTAGTGAACGTAGGTTTTATGGTGTTGATTTTATTAAGAAAGCTGATAAACAAGTTAGGCTAATCCAACAAAACATGAAGGCAGCACAGTCTAGGCAAAAGAGTTATGCTGACAAGAGGAGGTGACCATTGGAATTTGAAATTGGAGATTCGGTGTACTTGAAAGTATCACCAATGAAGCTGGTAAAACGTTTTGGTGTAAGGCAAAAGTTGGCCCCTAGGTATGTAGGCCCTTATCAAATCACAGAAAAGATTGGCAATGTGGCTTATAGGTTAGCTTTACCACCAGAAATGGGATATATCTTTGATGTGTTCCATGTCTCTCAGTTAAAGAAGTGCTTGAGAGTGTCTGATGAAAGAATGGATGTTAGGGATGTGAAACTCAAATCTGACTTGTCCTTTGTCCAACAACCCGTTAAAGTTCTTGATATGAAGGAAAGAGTTACTAGGCGTAACACTTTTAGGTTCTTTAAGGTGGTTTGGAGTAACTAAAGTGAACGGGGTGCAACTTGGGAGCGAGAGGATTATCTTGAAAAAGAATACCCAACGTTTCATGAAAAATGGTAGGTAATCAAATCTCGGGGATGAGATTCTTTTTAAGGGGGGTAGGCTGTAACATCCCTGATGTTGTCTTGCATTTTTGCATTGCATTTCATGTCATCCGCATCATTTATATGTATGTTTATTTTATCCAAATGCAATGCTTAGTCTTGGTTATGTTTATACATTAATTAGTATGCTTAAAATTCCATGTTTGATTATGAGTGTACTGCTGTTGGTTGTAATTCTATACATGTATGTGTCCAAAAATATCAATTTTGTCCCAAATATACACCTAAAGGCCTCCTAACAAAACCCTAGGTAAATTTTAATTTAGATGCACAATTAGGTCAAGCTCATATTGACAAAGTTGTTGATCTTGAAATTCTGAGCAACTTTCATGTTTTGAGTTTTTCCTAAAAACATCATTTGGGTGCTCAAAAATACATTTGAAAATTAGTTCAGAAAACTGCTCGATTTGGAAGCTACCCGATTTGGAAATTTCCGGTTTGGGAAATACTGCTGGTTTTGAAACTGGCGGAAATGGAAACTGCCGGTTTGGGACATTCCGGTTTTGGCAAATGCCGTTTCTGGCCCGGCCCCACCCGTCAGTGGCGCGAGTGAGCCGCGCGTCGCGCGCGCGTCGGCCGCGTCGCCCGTACGCCGGCGGAACGCCGTCTTCGTGCGGCGGTTTGGAGAAACCGCCCACCCTACGTCTCGTCGTGGTCGCCTTTATCAGTTCTTGTCCCCCACTCACTTCCTCGCCATCCTCATTTCATCTGCCACCTTATTTCACTCCGTCTGCCATGGGAGGGCTCGGGTGAAGCTCGCTGTGCCCTAGCTGCCGCATCGGCCCCGTCTTTGGGTTGCGGTGTCGTCCTCGTCTTCACGTGACTCCAGCACATGCCCGTGTCCAGTTGCCTGCCTGCATTTCGCGCGGTAAGGGCGTCTTCCACTTCACACCCGCATGGTCCGCCATGGACGGCCGCACCGCGTCGCACCATGGCCGGTCATATCCCGCACCTAGCTCACACACCGGATCTTGTTTTGAGCACGCACTAGGTCACATAACACGCTGTGAAGACATTACCGCCAGTGATGCATTGGTTTCTCCGGAATGCCGTCTTGCCGACGCGTCCGCTATGAGCGCCGCCGAGGTCGAACACCTCACGCACGGCCTCACCGTCGCACCAAATCACGACCTAGCGCGAGCATCGCGTGTTTTAGGGTTTACTTGTGTCACTGTGAAGATGAATCGGACCGCGATTGCTTCCCCGGTTCGGAATGGCACTTCGGCCGGCATGAACCGTCATGTCCGCCACCTTAGGGTTTGAGGTCGAGCTCGTCTTGCTCACCGCAGCACTTACCACTGTCACGAATCAGTCCACAGCACTTCACGGATCACGTTTCGGTCACTAATCGCATCGATTTTGGCCCAGGTTCGCCGGAGCAGCTTCACCGTCACCACCGTCCCGCCATCACCGCCGGTGAGCTCCCTGTTGACTGTCGCACTCGGATTTTCGTACCTCGTTAGATCCGCCGTGATGCGCGGAGTCCGTTGGTCTAGGTCTTGTCGCTGATTAGGTCGTTGCCGGCGAGTTCGCCGCCGTCGAAGCCGTGTCGTCCCCTGTTTT
The DNA here is from genome assembly GCA_012064385.1 of Puccinellia tenuiflora. Taxonomy (NCBI): domain Eukaryota; kingdom Viridiplantae; phylum Streptophyta; class Magnoliopsida; order Poales; family Poaceae; genus Puccinellia; species Puccinellia tenuiflora. The sequence continues at coordinate 81,619 of QRDG01001586.1, forward strand.
TCCCCTTCCCCTGTTTCGTCCGACTAGCAAATGGGCCCGCAGCACATTGGGCCCCGCGCGTCAGTTGGAAGAAAAGAAAAAGAGAAAGAAAATGAATTTTCTTATTTTTGCAAAAATGCTCAGAAATTCATATCTACAGTTTGGTAAATGGGTTTTTAGTGAAATCAAATTTGTTAGTCTTGTAAAAGCTTGCTCTATGTGATAAAAATATAAAACAATATGTGTTCTGTGGAAAAATAAATTAATATGATTTATTTTCTGATCTGCTATTTATTATGATAAATCCATAGATAAATATCTAAGAATGATAAAAATGTAAATCTTGCTCTGTAATTCATTTTGTTACATGCTGAGTCTGATAAAAATATATCTTGATGACTTTCTGTGTAAAATATTGGAGCTACAGTTCAAGTGTATTCTTGCATGTCAATTTTGAGAAATTCATAATAAAATAATAGTGGCAGTTTTGATGTGTAGATTTTTTGTACCTCTGTTATATGCCTGATACTTGGTTTTGATACATTGAAACCTGTTGTTAAATCAATTTGGTAGTACAAAGTATTTTTAGGCCTTTGTTTATGCTTAATTATGGCAAAAATGGTTTGGTCAGGTTAAAATGATTATTTGGCTGTGAATTTTGGTCAATGAGATTCTTATGCTATAAGTGAACTGCTGTAAAAATATCAAGTCGTTTGAGATTCTGTAGATATGGGTTGCTGTTCAAGCTAAATCTTATTTGGTTAAGATAATTAGTTTTGAAAGATCAATAAATTGAATGTGTATTTGTTATGGTCATGATTTGGCATGTTTTAAATAGTCATGCAATTTCTTTATACATATCTTGCTGTTTGGATGTATGATATTCCTCAATATCTATGTTATAGCTTAAACTGTTTAGAACTGCTAGTACCAGGTTTGGAAATCTGTTTTCATGCTATGGTCATTTTGTAAAAGTTGTAGTAAACTCTCTGATGTAGCTGCTGTTTAAATTTCAAGTCATTTGAATAAGTGGTTTAAGAGTTATGACTGTTCAAAGTTTGTGTCTCAAAACTGTCCTTCTCTGTTTGATCTGAGCAGCAGCAGTGTTTTGCAAATTTCATAACTATGAACTGTCGAATTGGCTCTGGTGCATATTGAAACATTTGTAGACAATTTGTTAAGCTTTCGATAAATGTATGACACATGTTTACTGGGTTCCTGTACTGAGAGTTATGGTTGTTGCAAGTCTGCACTGTAATCTGTCCAAAAAAATCTGGGAACTTGTTTTGAGTTGTGTGATGGTAATCATGTCTTAAGATTAATTTAGGGAGTCTAAACCTGATATAAAAATGATGTTAATGCAGGTCCTAGAGTACTCACTGATGCTGAACAATTGTATCTTAGATTATTAGCAAAAGGTATCACTACTTCATGAAGATTTTGTTAGATGTTTTGTACTCAGTGAATGAGTGTCCAAGATAGTTAATTTGAATAGGTTTGCTTGCTGCAAAATTTATCTCCTTTGTACCTTAATCATCTCATCATGCCATCTCATGCATTGTATTACTTGTGCATTCATGATACTTATCAAGTGCATGCATATAGGTGTACCGGAAGGTGTTTCTCTGCTCGAGTTCGAGGGTTCGACTGCGGAGGAGGTAGCAGCAGCTCTAGCTTAGGAGGAGCCAGCAGAGGAGGCTGTGTCAGTGGAGGATCTGCCTGAGTGTCCAGATCACCGAGCTTCCACGTTCGTGCAAGGCAAGCCCCGGAGCATCTAACAAATCCTTATTTTTGGTTAACTCCTTATTACTTGTTATTATTGCATTTGAAATGTGTATCAGGTTCAGGAGTTGAGATGCAACCGTTGTTACATATCTTGGATATGTTCCCTTGTCCGGTATCCCAAATTTATCCTATGTTAGGTCCAGGATAGAAACCTATGCTTAGCCCTGCTTAGACGGTAGAAGTTGGGTGATTTCCTGTCATCCGCAGTATAGGTGATTATTTTATACTGGGAGTTGGTTATGGCTTTGATGATTGGTGGTTCACCCTTTTTGAAAAGAAAAATGGTGTGGGAGGGAACCCGGTAGTGACGGACAAGGCATGGAGGTCTTGGTCTGGAACTAACCCCCGCCTGTGCAGCTAAGGACTCGGGCTAATGTAGGCAATCTGTCAAGACGTTGAACGCATGCTCATTCACTTAGCTGGCCGGATAAGTCGTTCCGACCGCGAAGCCTAGTAGTTCGGATCAGGGCGAGTCTCGTGCCGCTTAATCACGCCACTTCGCAAGTACGGATTCCTAGACCATGGGCAAGTGCGGTATGCGCAACCAGCGGTGTCTGGTATCCTGGGACTGTGTTTCCTATAGGATTGCCGTAGCTTGAGCGACCTGGCTACCGTTACTTGGGGGTGTGCGGGTCTGCATGAGTCCGTTTTTGAATCGTTCCAATGGTGACCTTTGGCTGCCCTAGCTAGGTATGCCTGGTTTGTGATGAGAATACCCCTCAGCTGAGTACCAAATCGATTCGAGTCGCCGATGCCCCCGGTATGGTGGGAACCTTGACAGACCTTCTACACTGTAGTGATTTTCATAAGTATTACTTGAATTATAATTCGGACATGATATTGGAAGATGATGATTAAATGTTGTACATGGTTATTATGTTGTTGAATTAATCTCACATGTATGGCATTGGATAGTTGCTAATGTAGTTGATAAGTAAGTACTTAATAAATTATAAAAGATGTTGACCGAGTGCTGTTAATGCTGTTACGCAATTTAAATTCAGCTAGCTCCAGATAAAGCCTTGCATACTCCTTGGTGTCTTTATTTTTGGTTAGACGGTTAAGTCTTGCTAAGTACTCTTGTACTTAGGGTTTCATTCCCATTTCGTGCAGGTGATGTACTTTTTAGTAGCTTCTGTGCTAACTGCTTCACTCCAGTTGATGAGGATGAGTAAGCCATACTGCAATGGCTGGTCTGTTTAATTATGTTACTCTTATCTAAGTTTCGTTTGGAATGACTATAGTACTGGCATCTATGAACAAGACTACTTTGGTTTGTAAAACTTAGGCACTTCCGTACTAAGTACTCTGATGTAATATTATTAAGGAACTCTATGGTTATGTATGCAATGTTCTATGTTGTAACATGTGGCATGTGGTGTTGAATCATTCGATCTTGGTATGACGTTGTTTGAAATCCTTCGAGATTTCCGGACAACTGGGTTTATATGGGCGCAGGTATGTTGGCTTGATCAAATATTTGGTCCTCAATGTACTTGTTCTCTTATAAATTGGACGGTTCTGTTACAGGCGCGCCCTGCAGTGGGACTCCGGCGTGCCCTGGTCTCTGACCTGTGGGTCCCGCTTGTCAAGGTTGCCTTCTGGTGTCTTCTAGATCCTTCTTTTCTTCATGCCGAAGTGTAATTCTTTCGTGATAAATTCGGGTCATGTATGTCTTTAGGACTCTTGCCAATTTCTCTCGATTGCAGTGGGATCCTTCCTCTTTTTCATTATAGTCCCTGTAAAACCACAGATTCACAAAATTAGTGGAATTCTATTAGTTCAACCCCTATTACTATGATTGGTTTGCATTTTCATCCATTTCTCATTTTGATTGATCATTGATTACAAGAGATAAGATGTGTCAACATCCAACAAGACCTGACCTCGTTGATGACCTTTTAACTGGTAAATTCCTTGGTGGACGCAAGGTGTGCATAGAACTTAAAGAATCTCTGGTTTAGTTATCTCTCTCAACTAAGCCATATTCTCGTGTGTCATGTTCTGACCCTCAAATCGTCTCCTTGTTGACTCCCAATCTTGTGACTACCTTTGGCTGCCACCTCTCTTTTGCATAGTGTTGGTTCCTATACGATCCAATTTTTGTGCCACATGAGATTTTTCATTGGTTGTATGTTTTGTGATGGTGCCATGATTAGTGATCGACGGTGCCGCGACGAAACCGAGAGCATCCTGTGGCTGTAGACACAAGGTTGTGCTGCTCAGCACGCGCGGGTATCGAGATTTCTAGCCACAATCCATTATGGAACTACGCTGATGAATTATCATCTCGTGAGTTTGTTCTTGGTTATCTTCTTTATCATATCCGAAGGCCACTAAATCAGACCAGATATGGTGGAACTATTGCCTGATGCATCTTGGAAGAACTGCTACCTTCTTTGGCATGTTTGGTTATGGTGGACTTTCCCTAAATGTGCCTAGAAGATGCTCCTTGAGGAACAGGTCACAGACATAAACATTAACAGACTACAAGAGATGGTAGACAAGTGACTCTACTGGACTATTTCTAGGACGACATTGGTAATCTAGTGAGTAACTCATGTCATCCCGTGGGATCCAAAACAGAACATTTTGCCTAATGATTGGACAAATTGTCCATTGGTTGTGTATCGTTCGTCACAGGGTCTTCATAATTTGGCTACCCAAGTTTTGACCTCATGTGCACAATGATGATACAATCAAATTTCACCATCTCGACTATGGCCCCTTGTCGGCTAGGTTTGATGATGGATGTGTCGTGGTGGTGCACGGACAGATGCCATACATAGGCTTAAGGTGGGGCCGATTGGACACTGGAGGTACCGGGGAGGGCTTGCACGTTAAGACGTACACAGAGACATACACACACACACACACACACGATTTACCCAGGTTCGGGGCTCTCGTGAGGAGATAACACCCCTACTCCTGCCTTTCTGATCTATATATGTGGATTACAAACAAGTTACAAGCTGCTCCTTGAGCTGTATAAGAAGAACTAAGAGCCTTGGGCTCTCTACCGAGTCTCAGAACCCTCTACCGAGTCTCGGAACGGCTCACAGGCTCTCTGGTCTAGCGTGCTCTCTTGTGAAGCAAAGTCTCCGCGATCTAATCAAGCGTCCCCGTAAGAGGAGCCCATGGTGCTCCTTATATAGGGAAACCCAGTGTACAGAGTTAGGGCTGACGTCTGTGCTGGCGTAGGGAGCACTGTGGCCACGCCGGGGCCTCTGACTGCTTCCGTCACCCCTGCGTGGCATGTCCAATCCATCAACTCCTGTGCACTGCTCCACCGTACTGCCTCGGTCAGCAGCATGGAGGTCTGACTGCCCATGCTACCACCGAGTCAAGGAGTTGGCAGCACGTCCTGTCCTGCCAGTGGCAGGCCCCCTGCCCCGTGATTGTAGGGACAAGACATACGCCACGACCAATGCCGAGATAGAGCTTCATTCCTCCCGATCCGGCATAGGCATGCCAGACATTTCCTAACTCGCACTACAAGAAATATGCTCGTTAACGACCCTACATTTTGGTCACTAGAAGGTCATTATTTTTCATTTATGACCATTTTATGACCAAAAACCAATGGTCACATAGCGAGCGTCTTAAATGATCCATAATGACCTTTTTAGTGGATTGGTCATAACCGTTTATGACCAAATTGGAGGGTCATAATTCTATGACCAATCATTTTGGTCATTGGTTGTCTGACCAGTCCACGTCAGATCCTACGTGGCCAATCCTACGTGGCCAAATTGTGACTAAATTAGAAAGTCATAGAACAGAATCAGCCCAATCCACAGTAGTCATCTACATGGGCCAAGCCCAACAGTTCAGCCCATTTAGGGTTTCTTTTCTTGAATTGTTGGTCAAATTAACAGACATTTCAGCCAATTATTTTATGGGCCACGGCCTTCTTACAGTGTATATATTTCTTGGGCCGTGGCCTTTATAGAGTTCAAATAGTTGGGCACAAAGCCTCTTTGGCCTACTGCCAGCCCGAACTCAAATCAGTGGAAACAGGAATTCATTTCAAATTTAATTTGAATCCAGTAAAATTGAATTACAACAATATTCATGATCATAATATCTTTTAGTAAATATGAATTTCCAGTATTCATATAACATGTACAGCAAGCACATCCAACATTTGAATAAGTACAGCAAGTAAATATACAATAAGATCAGTATTACATCAAAATGCCCAGCAAATTCAGCATTACAGCAAGTTCATACAACATATAGGCTAGGGCTTCGAGCTTCTTCGCATTTCTTTAGCCTAGAACTCCTATAAATGAAAGGAAAATCCTCATTAGTTGTAATTACACAAGCAGTGTTTGTATCAGTACATCTACAATTGCAAGTAGTACAACATTCACTTAAAACATCTAAAGTGATAATAGATAAATGACATGAAATAAGAGGCATATGTTGCCAGATAGAGGCAAGTGTAGTACTTGCATGCAACACTCTGGTATGGTAAAAATCAGGCATCAGGTCATCAAGCACATGGAGCACATGATACATGCATCAATTATATATATCCATAGGGAGCACATGCTACATGCATCAAGCATCATGTCATTTAGCATAAGAAACATATATGTTCAAGCATTAGGTCATCAAGCATCAGACAGGGGTTGCAGCTGAACATCTCGTCCACATTAGACCATATCTATTCAACAAGGTAAATACCTGACTTCGTGTCGAAGCAATGGATGGGGATGCATCTGAACATCTTGTTCGCATCATCGTTGACGCACTACTACCGGCTTCGGTGAGGAAGACCTAGAGAGAGAGGATTTAAAATTCTATTATTAGTAGCAAACAATGCTAAAAAGGTGCTCAGAACAAGCAAAAGAAGGCAAGCTATCTAGTGATTTTCCACTTCAGAACAGAGCACACATGCATCAATTTTCTTAGAACTCCAGTTTTATTCTGATATAAACAAGCAGATCATTTAAGGGTAGGCACAACAATTTTGCATGTGCACTAAACATCAGTTTTATAAAGAAAACAGAGTAATGTAACCAGACAATGAACAACAAAAGTAACCCAAGCCTTCAAGCTGACATGTGTTAATTCAATGACCAGATTTAGCTAGTATGTTTGATTGGCGTGACAGGACAAATTCAATAGCATTGCATGTCAGGTTGAACAAAAGAAAGGATAGGACAGAGCATGGACTAGATATAACCCAACAGCAACACAATATTGTATAGCTGAGTATCAAATATAGTACAATAACAGCATTTTTTAATACATATTTTCATTAACTTAACTATTCCACTACCCATGCACTTTAGAACTCTAATCTAGTACAAATATATATCATTGTCACGCTTAAATAAACACATACCCCTTTGGAACCATTTCATCATCAGCATTTGGCTTGGCATCCCTCAGCTGCATCCCCACCATACCCCTTTCCAGGAACTCGACTGAGCTCCTGGCACCAGCTCCAGCATACCTCTGTCCAGAACACAACACATTGGAAGCAATCAGCACAAAGAAATTCTTAGAAATCACAAACATTGGAACAATCAAACATACTGGAAATGCAGTGCTAGAATAAAGATGTTGCTAAGATATTTTGCCCTGGGGCATATTTGGAGTAACTTAACTATTTAGTTTCTTTAGATTCATTATTGCAACTGAATGAAGTGTCATACTTGGATTCACTATTTGCATTTGCAAGAAACAAACAAGTGAATTAATCTAGGGTGTAGCATGCACCAATACAGAATGAAGTCTAAGCACTACTAATCTATTTGCATTATTTACAATTAACAGTTCCGTCTGCATTTCACCATAATGAAGTCCAAGCACTACTGCCATCAAGCACAATTTAAAAATATCATGAAATAAAAGCACAACATAGGTAAATAAAAATGTCATGATAAATTACAGTAGAGTAAGTGTGCTATTCAGTTCACCTCCGACAACTTTCTGAACAGAGAGCAAGAGAAGTTAACAGATGCAACAAGCACAAAGTGAAGAAGCACAGACATGTCCTCCTGACATGGCCGACGGATGGATCCGGCGTTGTCGTTGCTCCTGTGAGCTATGAGCCCTAGCTCCGGAGACCCCGAGGTCAGATGGGCCGCCGCCGCCGATGTTCTCATCTCGGCCATGAGTCGGACGATCCCGGCCGAACAGCGACGACCTCCTCCAACACGCTGCCAGCAGCCTCGGGAGGGAGAGGGATGAACGAGAGTGTACTGGAGAGGGGGTGGCGGAAGGGAGGATGCACGGGGCTTGGGGAGAGGAATGAACGAGACCCCGAGATCAAGAACGCATCCAGAACGAGCGATCCCCACCAAGAAAGCACAGGAAAAGGGGGAAAGATCCGGGTGCTCACCTCGGTTCGCCGGGAGGAGGATCCGAAGCCGGTCGACGGCAACCTGGTTCGTCGTGGACGTCGAAGAGGTTCTCGGCGCAGTTGCCGTGCTTCTCCCACTCGTGCGACCACAACCGGAGGCCGCCGCTGCTTGCGCTGTGGTCGGAGGAGAAGATCCGGCGGCGGCCTTGACAGGGAAGACCGGATCTGGCTGCGGCGTGGTAGCAGGGGAGCGGATCTGGCTGTGGCGTGGTCGGGCTCCACCCCCTCGTGCGGCGGCGTCTGCTGTGAGAGAGAGGGATACTGAGAGAGGACCAGAGAGAGAGAGAGAGGGGGGGCAAAGAGATAGAGATGACCTGGGAGATGCGGTGGAGGCAGTACCGGAGTCGGCGGCGGGGTCGTTGACGTCGCCCTTGAAGATCTCCTCCACCGCCTGCAGGTCTACCCCGGAGAAGAAGTAGCGGCCGCGCCCCGCGAGCACCACCGCGGCCACACCGGCTCGTGGGTTCGGTGATCTGAAGAACGGCGGCGGTGGGGATTGGAGATGTTAGGGTTTCTGGTGGAGAGACCAAGAGAGGACTCGCGCGTGAAGGACTGAAGAGGGAGGGGAAGAATGCTAGGGTTTGCGGAACGTGGGTGTTTGTCTGATCTCGATCGCGTACGATGTTACGACAATACCCCTGCCCACTATGCGGTGAAAGCCTGGGAATGCTAGGCTGTTTCGGTCAATTCATGGCCAAAGTTTTGGGGAGGGGAGGCGGGAGAAATTTGGGCTGTGTCTTTGGGGCGTTGGATGGAGGCCATCCGGCGGTTGAGATCTGCTTCGCTGGCCTGATCCGTGGGTAACCCTATTCTCTTTTCTGATTGGCTGGATCTTCTAAAATAAGCATAACTAATTCAAACAAAATCAAAAAAATGGAAAACCTTCGCATTGTGTCTTATTATATGACCTAGTATCCATATAAAGTAACAAACTTGCAATATTTTAAATATTTTTAAAAAGTGTTCCAAAATGAGCTTTCCATAGTTTCTACTATGACCTAGTATCCATATAAAGTTCTACTATGAAGTTATATGGCTTTCAAGCCAAACAACCAATGTTATGGCCACCATCATGCCATAGTTTCTGCTAATGTGCCCCTTTTTGTGCACACATATGTATCTTGGCATGACAAACAATGTTGACGGAGGAAGTTTCAACTTTATTACACGAAAAAATCATTTTCCATTTTCTGAATGCCCCAAAAGTCGGCTTTGTGGAGCATCTACCAAGAATATGTTGAAAAATTGTAAAAATATATTTTATAAAAATAATAGAACACTTTCTATGTACAAATCATCAATTAGTTGCATCCGAGAGCTTTCCATGCACCTCTCACGAAAAAGACAAATTTCTGCCGATTCAGCTGGAAATTTCAAAATTTGAACTAGAGGTGCTTCATAGTTTGCTCAATATTTTTCAAGAAAATCATTTTTAGGTTCAAAAGATGTTGTTTCATCAGAGATACGCTAAGAGTTTCCTCCGATTCAACACCTTGCAACATGGGTCATGCCCCCCGTTTTCACCGCGTCTTGAAACAGGTGTAAGTAATTCAAAAAAATGGAAAACCTTCGCATTGTGTCTTATTATATGACCTAGTATCCATATGAAGTAACAAACTTGCAATATTTTAAATATTTTAAAAAGTATTCTAAAAAAGAGCTATCTACTATGAAGTTATATGGCTTTCAAGCCAAACAACCAATGTTATGGCCACCATCATGCCATAGTTTGTGATAATGTGCCCCTTTTTGTGCACACATATGTATCTTGGCATGACAAACAATGTTGACGAAGGAAGTTTTCAACTTTATTACACGAAAAAATCATTTTCCATTTTCTAAATGCCCCAAAAGTCGGCTTTGTGAAGCATCTACCAAGAATATGTTGAAAAATTGTAAAAATATATTTTATAAAAATAATAGAACAATTTCTATGTGCAAATCATCAATTAGTTGCATCCGAGAGCTTTCCATGCACCTCTCACGAAAAAGACAAATTTCTGCCGATTCAATTGGAAATTTCAAAATTTGAACTAGAGGTGCGTCATAGTTCGATCCAGCGAAAACCCTTAAATATCTCTACAGAAAGTACATATTGTGAATCTAAAAATGATTTTTTCAAAAAATCATGAAAAAGATAAATTCCTGCCGATTCAGCTGGAAGAGGGTCAAATTTGAACTACAGGTGCCTCATGGTTTTCTTATGATTTTTTGAAAATTTCATATTTAGGTTCACAAGTACCTATTTCATCATAGATACAACAAAATTGTCGCAACATTCAACCCCTAGGTACGAACGGTCATGTCCGCCGTTTTGACCGTATATTGAAATCGGCATACGAAATTCAAAAACAATCAAATAAATGGAAAACCTTCGCGTGGAGTCATGATATGTGACCTAGTTAGCACAAAAAAATATAAACTTGGAATACATCAATTTTCTTGGAAAAGTGTTCTCAGAAATGAGCTATCATCTATGAAGATTCATGGCTTTCGGGCCAAATGACGAATATTATGGCCACATTCATGGCATAGTTCGTTCAAATAGGCCCATATTGGGCACAAACGTGTATCTTGGAACCGTGAACAATGTTGCCGAAGAAACTTTTCATTTTCCTTTCACGAAAAAACCATTTTTCAATTTTCGAGTGCGAAAAATGGGTTTTTTTGTGAAGCACCTACCAAAAATATGTTGTAAAATTGGAGCAATCCAATTTCTAAAAATACTAGACCACGTATAATGTACAAAAAAGTAAATTGTTGCAGCCAAACAGTTTCCAACCACCTCTCGTGAAAAAGAAAAGTTTCCGCCAATTCAGCAGGAATCGGGTCAAATTTGAACTACATGTGCCTCGTAGTTTGCTCAAGATTTTTTGAAAAAATCATTTTTAGATACACAAGTACCTATTTCATCAGAGAAACAACATTAGTTTTGCAAGATTCAATCCCTAGCTACGAATGGTCATGTCCGCCGTTTTGACCGTATCTTGAAATCGTCATACGAAATTCAAAAAAAATCAAATAAATGGAAAACCTTCACGTGGTGTCATTATATGTGTCATAGTATCCAAATAAAATTATAAACTTGGAATACGACAATTTTCTTAAGAAAGTGTTCTCAGAAATGAGTTATCATCTACGAAGATTCATGGCTTTAGGGCCACATGACGAATGTTATGTCCACATTCATGGTATAGTTTGCTTAAATATGCCCATATTGGGCACATACGTGTATCTTGGCACCGTCAACAATGTTGCCGAAGAAACTTTTCATTTTCCTTTCACGAAAAAATCATTTTTCAATTTCCGAGTGCGAAAAATGGGTTTTTTTGTGAAGCACCTACCAAAAATATGTTGCAAAATTGGACCAATGCATTTTCTCAAAATAGTAGACCACATATAATGTAGAAAAAACTAAATTGGTGTGTGCCAAACGGTTTCCAACCACCTCTCGTAAAAAAGACAAGTTTCTGCCAAATCAGCAGGAATCGGGTTAAATTTGAACTACATGTGCCTCGTAGTTTGCTCAAGATTTTTGGAAAAAATAATTTTTAGATACACAAGTGCCTATTTCATCACAGATACACCAATAGTTTTGCAATATTCAACCCCTAGCTACAAACGGTCATGTCCGTCGTTTCGACCGTGTTTTGAAATCGGAATAAAAATTCGAAAAAAGTCATGTTAGAATTTTCAAACCCAAATTTTGAAAGTGGATGTTTTCATTTCATCATGTCATAATTTTAAAATCCAAAGTCTATAATGACAGAGGACATTTTTACAAAATTTCCAAATTTTATTTGGTTGAAATTGGAGTTCAAAATCAAAAGTTATAAAAGAAAATAGAAAAGAAGAAAAAAAAAGAGCCAATCGAGCCTACCAGGCCTAGCCCAGCAGCACGGTCGAACCAGGATGGGCCAAGCCCACTCGGCATACTAAAATGTTTATATAGAAAAAAAAAGTGGTGGCCTCGTGCCACCGAGGCCCAAGCCCACTCGACAATACACCTTAAATAGGCTGAGCACGGTGATCTATCACCAAACATGTGGTGGGCTGGTGGTTAGCTCCGATTGCGGAGAGCAGGAGCTCTCGAGTTCGACTCCCAGGATTGCAACTTTTGCGAAGAGTTTTCGCCGATTTCTCTATGCGGGTCCCAATTGTCAGGCGGGGCCCATGTGTCATGCAGTTAGGGACCGGTCCCACATGTCATGCGCGGGTGAGGCGGGTCCCACATGTCATCAGGGTCCCACCGGTCAGGCTGGGTGGGCTAAGGGTGGGACCCACATGTCAGGATGGGTGGGGTAGGGTAAGGGTGGGACCCAAATGTCAGTATGAGGTGGGGTAACGGTGGGACCCACATGTCAAAGCATGGGTCCCATATGACTGCGTGGGTCCCACCGGTCAGGCTAGTCAACAAGTCAATGTGCATATGCTAGGTCCCACGTGTCATCGAGATCAACAAAATGGATGAGTAGTGACACGTAAGCGAAAATGACACGTAAGCAGTGACACGTAAGTGAAAATGACACATAAGCAGTGACACGTAAGCGAAAATGACACATAAGCAGTGACACGTAGACGAAACTGCTGAGTTGGCTGAGAATAACCATTTAAATTGATAAAAAAAAGTTTCTAAATTACTGATATCTGCATTATGACCAATCCATGAAAGGACATTGTGACCTTTTTGACAGGTTTGGTCGTTAAATTTTAAGATTTCGACCCTCCAAAGTGGGGCATGACCAACTAGTGTAAAATGGTCACAGATCTATGACCAATATTTTCAGGGTCACGATCAAAAGGTCATAAGTTAGCACATTTCTTGTAGTGTCGGTTTCTCCTCTCCTGCACATAAGAACAACAAAGGAGATCCCGACATATAGTACACATGATCCGACATAGGGCTATGTCGGTAAGCCCTTACCCGGGTGACCCCGAATAAACCCATGTGCATGTCGGTTTATCATTGACTCGGTCAACTCCGAGTCAAAGCTTATTTCACCATAATGACCCATCTCGGGGGCTGCCTCCCGACATTAGTCCCCGAAGCTGGCGCGGTCCTGCAGCCTCGGATGGAGGGCCACGGCAGGTTTACCCGAAAACCAGCATTCTTACTTGATTACCGACATCACATACGTCGGCAAACCATTTATATGTCGGAAAGCAGATTCGCCTCCATCACGATATTCGACTTAATGTCGGATCTTTCCGACTCACAGGAAAAACCCTCGGCTCCTCCGAGTCATTGGTTCCTCTACGTGGCAGAGCATCTCTGCCTAACGCCTCGGCTCTTGTGCACGGATGGACGTGCCACTGGCACGCACGCCACTTGCGTCATGCCGGTCGCCTCGGAGACTGTGCGCACGCAAGCACTCAAGTGCGGTGGACCGCACCGCTCGCGTCGCCTCGGGTCCTGCCCGATCAGATGTGCCGCTCGGAGCCGTTGGCTCCCTGTGGCCCATCGTGGGGCAGATCGTGCAGCAGTTAAGCCGCTGAGAGGATCATGGCGGAGATCGTGGGGCAGTTATTCCACGATCCACGCTGATCATGCACAGAAGATCGTGGGGGCGTACCGTTGCTCCCGAGGGGATAAATAGGAAGGAGAAGAGTAACTCTCTCCCCCTCCACTCATTCATCTCCTCGCCTCCTTACTTTCTTCCTCGCTCCTGCGCACAGAGCCCCGTGCCGCCACACGCACGGAGCCGCGCACGCCGATAAGCCACCGGACACCGCCGACGCACAGCGCCGCCGCCGTACGCCGCAGTACCGCGGTAAGATTTCTTCTTCTTCTCCTTCTCTCTTGCGCATTAGCGCTTCGAATCTACAGGGGTTCTTCGTTCTTGTTTCTTTCTCGTGTTCTTTCTTTGTTCTTCACCGCGGCGACGCATCAGGCGCCGCCGGTGGGCTTGCAGTTTGTAGATGCGATTCACCGCCGGTGGACTAGCCTCCGTAGCATCTGTCTTCTTCCCTTTCTTCTTGCGCACTAAAGCTTTCTGCATCTAGATTAGATGCGTGCATAATCTTCCTCTTCTGCTTCTTGCCCTTCTTTTATTTTTCCTTTTCACTGTAATGATTCTGATCTCACCGCTGGTAACCCCTTTTTTAGATCTCTGCAATCCTTCGCCGACATGTCGGACCACTCCAACCTCGAGGTGGTCGAAGTGGTAGAGGAAGGAGTTGCGGAGGAGTCCACCCGAGCTACCTGGGAAGGCTCCTATGTCACCCAGGCCGACATAGACTGGTTGACTCGGACTCGGCGGATTCCTCCCGAGGTGGAGTGTCGGATTCCGGGTCGAGAGACCACGCTGGATCTGCGAGAAGGAGAATACGTCGTCTTCATCGAGCATTTTGAGCGAGGATTCGGTCTACCTTCCAGCGCCTTCTTCCGCAGCTTTCTCAACAAATTCGGCCTCCAACCTCATCAACTTCCGGCGAATGCCTTCACCACGCTTTCTGCCTTCGCCTCCTTCATGGAGGGTTATCTCGGCCTCTGGCCCACCGTTAAGGCGTGGTCCAAATACTTCCACTTCCGGAAGCAAGTCATCCCGAATCCTGATCATCCAGACGCACCCAAGGAGATGACACAGTGCGGGGCCGCCACCATTGTACCTCGGCGCGGCTCCATCTTCCCCCGGATCCAAGGACTGGAGTCATGCCGGAAATGGCAGCGCTCCTTCTTCTACGTGAAGAACACATCCGAGGTTGACAAGATCAACCTGCCGAGATTCTCCATCGGCCCCCCAACCGCGCAGCTCAACTGGGGGTACAACCCGACGGATAAAGATTTGGTGGTCAACCACATCCACCAGGTCGTCGAGCAGCTCAGGGATGAAGGGATGACAGCCGATGACCTGCTCGCCACCTTCATCAGCCGCCGAGTCCTGCCTCTCCAGCGCCGAGTCCACAAAATATGCCACATGAGTGGCCCTCTGGACCCGACCCGAGTGAGCACCGTCGAGCTGGACAACGACCAGATTCGGCGGCGCATCAAGGCCATAGCCCGGACAAAGATGCCGGAGGCATGGGAATGGGGCAAAGAACCCCACAGCCGAAACAACCTTCCACCGAGAGTAAGCACCTCCGCCGACATAACTTTTTTCACCGACATAACTTTTATGTCGGTACAACTTTGTACTTGGTATTAATCATTTCCTGTCTCCACCATGCAGAGATTTGATCGGCAGCGGATAGAGGACGGAGAGAACCCCTCTGCCAAATGGGGTAAAGACCGGGTCGAAGCCGACTCGGAAGACCCGGACGACGAGGACAACATGCCAATTCCCGACGTCAACTCAATTTCTGCCATGGGTAAGACTCGTGCCTCCTCCCTCCGAGACTGGTCTGAGGATGAAGACGACGATTGTCGGGTTTTAGAGGTGTACGACCCCCTTCCCGTTGCATACTCATATCCGATGTCTCCGAACTCAGCTGACTCGGACGAAGTGATCGAGGTGGCACCCCTCGCCACAGGACCCAAGGGCGCAGCTCGGAAGCGCCCAGCGGCCGCATCCGCAGATGCCGGAACCTCCGGCACCTCTGCCCCCGCCCTGTCTCCAAGGGGTAAGATCCCTTCTTGCCGACATAAACTCTTATACTTACTTACATTTCTCCTCTTGCCAACATACTTTGCTGTTTCGACTTTTCAGCATGGCTCCTCTGAAGGTTCCTACTACCGGGTCAACTGCCCGGGTCCCTCCAAGGACACCGACACCGCCTCGGCCGGACGACACTCGGGTGCCAAGTCCACCAAGGATGAGTCCGGTTGCAGATACCTCTGCCCCGGGATCCGGAGCCGGTAACACAGACTCGGTCGAGGCCGCAACCTCAGCGCCCGACCAAGTGATGAATCTCGGAGCCAGCTCTTCGGCTCCCGAGGTGGAGCAGACCGAGGTCCAGAAGGACTCGGAGCCACCGAGACAGCAGCAGCAAGAACAGCCAACTCAACCGCAACAACAACAACAGTAGCAGCAGCAAGATCAGCCACCACCATCGCAGCAGCAGCAAGCTCAGCCACCACCCTCGCAGCATCAGCAGAAACAGAAGCAGAAGCAGAAGCAGAATCAACCTCCACCAGCGCAGCAGCCGCCAAAACACAAG
Organism: Puccinellia tenuiflora; assembly: GCA_012064385.1. Classification (NCBI taxonomy): domain Eukaryota; kingdom Viridiplantae; phylum Streptophyta; class Magnoliopsida; order Poales; family Poaceae; genus Puccinellia; species Puccinellia tenuiflora. Next base: position 97,859 of record QRDG01001586.1, read on the forward strand.
CCGCAGCCCTCGCCATCGAAATCAAAATCGACATCAACGACCAAGCCTACGCCGCCACCGGCACAGCCGCAGCCACAGCCGCAAACATCCAAGGCTCCAGTTCCTGCAACTGGGGTAACGACTAGAAAGGCACCAGTGACCACTGTGTCGGCCAACCCGGAACGGCAGTTAATTGTGCCACCCAGCAAAGGAGCAGCGACATCCGGCAGCATCCAGACCACCAGCTGGGGGTTTGGCCCCTTGCGAACCCTTAGCGGGAAAAGCTTGGGCTCCCTTGAGCACTACAACATGGATTGGAACGCCACCGATTTGAGCGAAGTAAGCTCGAAGTCACCAGCGGGCCAAATCATCTCAGAACATCCGGCGGGACCGAGTCTGGTGGCACAAAAGATGGCCGCGGCCAGATCTGCCCTTCTCGCAGCCGACCAAGCAGCTGCGGTAAGTTGCGCCGAGTAAATATAACTCGGTTTACCTCTTTAATATAGATATTATCCATCCCCAGTCCCCGAGATTTGGGTCGAGTGACTGTGTCTCGGCCGAGTAAAGATGACTCGGTTGAGTGAGGGTAACTCGGCCTGAATCTTCACCAACAAGAATAACATCTCTTCTTTTCAGGCTTGCATGACCAAGCGCACACAAATACACCGCAAGCTGCTGCTAGAACACAAGATGCTCTCCGACAAGTTCAAGATGCTCCGGGCCAAGCTGGACCAAGTAGCTGACTCGGCGCTCAAGGCTGAAGGGTTGGAGAAACGGATCTCGGAAATCGAGAGTAAGCCATGCTTTGCCTTTCAACTTGCACTTGCATTAGTTTTCTCATTCTGACATCAGCTACCTCGGCACAGCCGCACAGAAGGAGCGCGAGCTTGCGCACCAGGCCGAGCTGAAGAAAGAGCAGGAGGAGGTATCTCGGCTGAAGGCCGAGCTGGAGAAGTCTCGGGACCAAGCCTCCGAGCTGGAAAAGACCGCCGCCACAGAGAAACAACTCCGAGAAGAGGAGACTCGGACGCTCCAAGAATCTCTTGAAGAGTCCAAGTCATAGGCAACCTCGGCTGAGAGCGAGCTCCGAGCTCTGAAGGCCAAGATCGCGCAGTGGCTGGTGGACATCTCCAGCATCAACTCCGAGATGGACAGTAAGCCCCCTTCCCCTTCTGCCTTTATTCAATTTCTCACTTTTACCCTTGTGTGACTTATCTCGGCGTTAGCCATTCCCTACTCAGAACGCTTCCCCCACACCAAGGCTGCTGCGGACAAGAGCGCAAAGGGGCACCGGTTCAAGGAAATCCAAGATGGCCCGATCTCGGCCGAGTGGGATATAGATACTCACTTGGTGGCCCTGAAGGCACGCTTGGTACCGATGAGGCTATCGGGATGAATCTCCTCAACTCCGCGATCCGGTCTACAAGTCTCTGGCCGGGTGCGAGGCCCCTGCAATGTCGACGAACTGGCCAAGTGTCTGATGAACTCCGAGGAAAGGCTCGATGACTGGCGATCATCCGCCGCGAGTCGGCGCAGATGAGGCCTTAACTTATGTGCTATCTATGGTACGAGGAACTCGACCTCGAGATGCTGAAGACTGTGCGGGACGGGTCCAGGTGGCTCTCCGACCCGGAACACATCCAGCGTCGCCAAGAGCTGGCTCACTCGCTCATCCAATATGCTCCGGTGCACAGCTTTGTCCGGGTGAGCGGGTTCCTCAATCGGAAACGAATTGGAGGTCGACGGCGAGGACGAAGGCGAAGACGAAGAACAAGTCGATGAAGAAATCCAAGCCGATACTCCTCCCGACACAGCCACAAGCACCGCTCCGGCCGCTGCGACCAAGGATACCACCGAGATCTCAACCTCGGAACCAGCCAAGGCCGATGCCGCTCCCTCTGCTCCAAGTAGCTGATGCTCTGCTACCTAGACTTAGAAAAAACTGAAACCATCAAATCCCCGGAATGCCGGGTGCAAATGTAATATAAACCTTTAGCTTTTTATGCTCTGGCACTTGGTTCTTTACTTTGCACAATTTTAGCATGGTTTATTTATTATGCCGGATCATTCTGAACCGAGTCCCGAGTTCATTTTCTTGTTTACCATACTTAGCAACCTCTGCTCTTGTCTACCTTTCTTGGTTTCTTGACAGTCGAGTCACAAGATTACCGAGATACGGCATACAATCTATATATAATATTAGAGTTGGACGGTCGTACGTCCGACTCCAGACGATCGATCCATCGATCGCACCCTCGCGATAAAGCCCGTTACGATTACCAGTTGGCCCGGCCCAGCAACCACACTTCCAGACGACCGGAGACCGGACGAGCGATCGTCTCCCTGCTTCCATCGACCCGCCGCCAGGAGCAGCGCGCACGCACGCACGCATGACTGACCGGTGGAGGAGGAGAGGCTAGAGGGGAAGAGCAGAGTGGCAGCGTCGTTGTCTTCTCCGGCTGGCGACCTGCCACCACCGGTGGACGAGGTAACGCTGCCACCCAAGTTGTCCTCTTCTGTTGCAATTCGTTTATCAATGCGGAAATTCCTCCCGGGCATGCGCGTCCTCCGGTGAGCACACTGGCGGCTCTATACTGCACCGCCCCTTTCTTCCTGCCCGTGGATCCGATATCCCAGATCGCGGATCCGTGCTTCCGGCCCTGGATCAGGTGCTGCCGCCGACGGGAGCGAGTCGGTCGGCGACATGTAGCTGAAGGACCACGGCCATGGCGCTCAACCGTCGCTGACTTCGATTTCTTCCGGTCAAGACGGCAAGACCCTCGTCCGACCACAGCCTGCTCCTAATCTTGTATGAATCAGTTCCTCAATCTGCTCCTTTACCAGAATGCGTTGCTCAATCCATGTATGAATCAATTTTTTTCTATTGATCCATGTTCCAGATCTGCTCAATCTGCTCTTGTATGAATCCATGTATGAAAATCTATATACTTCAGTTCATATCCTCTGAATTTATGTTTCCTTGTTTTCAGTTAATATAGGTTCAGCCTGATTGGGGACGAAGCTGATGAGATAATTAATAGGAATTGTTTTGTGGTTGCTCTGATGAGATAATGGGAACAAGTTCCTGAATTAGGTAGTCAGTACTAAGTTGTCTTACCACTATGTGTTTTCATATTACATAGTACAAAAATCCATAACGTTCATAATTGCAACCTTGATATCGTAAGAGGTGAGATTTCTAAGTTGACTGTTCATTCTGAGAATTCTTACGTGAGGTTAATCAGAGATGGTTTATTTCTCCTTATATGCAACTGAGACTAAAAATGCTAATTGAGTACATTTTGTAGTTGCGCGAAGGCTTTGAAGGAAGTGTTCCTCCCTTATTTTGATGAAGGCAACTAGGTAAGGTCTTGTTCTGAACGGTTTCTCATTAATGGCCACTGCATTGAATTATATTTCCAGTGTTGCTAAATTTTAACTATCAGCCTTTACTCTATATTTCTTAGCTGCTCTCCGTTATCGTTTCATGACCTCAGGATCCATGTTGAAGTTTCTGTTGGGATGGAAGTTGACAAGTTGAGGAAGAATTGTCTGCTCAATAAATGATGTTCAAGTTTCAAGTTATTTTAGTGACTTTATTCATCTCTGCAAACTAGCGAGGTCAATGTTTAACTCTATATTTGCTGTATATTATGCTAGGACCAAGGTGTGTATTAATTTACTGGCACATGTTGCCAGTGCCATGCTCAATGTATCATATATCACGCTGTAGCTCAAAAGTCCACTTAAGGTATTTCATGAACATTCTGTCCACCATTATTTTTCTTCTATATAGTTCTGGATCACATAATGCGTAAGATGAATAATCAGGCGAAGTTATTTTGTGCCATATTCACCTATTTGTTGTACTTTTGCGATGCGGTTGTATTTAACTCTATATTTGCTGTATATTATAGGCAACCCCGTAACATGTTTATCAGATCGTAGTGTTCAAAATTTGTCTTGAAGCCTCAAGGGCATGTGATGTGAGTTAGGAAAGCTATTTATTAGTCTGATTTAGTGCTGATTTGCGTTTCTCTTTTTCCCGGCTGTTCTACTAGCTGGCATCCATCTTTTTGAAGATTATTTTGCTACCAATTGGGAATTGAAGTAATGTTGCTTTAGATTTGTGCTCTTGTCACACTTGGTAAGAATGACTGAGCCATATAAACCTGACATAGAAGAAATTGGGTTTTCCTTTTTATTTTTATTCTTTTTTTTAATTGTACCAATTTACACACTTACTATTGTTTATTGAAGATCTACACCCAGATAGAGCATTTTGAATAATTCTCTATGTTAATATCATCCCGTATTGAAAAGGGTTTTTTATACATGGAAATAATCATTTAAATAGGTTCAATGCCCAAATGAAAGGGTGTCAGTGTGTCCACCAGTGTCGTATCAGCCAATTAGTGCACTTGCGCTTATATTTCAAAAGCTGAGGATTCTCTTAAGGCTTCTTGCTGAAATGAAATACACAGGATAGTTGGCATGATCCCCACTCAAAATTGTAAGTTGTATACATAATTATGGTTCTCTTGTACATTATTTAAGGTCGATACTTGAGTTCATTGTAACATGGCATTCAGTTCACAGTGGATTTCCCTATGTTACACGGTCTTTTGCTCTTCTATAATCAGCCTGGTGTAAGAAAAATGCACACCATGTCGGTCAGCTATATGCAGGCGTGTGTACAAGTTTGAAATGGTCAGTTCCCTTGTTTTTTTTTTTGAGAAAGCATACATATATATCTTGTGAATGACCAAAAGTTTCTTCTTGATAATTCTATTATTGTTTGAGCATAATTGGTTTAGTAGAAACATACAAAAGAGTGACAATTAAGTACGAGTGTATGACCTGGCAGTCATGGATTTGATACAAATGGTTCTCATGTACTATGCAATTTATCTTTTAAGAGTTGTGAGCCTCTTTACTGCCGCATGTTTTTGATGCTAGCACTGGTTTCAAATAATGAGCTTTTAGTAACTATCTCTTTTCATATTGTTCATCACCCCCATGATAGGTGTGGAAAAGGACTTCTTAGTTTTATAAATTGGGCTAGCTAGGAAATGAATTTGTAACAACCCATGTTTGCTATTATGTGTAAAATAGTTAATCATGAGCATAGCATGCATTAATTCTTGCATTAAGAAATTTATGGTACTTTAAAATAAAAGGGAAACCCTAAAATGGTTATTTCCCCTCCCTATTTTTAAATGTGGTAAAAAGTCCCCAAAAAAATCTTGCAATAATTTGTGGGGCCTCTTTATATTATTGTGGCCCAACATAAAAGTTTCATAATTTTTGGAGCTGCTCTAGTAACCTATCTAATCTTCCAAAACTCTAGGGGGATTTTTGTAAAACTTCCCTCTTGTCTTCTTCATCAGGCAGGCAGGCAGCTCCGTGGCTTGCGTCCATCGCTGATTCTGCGTCCGGATGAACGCCGCCGCGCAGCCTTCTGCTCGTGGAGATAAGACCCCAGAGACGTCCGCATCTCCCTCTCCCTCCTCACTCGCCTCGCCCTCCTCCTCTTCCTTTCTCTCCCTCGCTCGAGAACGAGCTCGACCCGAAACCCTAGTCGACGGCTGCCGCGTCGCGCCGCCGCTCTGGGCCACCCCGAGCTCCTCCGTGAAGTCCCAAAGCTCCGCCTCGACGCCACGATCCTCCTCGCCGACTCGCGCTTGCCGGGACGCCCGGAGTCGGCCGAATCGAGCCGTTCCCCTTCGCTTCCGGCCGCCGCCGCCGCGGACGATTTCGTCGCCGTCCGGCCTCCTCCGCCTTCTCCGACCATTCCATCGATCTCCTGGTGAGCAGGGGATCCTCCCCGTACCCTTTTCCCTCTTCCTCTCGCCTCCGGCCGTCGTCCCCGACGTGCTCCGCCTCGGGCCGCCGCTGGCCATGGTCGCCGGAGCAACTCCGGTGACCAAATGGTCCGAGCACCGCCACCCTCCGGTTCACCTCTTCCTCGCGCGTCCAACGCGCATGGTCGCGCTCCCTTGCGTGGCCGGAGTCGACCGGTCCGTCGCCGGCAGTGCCGTGCCCACCGTGGCTGATGTCAGCTGATGTCACCGTGGGGCCAGCCTGTCAGTGATTTAATCTTTAGGGAAATATTTTTGGAAATTAATAAAATTATGACATGTGGGTCCCCTCTGTCAGATATTTAACAATTTCAGAAATTCCAGAAAATGAATAAAATTGTAAATTCAATATCTTTATTTCTGTAATTCAGAAAAATATGAATAAAATATCAAAATTTGCAGAAAAATGAGATCTATCTATTTATGCAAAGATCATGCATGATTGAACAACTCAATTAAGAGTTGCTTTGAATAACAAAAATGCACTTAGGCAATTATGGAGTTTCTCCGATTATTATTAATTCGGACTCCATTTAAATTGATTATCATGTTTTAGGGTTTAATTCAAATACATGTAATTTGTCATGCATACATTGTGCGCATTGCATCGATCCCATGTGTTGATTGTTGTCGTTTCTTTCCGGTATTTCGGTTCCTCCGGTAGAACGAGTGTCGATATCGAGGATAAATCCAAAGTGAAGATCATCACCGCCAACGACGAATGCATGAGTATCGATGACAAATGGCGAATACTTGATCATCAATAATCAAGTCGGGCAGAAGATTCCTGAAGCTATATATTTTCTGTTTATTGCCTCAATAAGGCAAGCACAACCCCTTCTTCTATCTGCTCCCATATTTTCAAGTATTATTTCTGATAAGCATCATATCGGTTCCAAAGCTTTTGGTCGATAGGTAGAGTCAACCTATCTTGCATGTGCCCCTTGTCGCCTAGTACCTGTTTAGCCATCCTAGCATGATTAGGGTTGCTTGTGTGTCGCCAGAGCCCTATATATGTTTATATGCTTAGCCATGCTTAGTTATGATCTGATCCTTCATGTTGATGAATCAGAGCTGTGAATGAATCTAGCATGTCAGGTTAACGAGGAAAGTGGTGTGAGTATGTTAATTTGACTAAAAGGCTTGGACAATGAGGCCACGGTGGGATGTGGTGGGTTGTCTTGTTCTTGCCGCCCTAGGACCTCTTGTGCTTATCGCTTGAACCAAGACTAAGAGTACAACACACGGGGCCTAGGTGAAGCCCCTCGGCTGTTACTTGTTTAGGTGTGCCCGTAGGACACGTAGTTTGCCGTGTTCCATTTGCAGAAAGGTGAACAACGTTTTGAGAGAAAAGATAGGTCGTGTCTGGGGACAAGTGAAGGACGAACTGATCTTGGTCCCCACGCACAGAAATAGGGACCGTCAGGAGGTGGCCATCTCTTGTTAATGGCGGAATGGCCCTATTTGGGTTGGCTTATGGGCACATCTAGGCAAGCTAAGAGTCGTGGTCGACCCCCATCTGCCGGCATTCCCCGGAAGAGTGCTAATCATGTGGCACCAGGAGTCGGTCGGCACGTGTGGACCAAATTGTACACCCCTGCAGGGATAAATCTATTCGAATAGCCGTGTCCACGGTTAAGGACGACTTGGGTCTTGCTGTTTGATCATAGATGACAACTTGAACATATTCGTAAAACTTGATAAACAAAGTGTGCGGGTGTTTCCTCGAGGGTGTATCGAGGGAGTGATCCTAGTAGAGCAGGTTCAGCGGATGTTGATTCTGGTGGTTTCAAATGATCTATGGAGATTAAAAGTGTTCTCTTATCCCTTTTACAAAACTTCTGAGTAGACGAACTTCTACTTCTTCTCTCTCGATTGAAAAGTTGGCTTTACGCAAAATTAGCCCACAAACATCTTCTAACTTATGCATTACCGTAACGGGTTTAAAGTCTTGCTGAGCTCTGTACTCAGGCCTGCCGCTACCTTATTTTTGACAGAGATGAAGATACCATCGATGGAGATTTATGCGTGGACATCGACGAGTAGTTTGGGGTTCCCAGGTAGCAGCCTGGAATCTGTAGTATGGGACGTCACCGTTGCTTATTTCTGGCCTCTTAGGCCTTTTGTTAATCTTGTTGAATAGCAACATAATTTGCCTTCCGTTGTATGATGTAATGTTGGGTCGTGTGACCTCTGCGTGTATTTTTTGCTATCTTACTCTAATAAGAGTTGTATATTTGCTTCTTGTCGTATAGTCACTGCCCTGTACCGGTTGTTACAACCTCTCCCATGCATGATGCGTGTATGGATATAAAGTGCATGGTTGAAAGGAAAGGTTCTTGGGCTCTTTGTTATGCAGTTTTGGCTATGCCCATGTTATGGCTTAGCCGAGGGGTTGTGGTGCCGATGATCCATTCCGAGCACGCCTGCCGATGTTTACTCGGCCTGGGAGTGGTAAACCCAGTAACCCTCGGCTACGTAGCATGACCAGTGACACATAGCATTTCTGTATAACTCTGAGGCCGAGTCCGACAGCTTAACAAGGTCCTAGGATTCTTTGTTATGCATTCGTGGTTATGATTAGATGTGGTAGTCTTCCGAGGGGTTTTGTGTGACCGGTGTTCCCGGCACGCCTGCAGTGAAATGCTGCCTGGGATTGGTACCCCAGTAACTCTCGGCTATCAAGTCTAAGAGCACATAACACTTATGTATAACCCTGGATCCGGGGTCGCTACAAGTTTTTGGTATCAGAGCAGGACTACCTGTAGGAAACCCTTACTGCTGGTCGATGTTGAGTCTAGTACTTGTGAAAACTATTTTGAACAAAAAAAAATGAGTTGTGAAAATCTCATTAGGATTCTTTTTACTCCTTACCTGGTATCGTTCTAATTCTGGGTTATCTTACCTTGTTTGGGTTGAAAAGGTTTTACTATCTCATCTGGTCGTTCAAATCCTAGGTGCCTTGAGCACATGTCGTTTCTTAACCAATTGACCTAGTGTGGAGTTCTCCAGAGTCTGGTGTGTGTTCTGAGTTCCCTCTTCTTGTTGTTTCAACTGAGAGATTTCATTCCATCATAATCTTTCAGGTTTGTGGGTTCCATAATCTTATGTTCTAGGTTTTGAGGTTTCCTTTTCCCTCGGATGCCTCCTTCTCTTTGTTTGGGTACTTCGGAAGTTGTGTATGGTTTCTGGAGGTTACCTCGTGATTGCTATTTTGTGGTGTCCTTTGTGTCACTCAAATAGTAGTTACTCTTTTCTTTGGGTTTTAACCCTTGGACTTGAACCGAAGGTCCCGGATTGTGCTGAATTCTAGTGTGTTGAGTCATGTGGTTTCTCAACCATGTGGTGATCATGCTATTTGTGCGAATCTTAGTACATGATGCTGACCATTAACCCAAGATCCATTCCTTTGAACCCTGAGTTAAGGTTAATAATTTAACCCACCTCATGATGGCTGGTAACTTTGGTTCTAGCCTCGAGCTTGTGATAGTTGTTGTGATTGAGTTGCGACAACTATGGTCTTCCCCACCACTAGCTATTGACAGAGGTTCTGTCTTGGAACCAAATGGATCACGACAAGAGTGCTCTTTATGAGTCTCATCTAGGCTCGTGACTTTGCCACACCTTCTTTTTTCAGCATGGGTTCTACAGAAGAGTATTACTTGTGCATCCATCATGATCTCAGGTTTATCTTGAGCTTGTTCCTCTTCTTTAGTTGTTTTCCGACCTTCGTCTACCAGTTGGTAGCCAAGTTGCGGCTGTGTATTGGAGTCTTCCGTTGCACAATGCTTCTTGTGGTCTTTCAAGCCATTCCACCTTTGGGTTGTTTGGAGAAACAAACTCCAATACCTTGTCCATTTCTAGGACTAGGTCAAAGTGTTGTAATCCATAGAACTAAGAGGTCTCGTTAGCTTCTGTTATGTTCTACCTTAGAGTGTCACACTCTTATATATCAAGAGGTCGTGCTGAGTCTCATGACGTACTTGATGAAGTGATTCTTTTACACATCCTTATCCACCCTTCTTTTGAGCTACTCGTGCTCGAGAATGTTGGGTGCGCGTATTGATGTGGCTATCGGATACCCTTAGCAATTCTTATTGCTTTGAAATCCAAGGACATTGATGTCATTCTTAGCATGATTGGTAATCCGATCACTAAGCTGAGTTTGACTGTGCTGCCAAGTCCGTTTGTTCAGGCGCATATCTCCGGTCGAAGAGTTAGGTTCATGCCGAAACTCTCAAGATCAAATCGTTTTGCTTTGAAAAGCAAGACTCTTTTCGAACTCAATGACATACGGTGGTTCATGATATTCTAGTTGTCTTTCTAGAAGTATCGCCAGGTTGTCACCTGACCGTGATGTCAAGTTTGTGAGTAAGTTAGTTCTTCGAACCGCTTCTTTCTCCAAGAAACCGTGTTGGATACGCTTGAACTAGTTGGTTGAGCTTAATCAACAAATTGGAGAGTTGAAAGGCAAAAGTTCTATCCGACTTGGTTCATTCTTAAAGGGATGTCTAGTTTTTCTCGTGTTGAAGCAAGATAATGTCTCCTTCATGGATCCACTATCTCTCCAACCTTTGATTTGAGCTTGGGCTATCGTCAAATCAATCTCAGAACCAAGGACTATCTTGATGTTGTTTTACTCCAGTGTTCCACTTGAGTATACCTCATGTCCTTTGGTCTGACCAATACTTTCACCTTGTTCATATGATATATGAGTCCATCTTCTCAGAGTATCATAATAAGGTTGTTGTTGAGCCCATCGATGACATTCTTATTATATCCATGTTTGAAGAGATTCATATTGGACATTTGGCGCTAGTGTTGGAAACTTGTAAGAACAAACCTTGTGTCATCACGAGGTATATGTTCTGGAGGTTGGAAGTGACTTTCTCTCGTTCATGTGCATTTGGTGAAAGATGTCGCCGTGAATTCGAGTAAAGTTCTCTTTGTTTTCTTGAGAAGAAGTTCTCAGACTTCAATCTCTCGTTTGATGTTCCCTAACCAGGACTCAGTTGTGTTTCATTGCAAGAAGTTCATGATGGTTCAATTGTTTCCTCGCAGTCATGACCACATGGATCTCGCAATCCAGCTCTTGTTTTGGAGCCTGACACTGAAGTCTATTTCTTGAGAATCAGTTGACCTTACTCGTATCTGTTGCAAACTCCCTTGTTCGGACATGTTGAGTCTGAAGTATTAGTACATCTAACTAGATCTGTATCTCAAGCAGAAATGATCGTTGGTGTTCCTCAGGAGTATGACCTAGGCCTCTTTGTAAATCCGGCGAGATTGATGTTGTGGTTGACACACTTAGCCGGAAGGTCTATTGCCATAATTTCTTGATTCAGTAAAGACAACCACTCTCCAAGAGGATTTGTGCAGTTTTTTCTAGAAGTTGTTCCTTATGGTTCCTTTTCAATCTTGAAGTCCGACCTTCACTTGATGACTGATTGAAGGCTAGTCAAAAGCTTGATATTGGTATCTAGAACATCAAGGAGAACATTTGAGCGGATTTGCTAAACATCTTTCGGTCAATCCTCCCTACCAATCTCTTGTGGAGATAACTCCATCTCGAGAATTTCCACCTCGGAAGTGATCTCAAGTAGATCGCTGACAAGTGCTCTTCCCTTCTCCTTTGTTGGAACTTGGAGTTCCAATCAACTCACACGTTGTGTGAATTTGTCAGTCACCTTAAGGCCTCAGACTTTTAATCATGTGGCAAATGTGTTGTTATGCCAAAAGGGCTGCAGCCTCAGAACGTGTCCTTCCTCCTTACGGTGCCTTGAATCCTTGTTGTCTATTCATCCTGGTGGTGTGAAGTGAGCCACGGGATTCTTCTACCTTCAGTAATCATGCCGAAGAGAGACTATATGATTTTGAAGATCAAAGTTCCTTTGGTTGCATGATTCACCTTTTATCCATGAGTCACCCTCTTCCAAAGTGTGCCTCGCTATGGTATCAAGGCAATTCCACTCCTTGCTACCCTTGTCACTTCAATATCTAACCAGGCAAAGCGTGGAACAATTGCCTACCAAAATGGAAACTTCTCTTTTCCTCTGTTACCTTGACGTGTCTCCTCTCTTCAGCTCAAGGATTGTTATGAAACCTACTCTCATGAGTTGACCATGAAATACTTGATCTTTTTGAAGATCCATCTTTCCAGAGTGTTCCCTCTTTCCTTATAGCCGATGGATGAAGCCCCTCGGCTGTTACTTGTTTAGGTGTGCCCGTAGGACACGTAGTTTGCCGTGTTCCATTTGCAGAAAGGTGAACAACGTTTTGAGAGAAAAGATAGGTCGTGTCTGGGGACAAGTGAAGGATGAACTGATCTTGGTCCCCACGCACAGAAATAGGGACCGTCAGGAGGTGGCCATCTCTTGTTAATGGCGGAATGGCCCTATTTGGGTTGGCTTATGGGCACATCTAGGCAAGCTAAGAGTCGTGGTCGACCCCCATCTGCCGGCATTCCCCGGAAGAGTGCTAATCATGTGGCACCAGGAGTCGGTCGGCACGTGTGGACCAAATTGTACACCCCTGCAGGGATAAATCTATTCGAATAGCCGTGTCCACGGTTAAGGACGACTTGGGTCTTGCTGTTTGATCATAGATGACAACTTGAACATATTCGTAAAACTTGATAAACAAAGTGTGCGGGTTGTTTCCTCGAGGGTGTATCGAGGGAGTGATCCTAGTAGAGCAGGTTCAGCGGATGTTGATTCTGGTGGTTTCAAATGATCTATGGAGATTAAAAGTGTTCTCTTATCCCTTTTACAAAACTTCTGAGTAGACGAACTTCTACTTCTTCTCTCTCGATTGAAAAGTTGGCTTTACGCAAAATTAGCCCACAAACATCTTCTAACTTATGCATTACCGTAACGGGTTAAAGTCTTGCTGAGCTCTGTACTCAGGCCTGCCGCTACCTTATTTTTGACAGAGATGAAGATACCATCGATGGAGATTTATGCGTGGACATCGACGAGTAGTTTGGGGTTCCCAGGTAGCAGCCTGGAATCTGTAGTATGGGACGTCACCGTTGCTTATTTCTGGCCTCTTAGGCCTTTTGTTAATCTTGTTAAATAGCAACATAATTTGCCTTCCGTTGTATGATGTAATGTTGGGTCGTGTGACCTCTGCGTGTATTTTTTGCTATCTTACTCTAATAAGAGTTGTATATTTGCTTCTTGTCGTATAGTCACTGCCCTGTACCGGTTGTTACAACCTCTCCCGTGCATGATGCGTGTATGGATATAAAGTGCACGGTTGAAAGGAAAGGTTCTTGGGCTCTTTGTTATGCAGTTTTGGCTATGCCCGTGTTATGGCTTAGCCGAGGGGTTGTGGTGCCGATGATCCATTCCGAGCACGCCTGCCGATGTTTACTCGGCCTGGGAGTGGTAAACCCAGTAACCCTCGGCTACGTAGCATGACCAGTGACACATAGCATTTCTGTATAACTCTGAGGCCGAGTCCGACAGCTTAACAAGGTCCTAGGATTCTTTGTTATGCATTCGTGGTTATGATTAGATGTGGTAGTCTTCCGAGGGGTTTTGTGTGACCGGTGTTCCCGGCACGCCTGCAGTGAAATGCTGCCTGGGATTGGTACCCCAGTAACTCTCGGCTATCAAGTCTAAGAGCACATAACACTTATGTATAACCCTGGATCCGGGGTCGCTACAGAATTGGGCTAGCTAGGAAATATTCAAAGCCAATAATTTAAGTGATTTTTTTTGTATTTTGTAGAAATGTTTAGTGAGGATTTTTTTTATGGAATTATACTGATGGTGAATCTTACTGTCGGTATTTATCCGGATTAAGCTTAAGTCAGAATTTCCGCAGGTTTGCGAATGTCTCCCTAAGGTCATCCAGCAATGTGTGTTTTTCTTTAGTTTTAATGACTATGTCGTCGACATACACCTGCACATTTTTGCCTATCTGGTCATGCAGACATTTTTGCATACAACGCTGATAAGTAGCGCCAGCATTTCTCAAACCGAAACACATAACACGATAGCAATAAGCCCGTACGCGGTGATAAAGGCAGTCTTTATTTGATCATCAGGGTTCAGCAGTATCTGGTGAAAACCAGAGTACGCGTCTACAAACGAGAGTAGTTCACACCCAGCCGTGGAGTCGATCACCTGATCGATCCGGGGCAGCGGGAATGGATCTTTAGGCCATGCCTTGTTCAGGTGTGTGTAGTCAACACACATGCGCCAGAAAGTGGCAGCATTCGGATCATCTTTCTTCTTTTCTACCAGGACCGGGTTAGCCAACCAGTCTGGGTATTTCACTTCTACGACGGCATTTGCTGCGAGTAACTTGGCTAACTCGTCACCCACAGCTTTCCTTCTTCCTTCGGCAAGACGCCGAGTCGGTTGCTTCACTGGCCTAGCATCTGGCCTGACATGTAGAGAGTGCTCAGCCAACTCCCTCGGAACACCCGGCAAGTCCTGACTGGACCATGCAAAGATATCCCGATTCTCACGGAGGAAGTGGATGAGCTCGCTTTCCTATTTGCTGTCCAACCCGGCACCGATGATGACGGTGTGGTCTGGGTTAGACTCATCAACTCCGACTTTCTTGGACTCCTTTGCTGCCTGAAAGGTTGCGGTCTGCTGCGGGTTGGCCGGACTCGGCACGCCGAGTTGAGCAGACTGGGCCAGAGCCACTACCTCAAGAATTCTCTTCTTCTCCGCAGCAATCACCAAAGACTCGGCCAGACAAGACCCGACAGAAGCACACTCCATAGAACGCTTGTAGTCTCCCGAGATAGTGATGACACCATTTGGTCCCGGAAGCTTCATCTTCAGGTAGGCCACGTGAGTGGACGCCATGAACTTGGCGAGTGCTGGCCTACCGAGTAATGCATGATACGGGCTTTCGAGGTCCACAACCTCAAACAGCAGACTCTCGGTCCTGCAGTTGCTTTTGTCGCCGAAGGCAACATCAACCCAAACGGTGCCCATAGGCGCATGCGAGACACCCGGTACAATACCATGAAAGGTAGTCCTGCTTGGCTGCATCATATTCTCGGTTATGCCGAGTTTAACCATGGTGTCTCGGTACATAATGTTGATGCTGCTCCCGTTGTCAACAAGAACCCGGGTAAACCTGACATTGATGCTGGGCCCGACGAATGTCGGATCCAACACTAGAGCATAACCTCCGGGATTCGGCATGACCTTGGGATGGTCCTTGATACTCCAACTGATCTGATCCTCGGACCAGTACATAAATTTGGGCACGGCCGGCATAACCGCATTCACCTCCATCGCGCGCCGGTGTTGGCTCTGCTTATCAGTTGGCTCGGTCACAAATACCATGTAACTCTGATGCGGTTCCCTGTACTCGTTCTGCCGACTCGGGCCAGCATTGTTGTTGCGGTTGTAGTTGTAGTTGTTGTTGTTGTTGTTTGCCACTTGGTTGACATCCTCCTGCCTCGGCTGAGTGTTCAGAGGCTGAGTGTTTGCACCCGTGAGAGGCGCAGGTCTGGAGGCCGGACCAGCAGTTGCTGGCTTGCGCTTGTGCCAATCGCAGTCCCGGGTCGAATGTTGAGCCGGTCTGCTGGGGTGCCTGGTGTGATAGCAGCAGGGGCCATCCAGCATTTTCTCATAGGTGAACCTCTCCTGATCATCCCACTGCTTTTTGTTGCCATTCCATGGCTTCTTTTCGCCGTTCCACGGCTTCCTCTCGCTGTTCCACAGCCTCTTCTCGCCGTTCCACGGCCTCTTTCCTTCCGAGTTCTGGCCCCATGACGGACCATCATTTTTCTGGCGCTGGCTGCTGCCGGCATCCGCTTGATCTTGGTCGACAGCTGCGACTTGGTCCGACCCGTACCGGTAATCCGGCCAGTCCTCTCTTCTCTTGTTTCGATTGTCCGGGCGATCACTACGCCGACCTGACCGGTCTCGGTCTTGAGCGGGGTACCTCCTGCCCACATCAACCTGTGTCAGCAAAGGCTGTGTCGGATCACCCAGTGCATAGCTGTCTGCTACTGCCATTGTCTCGGCCAAGGTGGCCGGCATCTCCCTCTGGAGTCTCTGCCAAAGCATGGAGCCATGTCGGCATCCTTGCGCAAACCACGCAATGGCTTGTGACTCAATCAACCCTTCACAGGAGTTCCGGATCGTGCTCCACCGGGTCAGATACTCTCGGTCGGTTTCTTCTTCTCTCTGCCGACACATGGACAGCTGCTGAGGTCGATTCGGCCTCTTGTAGGTGCTGGAGAAGTTGCTGACGAAAGCCTCGGAGAAGTCGAGCCAGCAATCAATGCTGTTCTCCTCCAGATTGTTCAGCCAGATTCGGGCTGGCCCCTCTAGCATTTGCGGTACATACCGCACAGCCCATCTGCGACTGCCACCAGCGATATGCACCGCTGTGACGTAATCTGTCAGCCAGTCCTCCGGCTTGGTGCTGCCGTCATAGGTCTTGGCACCCCGGGGGAGCTGGAAATTCGGCACCGGTGGCTGCTTCATGATCCGGGGTCCAAACCATGCAGGACCCGGTGGGCCTTGCTCCTCCAGCAGTTCATACAGATAGATTCTGTCAAGCTTGTTGCGGACGTCGTGAGCTGGTAGCTGGCGAGCTCCCAGCCTAGCACCGAGTACACCCTCGGTCGCTAGATCTCTGAATCTTGTGTACCCGGCCCGCTCCATGGCCGAGTAACCATCGTCATAACGGTCAGCGGCCTGCTCGGCGTACCCGGCACCCGGTTGTTGCCGAGGTGGATTGGGTACCGGATACCGAGGTGGCTGACCCGGATTTGCCGGGTTGACCCGGTTGGCTTCATGTCTGCCCTGAACGGGTCCTGGGGCTCCCTGACCGAGTTGGCCTTGGGCCACTTTCTGCTTTCCGGCATATACCGGATCATACGCCTACAGCTTTTTGTTCTTACCAGAGTTCACACTCTGGCCACGGCTTCCGCCGACAT
This sequence comes from Puccinellia tenuiflora, assembly GCA_012064385.1. NCBI lineage: Eukaryota > Viridiplantae > Streptophyta > Magnoliopsida > Poales > Poaceae > Puccinellia > Puccinellia tenuiflora. The sequence continues at coordinate 114,623 of QRDG01001586.1, forward strand.
GTGGCGAAGAGGCCTATCCCTTGGACATTGCCCCGACACCACCATTTGAGTAGAGGTACCGGGACCCACCTGCATCCGGGTTTGCATTCCGGAATGCCTCATTCTGACGGTTGGCTACAGCTACCAACTCATTCACTCGGTCCTGCTGCCTACTACGAGCTTCACCGAATAAATTAGGTAACTCTGCTATGGCATCCTCTGCAACTCTAAGGTTCTTGCCCGGGGTACTGTATTTCGGCCGGCCCGCTGACACATGACTAGCAGTTCTACTAGATCTGGCTCTACCATCTCTAGCTATCTCGGCATTGAGGTCTCTACCTCTAGCACGTACCTCATTTATGCGACTAACCGGGTTGGCTACCGGCGTAAAACCATGAGCGATGTTGTACTCACGGAGAGAGATGTCGAAATCCTGTCTGACTCGGGCCACCTCCTGGGCCTCCAGGAGTATCTCCTGGCGCTGCTGTTCCAACTCCGCCTGAGTTAGCACAGCATCTGCATTTGGAGCCACTGGGGGTTGCCAGCTTCTCAATCGCGTCCTGCAGAGGACTTGGTGCTACCGGCACAGCAGATGTACCGGCCTGCTCCTGACAGTTCTCCGGCCTCTCCAGCGGCGGGCGCGCCGTCCTGGCAGACCTGGTGCTGACCTCGGCCACCCCGGCACTAGCAACCGGGGCGGTCATCATGACCTCTGCACAGCTAGCGGGGCGGGCGATACGTCGGCCGCGAGCTGCACGGACAGCGGGAGGATCCGCAGCAACCTGCACCCTTTCGGGAAACTGGCAGGGAACCTCGGTGGCGACGTAGACGGTGAGGGAGCCGAACTCGATGAGGCACCCGTTCCGAGGAAGCGGCCTGCTGCCGAAACAGCCGGCGTTGTCGCTGACGACGTTGAGCGAGCCGAACCTGTGGACAAGGCCACAGAGAACGCGCTCACCCGACGCGATGAAGGAACCCGTCCGGATGAACACACCAGCCAGCGCCGCTGCTGGCCCCACGGTGGGCGCCAACTGTCGTGGTGGTGCACGGACAGATGCCATATAGGCTTAAGGTGGGGCCGATTGGACGCTGGAGGTACCGGGGAGGGCTTGCACGTGAAGACGTACACACCCGAACACACACACACACACACGGTTTTACCCAGGTTCGGGGCTCTCGTGAGGAGATAACACCCCTACTCCTGCTTGTCTGATCTATATATGTGGGTTACAACTGAGTTACAAGCTGCTCCTTGAGCTGTGTGGGAAAGAACTAAGAGCTTTGGGCTCTCTACCGAGTCTCGGAGCTCTCTACCGAGTCTCGGAAAGGCTATGTGGCTCTCCTGCTAACTCTCAAGGAACGACCAAGTGTTTGTCCAGCGTCCTGGTCTACGTCCCCGTAAGAGGAGCCCCTGGTGCTCCTTATATAGGGAAATCCAGTGTACAGAGTTAGGGCTGACGTTTGTGCTGGCGTAGGCAGCACTGTGGCCACGCCGGGGTCTCTGACTGCTTCCGTCACCCCTGCGTGGCATGTCCAATCCATCAACTCCTGTGCACTGCTCCGACGTACTACATAGGTCAGCAGCGTGGAGGACTGATTGCCCATGCTACCACCGAGTCAAGGAGTTGGCAGCGCGTCCTGTCCTGCCAGTGGCAGGCCCCCTGCCCCGTGATTGTAGGGACAAGACGTAAGCCACGACCAACACCGATATAGAGCTTCATTCCTCCCGATCCGGCATAGGCATGCCAGACATTTCCTAACTCGGTTTCTCCTCTCCTGCACATAAGAACAACAAAGGAGATCCCGACATATAGTACACATAATCCGACATAGGGCTATGTCGGTAAGCCCTTACCCGGTTGACCCCGAATAAACCCATGTGCATGTCGGTTTATCATTGACTCGGTCAACTCCGAGTCGAAGCTTATTTCACCATAATGACCCATCTCGGGGGCTGCCCCCCGACACTTAGATATAGGTTTTTCTCCTCCGAAGGATTACGAAAGTACGACTTTAGAGGATGAGGAAAACTTATATCTAGATGCTCTAGCTTCTAAAGAGTTTTGCAAATTTGTTAGTGTTGTAGTTTTTGAGTCAATCATGCCTCTCCGGGATGCTCATGAGCTTTGGACCAAGCTTCAAGATAAATATGGAGTGTCCAACTCAATTGAGGATGATTGCTCTCCTTCCACCTCCGGCCGTGACGAGCTCTCGTCTTCATCTACTTCACCAAAATGTGGCAAGCCACAAACTAATGTGATGGTGAGTAGTGATAGGTTTTGCATTATTGATAGTGATCTCATTTTTGATGATCTTTTGTCTCTATCTTGTTGCAATGCCTCATCTTTGGACCAAAGCACACATAGCACTATAAATGTCATACATGCTAGTGTTGATAATCCTTGCATATTATCCAAAAATTGCTTAGATAAATCTAATGATGATACGCTTGCTTTGTCTTGTTGCCATGATAAAAATTCTTGTGTTCCCTCTAACTCTTGCATGAATAATAATGTAGAGGAAACCCAATTTGCTATGCAACAAGATGTGAACTTGAGTAGTTCAAAAATTAATTGTTCTTCTTCATCCATCACTCATTGCCTTATGGCTAAATCTTCTAGTAGTGATGATAATAATAATGATAATAATGATGAAGAAGATGATATGGAAAAGGTTAATGCGCTCCTTCAAAATAAAGGTCTAATGATTCTTAAAGCCCTTCCTAAAAATAAAAATGCTCAAGCTATCCTATTTGAAATTATGGAAATGCTAATTGAGCGCGGGGAAACTATTGAGGCCTTGGAAGCAAGCCTTGAAGAAAAGGGTTAGATCGAAAGAGATGATGCTATGGAGAAGGCATCGTTAGAAGATGCTCTTGAGGAAGAGCAAGAGACTCGGGCTTCTTTAGAGGAGAAACTAGAATCTATCGAGGAGTCTCATAATGATATAATTGCTAAAATCATTAAAGAACGTGATCATGCTCATGCAAAATATAAAGTGTTTAAAATTGAAAATGCTAGATTAAATAATGAGCTTGGCAAGTTGTATTCCTCCATTTCTAATTCTAATGATGCTTGTGCTACTAACTCCAATTCCTGCGAAGCATCTAGTTTGAAGGAGAATGTTGAGCTAAGGGCTCAACTTGAGTTGCTAACTAGCAAGTATAGGAAGTTGGAAGAAAGTCATAAAAAGCTATCTAGCTCTAATGATGATCTTCTAGCATCCTATGCTAGTCTAAAGTTAGCTCATGAGGCCATCACTACAAAGGTAACATCTAGTGAGCCTCATGTGGATAATAGCACAACCGTAACTAAAAATGCTATATTGCCATGTGCTAGTCCTAGTAGTTCATCCACTAAAAATGTTGGTACATCATGTGATGAATTACTTGCTTTGCCTTGTTGCTCTAACAATGATGCATCTACCTCCTCTAGTACTTGTCTTGTCACTAACCATGTAGAGAAAAGAGGAGAGCTCAAGGCCCAAGTCACTTCTTTGAAGAAAGTCTTGGAAAAGCGTCATGACGGGAAGAGGGCACTTGACAACATGTTGAGTGTGCAACAATCCCCAAACGACAAGAGTGGACTTGGATTCAACTCCAACATCAAGAACAAGTCCAAGGTTGAGAAGAAGAAGGGCCAAGTACAAGTCAAGAATCCGGCCAACATCATTTGCTTCAAGTGCAAGGTTGAAGGGCACCATGTTCGTGATTGCCCAATGAAGAAGAAGCCTCTTAGTGAGAAGCAACTAGGGAAGCGGCCTCTTGTTCAATCTCGTGCTCAACCACTAGTTGAACAACGGCCACCTCCTAAGAAGACTCAAGCCAATGCCCCTCAAGTTAAGGAGCCTAGGAAGAAGAAAGAGAAGAGTTGGTGTTGCTACCTTTGCCGCGGCAAAGGTCATTTTGCTTCTTCATGCACTAACGGTACCTCATCCTCTCCTGTCATAATTGATGATGCATATTCTCTTAGGAAGGATAGAGTTGGCAATGTGTTTGCCAAGTATGTGGGAGCTCAAAGTGGTGTCAATAAATGCACCATTTGGGTTCCCAAACCTATTGTGACTAACCTCTTAGGACCCAACTTGGTTGGGGACCAACAAGCTTCAACTTGATCAATAGGTGAATGTGGAGGACATTGGTGACTTGGCTATTTTTTTGAAGAATTAAGGGACCTTCATGGTTTTATTTCTCAAGCCAAGTCAATTGGAGGATCACATATCTATCTCATATCCAATGCTTCCTCCTTGCGGTAACTTGTATTTAATTCATATATTCATTGAAAGTGGCTTGCTCCCTTGCATGTGTTAGTTTTGTTCCTAGCATATGCTTGTATGTGATATGCTACCTTCCTACTTGTCTTGTTATTCAAGGTTGTGTATGTTAAGTTGTGTATCATATATGTGTAACTTTGTGTTGAGCTTTATTGGATCTTGTGTTGATTTCAATTGGGGAGAAGGATTTGACCACTTGGTGTGTTCTTGCCCTTTTGCATTTGGTGCATCGGGTTGTGCTCCCCACGGTGATTCGTGGGATTGAAGGTTGGGAGCTTGTTACTCTTGGGTCATTGGACCCTATACGGTGGTGCCATGAAGACTTCGACTGGTGAAGCTTCGGCACGATTTGGGAGCCCCCAATTGAGTTGTGGGTGTGTGCCCCAAAAGTTGTAAGGGCTCCGGAATCCGCCCCGAAGGATTCCGATAGTGGATGGTGAACCAAACCTTTGGGTGCGGTTCATCGGAGAATAGGGTGAGGCCTTTGTGGCATCTTGAGTAGGCCTCTTGTGGCGAGCTCACACCCCTCCAACGAGACGTACTCACTTAATAAGGAGGAAATCGGGAATAAATCCCCGTCTCCGCGTGCCTCGGTTATTTCTATACCCGAGCCTTTTACTTATGCAATTTACATTGTGATAGCCTTCGTGCTTGAAGTTCATATCTTGCTATCACCTTGTTGTCATATTGCTTAGCATAAGTTGTTGGTGTACTTAGGCAAACCTAGTATATTAGGTGTTGGCTTGTTAATTTAAACATCTAGTTTTATTCCGCAATTATCAAGCCCCTAAATAGAAAAAGTTTTAATCGCCTATTCACCCCCCACTCTAGGCGACATCCGGGCATAGCTTGTTCTTTCAGCTGTCGGCTAGAGGTTGAAGACGAGCAGATCCTGACCCGGAGGAGATCACTTCTCGCCGAAGCTACTCTTGGACTTGTGCACTACTAGCCTAGCCTCCGACTCTCTGATGTTCCGTCCTCTCCCTTGGGCGCCTTGGTCCTCCTTTTATAGGATAAGGGGATACCACAGGTGCGCCCTTGGGGCTGGAGGGGTTTTGGCGGGAAAACCCCTCTGAGTTCTTCTTAGGAGGCGACGTGGCCTCTTCTCGTCCAAGTATTCTTCTGAGGGGGGGGGGGGGGGGGGTAGGTGCGGTCGCCCACCTTTTCCAGGGAGGCGGACAGGGACTGACAACTTTTCCGTCCCTGCCCCCCTTGGCGCCTCCATCTTCTTGGCGCCCAAGTCTTCTGGGAGCTTCCAGTCGGAGGTTGGCTCCCGGGGATGAGCCTGGCCTCCTGCCGGGCGTCGGGGTCCCCGGGACCTCCATGTCTTCTTCCGGGTTGAGGGGGGCCCGGGGGTCCCCTGGTCCTTAGCCTTGGTTGTCGATGCCGTGTTCGTCTGGTTGCCGCGGGGCAGATGGGGGGCCATCTGCCAGCCTTGTGCCTTGGCCTTGAGTGCCTCCTTGGTGGGCCCACGTGCGATGGACCCACTTTGACCGCATCAGGGGAACCCCATGTTCCACTGTTGCGACACTATCTGCATCCAAAGATAGTACTAACAAACACCACAACCTATTTCTTGAATAGTCTCTTTCTTCAATGACACAAGCATCAAGAAACCTCATGATCTATTCAATCCAACAATAATAAAGAACAAACTCATGATGAAGATCCTTCCAATCTATTATCCATAGAGTCACACACGGCACCCACACTGTCACCGAGATACCGTGATCACAACGGTGACTCCGGAATTTGTACTAAATAACACCACTTGAGTAATATCATATCATTACACATAGGGAAACATCATGTATTCAAATATACTAACAAAGCTCATGATCACAATGAAGATCACATAATGGGAGAGAGATAACCACATAGCTACTTGTATAAGACTCAACCCCGGTGGAGACTACTCACGCATGGCCATGGTGAGTAGGAGCGTGATGGAGAGGTGCAGCCCGAAGGGGAGATGGCGGTCGGCGGCGGCCCGGAGAGGGGTGGCGGCGGTGGCAGCCCTTAGAGAGGCAGCGGCGGCAGCCCTTAGAGGCGGCGGCGGCTGCCCTTGGAGAGGCGGCGGCGGCTGCCTTTGGAGGCGGCGGCGGCTGCCCTTGGAGAGGCGGCGGGGGCAGCCCTTGGAGGCGGCGGCACTTGGCCCTCCCTTCAAGCTTGAGGATGGTGCTAGTATGGAGGAGGTTCTCCTGTCCTAGGCGGATGCCTAGGAGGAGAAAAATTCGTGGTCCTTTGTGACATAGGTTTCCTCTTTTTATAAAGATTCTCGAATTCCCGTCACCAGATTTTTGGGCTTCAGTAAAACGGAGATATCTCGGCCGTCCAGACTCGGATTGGGCCAAATTTTAGGTCTAGAACGATTGGCAGAAAATTACCCACAAATTTTACGACCAAGATTTTTTGATTTGACGTCGTCGTCGGGTCGGTACGGGGCCATCTTCGAAAATAGTTCTCAGACAGATTTTAGGAAAGTCCAATTCGACTCCAACTAGGTTTCCTTTTTGCACTGTTATCAATTTCCAAGTAATTCGTACACATCAAAGTTTAAAACAAGAACATTGTACACTTTTCCCACTATTAATAGGTTAGTCCAATAAATCCATAAAATCTATACCTAATAATAAAAGCATTAAGTCTTCCGCGGTTTGGTTTGGTACGTCATCAAAATTACCTCTCAACTTGTAAATAATTACCCACACTCCACCGATAAGTGGAAAAAATCCTCTCGTCTCCCTACATTTTTGGTCCGTCCTCCCTCGCTATCGTTTCCTATGTTTCTTGTACTCTCGTGTCATGAACGGACCCGTCCACCACGCGAGGAGATCAAAATGGATCGACCAAGGGCAACCAACTTCCTTCCTCCCACCCATCAAAACGTACTCTCGTGTCATGAACGGACCTGTTAACAAGCTGCGGGTCCTCTCCACCGACTGACATCGACTACGAATTTGTCAAGGCGTAGCGCCCGCGTGAGATCCATGGCGTGTCGGCACGTGAGTGGGCGCGGCGTGCATGGCATGGGTTTGCAGTAATGAGATCGAGGGGTTGCCAAGCACGATTAGTGGCTAATTATTTTCTCCTTGGAAGCAAGTCACAAGAAGCAATTCGATCCGTATGTCAGTCAAGGGCAAGGTAAGGATAGCAATCAATGCCAAGATACCCAGTACTTGCATGTCCACCGATCGATCAACCAGCCTGCTAGCTAGCTTGTACGTCCATACCCATCTCGACGGACTGAATTTTCTATGCACCCAATCTGTTTCTTTTTTTAATCAATGACTATCTATACAATATAGAAAACTCTCATGCCGGCAGGCAATTTAGGATGCAATTTTCAGTCATAGATGTAAATGAACAAACAAGAAAAATAGATTGAGATAAGTATGCAAGGATGACCAATTAATAAAAAAGCAGAAAACTGAATAATGCCATGAAACCTATCAACAAAACGTAACAATTGGCGTCCGGGCGCGGCGCCGCTGCCCTGGCGACGGCGGTTGCGGCTTCGGGCGGCGCGTCTTCCTCGGGCTTGGTGGGGCTGGTGGTGGCGGAGACCCTCCTTGGGTGCTGGTGGGGCGGCGCGGCCATGGTCGGCTCCCGCCGGCGGCGGCGCAGCTCGCTGCTCCCTGTGATTGAAGACTCGGTGGTGGGTTCTGGGCAGTGCAGGCCGCGACGGCGCTCCCGACCGCCTCGCGTCACGGGGCCGGGGGCAGGGGCCCCGGGCCCTGGCAAGTCCCAGTGGTGCCCCCCTCTCGGATCTGATGGTTCTGCAGCCATGGGGGCTGGAGGCCCTCGATCTCAGGAGGTGCAGTCAAGGTGGTCCTCCGTTCCCCTTCAGTTTGGTAGGCGCGAGGAGTCGGTAGCCGGGACGGCGGCCCTGGATGGTGGGGAACCTATGGGTTGGGGCGAGCCCAAGGTTCGGTGGTGCTGACCGGGAACCACGACCATGGGGACGGGTGGTGTCGCTCGGCGAGTTGTACTCCGTGGCAGTGGTGTGGTCGCCGTCTTGGGCGCCCTTGCCCTGTGTGGGAGGTGTAGAGNCGCGCATGAAGATAACACCACTTGGTGTAGTTGGCGCGGTTGAAGGAGAGGATGACCGGGCCGGCCGATCTAGGGACGGCGGCGTCGGCAGCGGGCCGCGATGATCGGGACGATCGCGCCAACGGTGGAGTTGACGAGGGCGCTGGAGGTGCCATCGGAGAGGGCCCCGTGCGAGCCCATCGTTGCGGCGGAAGGGGGTGGCGGCTTGAGGTGAGAGGCGGCGGCGATCTAGGGTGTAGAAGGCGGCGGCGCTAGGGTTTTAGGATCGGGGAAGGCTGATACCATGTAGACAGGTATTGGGGGGAAGCCACACACGGGAAACACCGTGGGGTTCCTGTTATATATATAGGGCACTAGGCCGGTTAGGGTTTAGGTACAATACACGTATACACGGGTATACAAGTCATAGACTAATATCTACAGGCTAACACTGACGTACGTACAACGTTTCGGTGGTGAGGGTGAACGGTAAGGGGCCGAAAGCAGCCGGCCAGTTCCTCGAGACCAGCCTGGTCTGGGCGTCCCCGTATCATTTCGTTCGGAGCCCGCTTATCGCTGTTGTAGGTCTCTGATCGATTACGCAGTCTGATTACTATTGTTCTCTACCTCGCTACTAGTAGTTGTTGTCAAGGACAACCATGCGTATGTGATGCTATACTAGAGTACTCCAATTTATTTACTTATTAGAACCGATTGATCTATACTTTGATGCGTGAGAGTATATTTAGCAATGGATGGATTGTGATTTATCTACTTTTTTTAATCTTTCAAGATAGATTGTGTAAAGGCTCACATGACTAAGACCCAAGACGAGTAACCGGTCGCGGCCCTTCGCGTCTCTCGTCGCCCCCCGCATGGGCGACGGAGGCGCCCGAAACCCTAGCGCCGCCAGCCGCCGCCCCTCCTCCCCGCCGCCGCCGGCGAGCGCCGCCGCCGGGCAAAGCCCGCGCGGTGTCGGCGGCGGCGGGATCCTCTCCCCTCTCATGGTGGCTGGGACGCGGGCCGCGGCGGCCATGATAGGCGACGGACTCGGCGAGGGGTCCGACGGCGCGGCTCTCCGGCGGCGTGGTGGCTTCGTGGCGATCTCCTGCGCGTCCGGGCGCGGCGCCGCCTGCCCTGGCGACGGCGGTTGCAGCTTCGGGCGGCGCGTCTTCCTCGAGCCTAGCGGGCCGGTGGTGGCGGAGACCCTCCTTGGGTGCTGGTGGGGCGGCGCGGCCATGGTCGGCTCCCGTCGGCGGCGGCGCAGCTCGCTGCTCCTGTGATTGAAGACGCGGTGGTGGGCTCTGGGCAGTGCGGCCGCGACGGCGCTCCGACCGCCTCGCGTTCACGCATCGGGGCAGGGACCCCGGGCCCTGGCGAGTCCAGTGGTGTCCCCTCTCGGATCTGGCGGCTCTGCAGCCGTGGGGGCTGGAGGCCCTCGATCTCAGGAGGTTGCAATCAAGGTGGTCCTCTATTCCCCTTCAGTTTGGCTGGCGCGAGGAGTCGGTACACCGGGGCAGCGGCCCTGGATGGTGGGGAATCTGTGGGTTGGCGGGCGAGCCCAAGGTTCCGGTGGTGCTGGCCGGGACCACGACCGTGGGGACGGGTGGTGCTCGGCGAGTTGTACTCCGTGGCAGTGGTGTGGTCACCGTCTTGGCGGCGCCCTTGCCCTGTGTGGGAGGACTAGAGGCATTGCCGAGGGGAAACCCTTGCCCAGGTTTCTGCTTGGGCCGCGACGGCGGCGTCCGTGGACGTCGTTTCCCTCTTGAGGGCATCGCTGTGGCTGCCTTCTCTCCTCCTACGTGCTCTGGGTGAAAACCCAAGATCTTCGGATCGGACGGTGGCGGCGCCCTGTGTCGTGTTCTTCCTGAAGACGCCGTCTTGGAGTTCACGGCGTGTTTCTCTCCGAAGGTGGCATGGCGTCCTTGGTTGTGCACTCTCCGGCAAAGCTTCTTACCTGCTCTGCACCTTGGCGTTTCTTGTGCGGGGCGTTGGTTTGCCTGTCTTCAGCTCTGTGGACAGTGGCGGTGATGATCCTAAGGTGCGGCCTTCGGTGGTGTAGTTCGTCTCAGCGGTGTGCCATGTGTGTTGGTGTGCCCGAGTCCCCAGCTCCGGCCCGACACCTCTGCCCGTCTTGGCGGTGTGCCGTGTGTGTTGGTGTGCCCGAGTCCCCAACTCCGGCCCGACACCGCTGCCCGTCTTAAGTGTGCTCTCCTTCTTCGGCTTTGCCCGTGTGGTGTTCGACTGTAATCTCTCCAGTAGCCTTGTGTCTTGTGTGTGTGCTGTATCGGGTTGTAAGCTGGGTTCAACATTTGTACTTGTTTCGCTGTTGTGCGTTATTAATTTAACGCAGGTTCTTTCCGGCCTTTTATCTAAAAAAAACTAAGACCCAGGACGATGCAGCATGAGTTGCTCGCCAGCTCGGGCCACAATTTTTACATTTTTTTGAAAACTACCGGGAGCATGTGAGCCCGGGCTCACAAACGCCACTCGAATAAGGAGCATGTCGTCCTGCTCGGGCGACTCGGGGGGAGCAAACCGAGTGCCGCCGCCGGCCCCCACATCGATGTCTCCCGTCCTCCGCCGCTGCCGCTGGCCTCGTTGCGGTGGTGGCGGCCCCCGTCGCCGAAGGCGGCTGGGGGGAGCCCGGGGTGGACGCGAGGCGGCCCGGCGTCCTGTGTCGTCTTCCCTGACGTGATGCTGCGGTTTGGTGGCGGGAGGACGGTGCGGGCTGGGCGACGGAGCTGTGGCCGGCGGTGGTGTGGATGGTGCCGAGTGGCGGCCAACGTCGCTGCACGTGGCGGCGGACGCGGCCAGTGCCTGCTCTGGGCCCAGATGGGCTTGGGCGGGCCGCGGCTGGCGGGGCTTCTTGCAGCGCAGTGGTGCTGCTCTGCCGGGGCGGCGGCGGCAGGTTGGTGGCGACTCCAGCCATGGTGGATGGGCGGCTTCCCCTGGCAAGTCGCTAGGCCGTCGGTGGTGGACGCGGGGCGGCCCTCCTCACTGGCCGGCGCGGTGTCGGGTGGTGGTGTGGCTGCTTGCGAGGTGGTGCTGGCCGCTGATGGTCGGAGGTATGCGGATGCCCTCTTGGTGGTTCTTGGGCGTGGCCGGAACTCTGGTTGCTCCCCTTCTCAGTGCTGGCCGGCGGGATGCCGGTGGTGTCTTGGTCCTCTCTCCGCCATCCATCGTCCTGCTGTTGTGCGGATCTGCAGTAGGGTGACGGTGTCTTGGCTTGCAGTGGCAGCCATGAAGGAGGCTTGCTTCCTTCATGGGGGTGGCCGTGGGTGTGTGGGAGCCCTTCCTTGTCTTGCTGTCAGTGGCGACGGGCGCTGTTCTGTCTGGCTGGCGAGCTCTATGGTTCTGCAGATGGCAACCATGGATGCGGCTTCCTCCTACCCCGGAGGGCCATGGCTCGGAGGTGGGCTTGCCGCAGTTTTTCCCCACTTGGATATCGACCTTAGAGCATCTCTAGTAGAGCCCTCAAACCCTTATCTAACCGCTTTTTTGCAGTTTTGAGGGTCCAAATCGTGTAGACTAGAACCCTCGAATCCGCAGACCCGTAAAAAAATTCGCAGGTCGGAATCCCAACCCGTCCCTCAACCTGCAGATGCAAGGGTTTGGCTAGCCAACCCGTCGACCAACCCGTTGCCCCTCCTCACGCGCGCGGGCTGAAATATCCAGCCGCCGCCGCCCCTTCGATCCGCCCGCCGCCGCCCCTTCAATCCGCCCCGCCTCCCGTCGGCCGCGCCCACCTCCGCCTCCCGCCTGCCGTCGCCCGCGCCCGGCCCCGCCTCCTGTCGGCCACGCCGCCGCCCCCTCCTCTCATCGCCTCCGCCTCCCTCGCGAGGCCGCCATGGAGCCGCCCCCGCCTCTGGCCCCGAGCTCGACGGCCGCCGCCCCCGCCTCGGCCCCGCCCCTGCCTCCGCCCCCGGCCCCGCCTCCTCAGCCCCCGTCCCCGCCTCCGGCCCCGCCCTCGGCTCGGGCCCGACCTCGTCGGTCACCTCCGCCCCGGCCCCGAGCTCGGCGCAAGTGGCGACGGTGGTGGCCGCGACCCACGTCGGCGCGAAGAGGAGGCGTGCGGGGCAGCACCTCGTCCCCACCTCCACCCCGGCCCCCATCGTCCCGCCCGCCGCGCCCGCCGCGCTGCCGCCTCCGGCCCGTCACTCTCGGAAGCCGTCGGTGAAGGGCGCCGAGGCCGCCAAGCGCCCCGTGAAGAAGGTGGCTTCCCGGAGGAAGCCCGCGACCACGCCCATGCCCGCGCCTTCCGTCGCGGACCCTCCACCCGTCGTGCACGACGTGGTCGACGGAATGCCCGAAGGGGCGTCGTACATGGGGCTTCTCGAAGATGCGGAGGTGGACATCGGGGCTCCTCCTCTCGGACCTTTTGGGTTTGGTGATGACTTGGAGGAAGAGGAGGAGGAGGAGGAGGAAGGGGAAGAAGAGGAGGAGGTGACCGAGATAGAGGAGAAGGCTTTCGCCGCCGTTGCCCGCCCCACCATGCGCGCGGGAAACTATACCGAGGCCGAAGATATTCTCTTGGTTCGTGCTTGGGCCGCTGTGGGGATGGATGCTTGCACCGGTACCGATCAAACCGGTAAACGCTACTGGCAAGAGGTATATATGCATCTACTTTACTATGCACCTCCTATGCTTTATGTGAGTATATATGCATGCTTTATGTGAGTATATATGCATGCTTTATGTGAGTATATATGCATGTTATTGGTGGGATTGTAGGAGGGCATTGCCGCCAAGAGGTACAAGGAGATGGCCGGTTCGAAGGGCAAACCATTTGCATTTAAGCATGCTTGGGACCATCTTAAGGATTTTGACAAGTGGAAGTTGAGGGATCAAGAGACCGCACCCAAGAAGGCGGCAATGCTTAGGATGGATGATAGTGATGAGGAGGAAAGGAACGCCGGCAAGCCCGAGGGAACCAAGAAGGCAAAGCTTAGGAGGCAGATGGAAGGAGAGGCGTCAAGCATGAGGGAGAAGATGGAGAACATGATGAAGTCAAGAGAGACATTGACAATGAAGACATTGGAGACAAAGCTTCTTATCACCGAGAAGAAGAAAGAGGTGAAGCTTGCACTAGTTGAAGCAAGGCGTGAAGAAGCCAACCGCAAGGCCGAAGAAAGGGCGCGCAAGGCCGACTTGGAGGAGAGGATGCTTGCGATGAAAGAAGCAAAGGCATGGAAAGAACTCATGGTGGAAGAGAAGGAGCACATGATGATGTCCAAGAAGGACATGGATGAAGAGCAATTGATGTGGTGGAAGGAGTACAAGGAGGACATCGCGGAGAGGAAGAGGATATTACGCCGTGCCTCCTCTTCTCATCAAGGTGACACTCCGGCGAGCGGTGGTGGCGATGGCGGTGTGGAGAACTCCACCACCGGCGCCTATGGAGGTGCTTGATGGCGCCGAGGTGGATGTGCTCTAGGAGATGGCGCCGAGGTGCAACTTTTGGTGATGGTGCCGGCGAGAGGGGGAAGATGATGATTTTGTGATGTAAACTATTAAACCATGCATCTATGATCTTTATTTCCTAGTTTGTTTGAAGTGACAATTGTGATAAATTCTATTTTCCTAGTGATATTTGTGATATGTGCAATGATAATGTGATGAGGGTTTGAGGGGTTCAGGGTTCAGGCAAAGACTAGAACCCTCAAACCCTTAAGAATTTGAGGGTTTGAGGGTTCTAGTATTTGCCCCCTGTTTTTCACCTCTAACAAGTACCAAAACATGCCATTTCTTGACCCTTAGATTTTTAAGGGTTTAAAGGCTCTACTAGTGATGCTCTTACCTGGTGTGTTGCCCAGAGTGTCTCGGCTAGCTTTGCTCTTCGGTGGTGCCGGTGGATGGTGCGGCCTCGGCTACGCTGTGTTGTTCGGTTGCTTTGTGGCTCTTCACACGACATCATGTGTGCGTGCTTGCGAAGCTATCCGGGTGTAGACTCGGCTCTGTGACCCCCTTAGAATTCACCGGCGGCATCGCTTTCATGTCGTGGACTCAGCGGCGGGTGGCCCTTCGTCAGGTGGACTCGGTTGTACGTTGCCCTTCGTCCCCGCTGATTGCATTGAGGTGCCATGGTTTGGTCTCGGTTGATCAGAGCTTTTCGTCTGCGGTGTTGGTGCTTGGTGGTTTCACTTGTGGTATGATGAGGTTTGTACCTTTGGTTCCGTCTGTGCCATGCTTGCCCTTCGATAGCTTTGTTCTATCTCAGTAATGCGGCGGGCCAATGTACCCCTCATCAGGGACTCTTGCTCAGAGTCATCTCTGAGTTTCCTGGTGTATGCATGTGCGTTTTGGGTGGGTTTAGATATGCACGGGTGTTTTTCTGGTTGTGTTTCTTCTCTCTTGTATCCCCGTGTATTCTGGTTCACTTGAACCCTATCTTGTAATGGGCTGCGAAGTCTTATAGGCAACAAGCGAATACAAATTCAGGTGGGGATTAACTCCCCCCCGGTGAAAATTCAAAAAAAATACATCAACAAGGTAAACTAGGCCGAGCTCCTCTGTCTTCTAGGGAGAAAATAAGAACATCATCTAAACATGAACATTAACTAATCTAAGTGGGTGAATTGCGACCCAGTTTCGGACACCTTCTTTTCTTCCCTCAGACACGGCAGCTGTTGTCCCCATTCTCCTCCTTCTTTCGCCCTCACCCATCGCATTTGGCTCTGCTTCGCCCCTCGCACCGCATCTCTTCTTGCTCTGCTTCGCCGTCGTGTCCCAACGCCCTAGATCTATTAGAGTATAGCACGTGTACGGTTATTATGGTAGTTTAGGATAGAGATAGGATCTGTTTCCATACAGACCTAACTTGACTTGTACTCCAAGATGATTCTTGTACGCCTATATATACTCGCCCATGAGGCTCAATAATACATCCATCATATTCCGCCAATCTCATAATTCTACATGGTATCAGAGCGGCAAGATCCTTGACCTAGCCGCCGCCGCCGCGCTTCCGCACCGCGCCGCCCCCGGGGAGGTCGATCTCCATGATCTCCGCCGGGGGCCGCGCCTCCCGTACCTAGGGTTCGTCCGCCGGTCGGTTGATCGGCTGCCCTAGAGTCTTTTTTTCGATCTGTAGATCGGTTTTTTTTTCTCCGTCGGTCGCTAGACCGGCGTTTTCTTTTTTGGTTTGCCGATCATAGATCGGATTGCGTCGCCCACCGTCGTCTTCTCGCGCCTCTACTCTGACAACGGCATCGACCTGCACCGGCCCGCTCCTCGACAGCCGGCTATCGCGGCCGACTCGCCAGCGCCGACTCCGCTCCGACCAGCTTGTCTTCACCGACCGCGCAGCAAGGCCGAACGCGCCGTCCAAGGGACGCCTCGACACGTCGCAACCGGCTTCCCTCGCCTGCATGGTCTCCATCATTGGTTCGTCATCGACCGCGACTTCACCGACAACTTCATCATCGATTCCGATCTGCGCGTCGTCGTCGCCGCCATGGCGCGTACCACACCACGTCGGTTTGATCAACCGATCGCGCGTCTGTCAACGCCAATCACGTCCCCGAGCACGCGCCTACCACCGATCGAGCTACGGGCTGCCGCCGCCTTTGGTCCATGTTGCCAGCTGCCAACGCGCCTTCCCAGGCGTGTACGCCGCCAGCGGCACCCGCCGTCGCCCCGACCCGCGCGCTGCTGCTGCGTCGCCCCTTCGGGCCGTAGCACCGTGGCACGCCGTCCACTCCGCCGTCCCCGCGCATCGACTTCCACGTGGTATGCGCCGCGCCGCTTCCCAAGGCGCGGGAACGCCGCCGCCCGCGCATGGTCTTCGTCACGCCGCCGGGTTCTTCCTCGCCTACTTCGAGTACGTCGCTACGCTTCTACAGGTAACCTGCATGCCCCTCCAGGCTGTCGCGGGTCCCGCCGACTACACCTTATCCAGGCGTGTCAGCATGGTCGTGTTGGGAATATGCCCTAGAGGCAATAATAAAATGGTTTATTAAGCATATTCACGTTTATGATAATAGTTTATTATCCATGCTATAATTGTATTAAATGGAAACATAATACATGTGTGGAATATAAACACCCGGAGTCCCTAGTAAGCCTCTACAGGACTAGTTCGTTGATCAAGAGATAGTTAGAGTTTCCTAACTATGGACTTGTTATAGTCACTTGATAACGGAGTCATATCATTAGGAGTAATGGTGTGATGGACATGACCCAAATAAAGAGTTGCAATTAATCGTGTCACAAAAGTTTTGTTGTCAACACTTTTAATATGCCAAATATAGTTTCCTTAGACCATGAGATTATATCACTCCCGTTCACCGGAGGAATACTTTGTGGACATCAAACGTCACTTCGTAACTGGGTGATTATAAAGGTGGCTTTCAGGTATCTCCGATGGTGGGTTGTTGGGTGATATGAATCGAGAGTGGAATTTGTCCCTCCATGTGACGGAGAAGATATCTCCAGGCCTTCTCGGTAATATAGCATCAAAAGTCTGCAGACATGTGATTAGGTTGTAATCACCGGGATCCTATATTATGGACGAGTAAAGAGAACTTGCCGGTAACAAGATTAAACTAGACATGGGGATGTCAACGATTATATCTCGGGCAAGTAAAATATCGTGAGACAAAGGGAATCATATATGAGATTAATTGAATCTCCGGCATCGTGGTTCAATCGAGAAAAGGTTTTCGTTGAGTGTATAGGAATTAATATGGGCATCCCGGTCCCGCTATTAATTATTGATATGATCATGTCTATGCATTCTCGAACCCGTAGGGTCACACACTTAACGTTCCGATGAATTTAGGTTTTGCGATGAATTAAATGATGAAACGAACGAATGGTGATTCGGAGTCTCGGATGGGATCCCGGACGTCACGAGAGGTTCCGGAGGAGTCCGGAGAATAAGATTCATATATGGAAAGTGGTTTCCGGAGGTTTCGGAAAAGTTCCGGAAAATATTTATAGGGTACCGGAAGGTTCCGAAATGTTCTAGAAGGTTCTAGAAGTGGGACCACATATTGTATGGGGCCCACATGGACCAAAGGGGTGCAGCCACCATTGTGGTGTGCCGCACCACCTAGGCCCACATGGGCAATGCGGCATATGAAGAGGGGGGAACCCACTCCTAGTTGGACTAGGAGTTGGGCCCTCCACCCTTTAGGAAAGGGAGCCCAAGGAGGAGTCCTAGATGGACTCCAACTTGGGGGGCAAGGCAAGAGGGGGCCAGCCGGCCCCTACCCTAGCCCTAGCCGCCACCTATATAAAGGGGGGGAGGGAGGGGTGCGGCACACCCTTGTGGCTGCCGCCCCTTGCACCCTAGCCGCACCACCCCTCCACCTCTAAACCCTAGCCGCGCCACCCCTTACCCCGAAGGGCTGCCGCCGCCTCTCCTCCATCTAGAGCTGCCGCACCACCTCTCCCCGAAGGGCTGCTGCGCCACCTCCACCTCTCCCTCTCCTCTTGCTTGGCTTGGCGAAGCCCTGCTCGCGGAGATCGTCATCATCACCGGCACTACCGTCGTGCTGCTGAGATCATCAAGGCCACGTCCTCTCGCTTGCGGGATCAAGGAGTCGACATCTTCATCGAGCCGTACGTGTGGACGCCGCGGAGGTGCTGCCCGTTGCTGCACTTCACCGGATTGGATCTCGAGGATAATACATCTCCTCGCGACTAGACGAGTCTAGTTGCGGGGATCGACTAGCCAACCCCTGCACCGACAAAACGCGTTTGTTGATCTTCAAGGGTAAGAGATTGGATCTCATCTTCGCTATCTTCATCTCGTATATATAGATCCTTGGGGTTTATTCCGCTTGCCGCGTAGAATTTTTTTTTGTTTTCCATGCTGCGACCCCATCAGGCCGCTCCACGCCGTCGCTGCCTTCGCCGCCTTCTACGTCTTCGTCCACCACGACCTCGTCGCCAGTGTCATCTCATCCCCGACTACGTCTACTCCGACAACCGCGGACGACATCAGCACCTTCTACCCCACGCCGATTGGCGCCGCAACCATCGTCGAGTCCTCCTCTACTAGTCCCTCCAACACTGGCGTAAGGTTCATGGTGGTCCCCACCCCTGTGCACGCACGGTACTGGCACCACCGGTGTGTGCCTTCGTCCCCGACGTGTCCCCGAGTCTGGCAAGCTCGGGTCGGCGCCTCGTCTTCATCGGCTTTGACAACGTCTTCGGCATCGACTCCCTCCTCTACGTCTGACTCGACCGCGTCACCGACTTCTTCTTTGCATACTCGGTTCTGGCAAAACCGGAGTATGCCTTCGTCCCTGGGGTGCGCCTTGTTCCGGCAAAACAATGGCTGCATCTCGTCCTCGACGGCTCATAATGCGTCATCTCCGGCATCGGCAACCTCGACGACTGCCTCCACGCGTCTCCGTCATCCTTCACATGCACTATGCGCACGCGGCTTCATGTGTGTCTACCTCGACACCGGCAACCCCGACTATGACATCGACCACGGCGACCCTTCACACGGTTCCCGCGACCAAGGCTGCTCCACCCAACGCTCTCGGCTTCCTCGACATCGGCACAAAGGGCTATCACCTCGCTTGAGCACCTCATTAGCTTCCTCTATAGTCCAAGCATCCGCGTCATCGACATCGTCCATGACGTTCCCGCTCCTACTGCGGGGGGGGGGGGGGGGGGGATGTTAGCTTACTGGTTCTACTTCGGTTTCTCTCTAGTCTGACCATCCGCGACGCTCCAGTTGTTCACGACGCTACCGCTACGACTGCGGGGGGATGTTAGAGTATAGCACGTGTACGGTTATTATGGTAGTTTAGGATAGAGATAGGATCTGTTTCCATACGGACCTAACTTGACTTGTACTCCAAGATGATCCTTGTACGCCTATATATACTCGCCCATGAGGCTCAATAATACATCCATCATATTCCGCCAATCTCATAATTCTACAAGATCTGCTTCGGCCTTCTACTGGTCTTCTTCCTCTTCGTTGGCATAATGGCATTGATGGAAGAAGGGTAGGGCAGTTCTCCTTCTTTGCCCTTCTTGTTCTACACTGATTCAGATTAGTGTTTTCAGTTTTTCGGTTAGATGTTGGTAATCGTTTTCTTTGTTCCGGTTGCCCGCGATGGACGTCGTTATTTTTGTGGTTTATAGGCATAGGCGGCTACTAATGCTCGGCACATTACAGGATTTTTCAGACTAGGGGTCTTAGTGATTTTCGCCGTTGATTTTGGAAACATGTAGAGGGGTTTATTTCGATTTTGAGGCGGATGGTTAGTGAGGCTTCTCCTTTCTCAGATTACAGTTTCATAGATCTAAGGTGGGGGTAGCCTGACCTATGTCTGGCGAGTAGGATTTTTCAGTTTTGCCATTCATGTAGGTTTTTATCGTTCATGGTTCACCTCCTTTTTTACAGTACCATTCCATATGATTTGACAATGAGGCACATACACTGCCCTTCTACTTTTTAAGGGTTATATGATTGTTTTTGTTTTCAATTTTTCAGTGGTAGTGGTTCTAGCTAGCTTTTTTGAAAGGTAAAACTTATATTCATACTGATAGGAAAACATTACAGGAGCAAATACAAGCACCGAAACAACAGAGAGGATACAGAGAGCAGCACAGCTGCAGCACCTCATCTTCAACCTCGAGGACACCTAGCACGCCGGACCTCCACCGTCGCCGACGACGCAGGAACCAGCCGCCGGCATCACACACCACGGGAACGGAAGAACTTCTAGCCCTAAGGCGTTGTCGAGCCGCAACATCCACCAGCTCCGACGAGCTGGATCTGAAACCGAAGATGGACCATCGGCCGGGGAGCTCCCCCAAGCTCTTGCCGCCCCAGACCTGGGGCCAACGCCACACCACCTCACCAGAGGTGGCCAGATCATCCGCCTGCAAACCACGAACACCAGCAGCAGCTGCCTCCAAACCCCTCCAAACCTTCTGTACAGGCGCCAAGATCCACCGGCAGCAGCAACCCCTGGCAGCTTGGCAGCACCCCCAGCACCCCCATGGTGAAGCCAGAAGCAACCTCACCATGACGAAGAAGAGATCGAGGGACAAAAGCTCCAGCGGTCGATCGACGCCTCCGCCACGAGGACCGAACCAGGAGCACCACCGCCCACCAGATCGACGGATCTGGGAGCACGCAGACGACGACCAATCGCCACCGGCTTGCCGATGCTGCTCCGAAGAACACCGTCGGCGTGGAAGAAGCCGAGGACGAACAAAACGCGCCACCGCCGCCGGCAGCCCCCACCCCACCGACGCCGCCACGCAGAGGACTACACACACACACTATATACATGCCATAAGCACAGATCCAGGTTTCCCCCACTCTCCCGCTGCCGAAACAGCCACCGGAGAGGGAGGGAAACCACGGTCTGGCCGCCGGCGGACCGAGGAACCTGGGTCGCCCCTTTTTCGCCTCCTAGAACACTGTAGCACGAGGAGGGGAAAGAAAGGGTTGCAATTGGGTTTTCGACCGATCGACCGGTTCTAGCTAGCTGTTAGGATACTGCTGTGTCTTCGGTACAGCAAAGTTTTTGGATTTTCAATACTGCTGTTAGGAGGTTCCCTGTTCCATAATTTTTCCGCTAGACAAAGCAGTATCATGTAGTCGTACAAGATAATTATTCTTATACAGATAGGTTCCCTGGTTCTAGCTAGCCTATATTCTTTTCTGCTAGAACATTTTAGATTTTCAATATTGCTTTGTTACGATGGTCCCTGGTTCTAGCTAGCCCGTATTTGTTTATCTGCTAGACCATTTTAGTTTTTCAATACTGCTGTTACGAGGTTCCCTGGTTCTAGCTAGCCCATGTTTTTCTTAGATAGATCAATGCGCTAGGTCTTGTAATTATATTTTTTGTCTTTTTTATTTTATAGAGTGCAATGTGCTGGTTATATTCTTTTTCTGTAAGCATATTTTATTCAATTCGGAGCAACACTACTAGGAAAAACTATGCGCGACGCGCCGAATATGGCATTCGTGGCGCATATCAGGTACGTTGCGCGCGTTGCGTCACGAATAAATGTTATGCGTGGCGCACCCCATATGCGCCACGTATACCTGGACTATGCGCCACGTATAAATATATACATTGGTTGCAAAGTAACCTGATAATTGTTTGTTAGTCCTACTATTATTTCATATAATTATACTTTTTCTATTTTTAGTTTATCTCTTTTTTTGTTGCACAGGAGTTGATGCATTGGTTGTTGCCCGAGATAGTCTTAGTACTAAGACTGTTTTCTTCTCTTACGTTTATCAAACTGGTAAAACAGTTCAACCCTTCAGAAGGATTATATTTCAAAATACCACATGGAATGTCTTCTGAATGTGCCAAGTGCCAACGCACCTCATGGTTCCTCTAAGCTTACAAGAGTGGCTTGTTCGCCATATGTCATATGACGGTGGGTGTGTATTTATTCACAAAACTAAGATAATCAATTTAAACAAGGACACAGTTGACAAAAAAAAGGGTTTTCCTTCTTGTTCTGTTCCTTTCGTTCTTGACAGTAATAATCCTGAGGTATTCAGTGAAGTTGAGAACCTTAGGAAGCAATATCTCAAAAATAATTCCATTCCTATCAAAAATAATTTCATTCCTATCAAACATCTTGGATCACCTTATGCAAGCTTTGGTAGCTGAATATGATTTGTTAGACATTACTGTTGAAACTCAAATCCTCTCCCCTGTTTCTAAGGCAAGGATGAAAACTATTTCATCTGAACTGACAGAAATAGGGAAAAGAGAGGAAATTAAAGCTAGACAGAGGTCTAGAGAGAGTGGAATATTCTAGAAGGTGACCGTAACACTGCTTATTTCCATTATGTAGCTAATTAGAGAAGAAACAAATTGTTTCATTGGAAGGACCTGATGGTGCTGTTGAGGACACTAATGGTATGATTGATATTGATGTTGATTACTATAAAAAGATGTTTGCTTTTGAACCTAAACCAAATATAGACTTGGTAAATGACTTCTGGGATATAAATGATAAGGTTTCTGTGGAAGAAGATAATTTCCTAGCTGTCTTTGGCTCATATGCTGAAGGAGCCCCTGGTCCTGTTGGGCTCTCTTTTCTTTTTTACCAGCATTTCTGGGATTTGATTAAGCATTATTTAATTGGTTTAGTCAATGACTCGAATAGAGGGAAGTTAGATCTTTATAGATTAAAATTTTCCATTTTAACTTTAATTCCTAAGGAGGCTGATGTTGTAACTATATAGAAATTCAGGCCAATAGCCCTTAGAAACTTAGAAACTACGGTTTCATAGTCTTTTCAAATGTGCTACAAATAGATTTGGTGAGGTGAGTGAATCACAAATTTCCCCTCATGAGATTATTCATGATGTGGTTCAGAAGAAACGATTTGGTTTTATTTTTAAATTAGACTATGAGAAAGCCTGTGACAGGGTGAATAGAGAGTTTCTTTTGAAAATGTTGAGTGATAGGGGCTGTAGCCCTAAATGGATTAAAACTCTTAAGTCCTTACTTGACTATGGTTCAGTGGAGTTAGGATTAATGATGTTAATATTGATTTTTCATAACTGAGCGTGGAGTTAGACAGGGAGACCGTATTTCTCCTCTTACTAAGATGTCGATGAAAGCTACTGAACATGGCCAGATTACTGGGCTGATGCAGAGTTTCAATCAAACTAGTGTGGTCAGCATGCAATATGCTGATGACACCTTACTTTTTCTAGATGATAATCTTACAACTGCTATTAATTTTAAATGGTTACTTTCTTGTTTTGAGAAGATGTTTGGGATGCGCATTAATTTTCGTAAATATGACCTTATTCCCATTAATGAAGATGATGAGGGTAGCTCAGTCTTTGGCTCAAACTCTAAGCTGTAGATTAGGAAAATGTCCTTTGAAGTATAGGGTCCTGATACGTGCATTTTGTATCATCATATTAGTAGCATATAGAGCTACTTATTATAGTTATTTGCATTGTTATATCACTATTTTTGCATATCTAGATGATTTTTGGGGACTTTCCTACAAACTCCTCTTTATTGGTATTTAATTTCTGGGAGGCAGAAAACCTCCTTTTTGGTATTTTATTGTTTCAGGGACCTTCCGGACCCCAATTAATTCGAGGAAAAATCCCACGGAAATATTTTGGCGAAACGAAGGATTTTCAGCTTTGGAATCACGCGAAGGGAGCCATGAAGGTCGAAAGGGTACAGGGGCGCGCCCACCCCCCTGGGGTGCGCCACCCATGCTCTTGGGGCCCTCGAGCATCGTATCGGCCCCTCCTTTATATGGGAACCTCCGTATCGCGAAAAAAGGGACGCCATATTTTTTCCAAGATTTATTGAGGTGGCGGTGGAGGCGACAGTCCTCTCCTACTGCGGGAGAGGGCAGATCCCGCCGCTCCGAGGCCGCCGGAGAAGGGGAAATCGAAGCCATCACCACCGGCACTCCTCCTTGGCGTAGGGGAGGCATCTCCATCAACATCCACAGCAGCATCATCATCCTCACCATCACCACCTCCGAGATCTACATCATCCCCCTCATAGTTTGTGGTAGATTGAACCCTGGATATTGTTTAAAGTGCTATTTGCATGAGTGTGATTGGCAACTTGTCATTATTTGGTGGTGAAGTTATATTCTCAGATTGTGTTGTAATCCATATGCCACAGATCCATATCATGTTTCACTGATGTGAGTAGTTCCCCATGTTCCTAAGGGAATATGATGAATTGGCTATGATTTCTATATAATAGGCAATGATTATTTGGTCAAGTTTCTATCTTTCTATGTGGTTCTATGATGGTAATGTGCGAACGTTGACTGCATGTTACTTCACCTATATGGGCTCATATTAATGCACTTTAGTGTAATGATGAGAGTTGGAAAGGATGGAAGGACAGAAACCATTTTCTAATAATTTGAGTTGCATTAGAGGGGTTTATATCGGGGACCTTAGATCTTACAGTTGTGGTTGGACATTTATGTCTTAATGATTCCTGAGTTTTCATTAATTTGATCTTGGGACCAATCGCAAGGGGTTTGTTAGCACATGAAAATGGCTACACCTAATTTAGGCTCTGTCCTATAAAGACTAAAACTTGACAAGATGCTCACCATGTTGTTTGGAAATCTAGATGCCAAGTAAATCCATGCCTCCCTCGGGAACGCTTGTCTCATATCAGTACCCACACACACTTGAGCTTGTCCTCTTAATTGAGAAGGAGATTGGGCTTTATCTGAAAAGAGCATTTACTTTATCGCAATTTAATTACAGCAATTTACTTTTCCTACAAATTATACACCCAAAACTCCAAAACCTTTGCAACTTTCATTGTATTTCCTGTCAGATTCACTAACCAATACCTTCAGCTCCTCGAGGGTTCGACAACCTTTTCTTATTGAAAGGTACTACAATTGATCTCCTGCACTTGGGAGTCATCAAGATACTTTTCTGGCGCCGTTGCCGGGAACGTCGCGCTATTGGTAGGTTCGTTTGGTAAGGAAACTTGAAAGTTGTTTTTATTATTTACTATTTCACTATGAGTCCTTTTAAGGATAAATGCTTGGAATTATGCCCCTATAATTATGCTCATGCCGTCAAAGAAAATTTGAAAAACCTCCTGAGCCTGCAGTTGAATATAGAATTTCCATGGGACATGTTAAAAGAGTTCTGGAAACACCCTTCTCAGGAGATGGAAGCAAATCAACCCTGGAACATCTAGACTTTATTGAATGCCTCTGTTCTCTATTTAAATTGGCTGGTATTACTCAAGATGATGTGAAGGTTAAATTATTATATCTGTCTTTTTTGGGGAATGCTTGCTTGTTGGCGTGATCACACGTTCGCTGGGGAACCCCAAGAGGAAGGTATGATTGATGGCCTTGAACTTATCTTAGGTTGAGACTCCAAGCGCAGAGTGTGTAGCATAGGAAAGACGGTTTCCCCATGAGGGGTGACTCGAGGGTTTAATATCGAACTCTCGGGGAATCAATAGTGAAAGATTTATCTTCTTATCCTTCTCTTGAAAACCTGCAAAACAAAGTAAATTGTTTTGTGCCCTCAACCTCACCAAGTGGTTGTCAAGCACAAGGTGTGAGAATGATATGAAAATATAACAAATGCAAACAAGAAATAAATATGCAATGATGATAAATAAATATGCAAGGATGGTGGAAACAATGATGGATGATATTTTTGGGTTTTGTATTGTGAATGCAAGATATAAAAGTATTTTGTATTTTTGGATTTTTAAATGGAAGAAAATGGAACATGCTTATAAGTTATTGGAAAGGTGTTTCTTATGATTAAAAATGGACCGGGGTTCATGGTTTCACAAATGAATTGGTTGCTGCATAAAATCCTTAAACAAAAATTCATATGAATGTCCAGAAAGTGTATAATGTTGTATGCCTACTTATAAACTCAATTGGATCAAAAATATTCAAGTTAAAAGTTCAAAGAATGCATCAAACAAAATGGGACAGAATCTGTCCAGAAAAACAGTAGCTGTGAAACGCATTTTTTTACCCAGCTTAAGAATGTCTAAAAATTCTGAAAACATTCATGCATACAGAGGATGAAAATTTTCAGTTACAGTAAAAATTTCAGCTCATTAGGAGTTACAGAATAGGAATGAAAAATCAAACCATGCACAGATTCGTGCTGGAATAAAATCTCCGAATGCAAATAGCAACTTTTTCAAACCAAAATGGGTAAAACTTGGCACTTTATTAAAAATTCCAGAAACAAAACTAAAAACTAAGTCTCTTGTTACAGCAAGAGGACACAAAGAAAATCAAAAATAAAAACAATTAGGTTGCCTCCCGTAAAGCGCTTTCTTTATAGCCATATAGCTAGGCTTCTTACTTGATATTTATTGTGGACGAAGCTCATGAGGGAGCTTGAACTTTGGTATGTCCCTCTTCCTTGGGAAGTGTTCCATGCACTTCTTGTGTGGAAACTGAAACTTCACATTCCCTTCTTTTGAATCAATGATAGCACCTGTGGTACGAAGAAAAGTTCTTCCAAGAATAATTGGACTAGAGGTTTTATTTCCCATATCCATGATTAGAAAGTCAACAGGTACAAATGTCATATGCAACTCTACCATAACATCACTTACTTTTCCTAAAGCATGTTTAATGGAATCATCAGCAAGTGCAAGTTCAATAGAGCATTTTTCAAGATTCTTTAATTCAAGAACTTCATATAATTCTTTAGATAAAACAGAGACACTAGATCCTAGATCTAATATAGCATGGTGTGTCTCTTTTCCAATGGTTACTAGTACTTTGTAAATCCATACATCCCCAAGCTTAGGTGGTATCATAGCTTCTTGGTTGTACCTAGCAATCTTTTCTTTTAAAACATGATTAGCAATATAAGAACCAAAACCTGCTTGGTTAGAGTTGATGGAAGGATCACTTGCAACTTTTTGTAAGATAGATATTAATTAATGCAAGATACAATTATCTAAGTCAAGTAGTGGTTTCTTGACTTCACTAAGCATTTTAACTTCCTCAACTTTTCTTTCATTTATCTTTCTTAATAATGCATCCAAAGCTATTTTGAGAACTTTCTCTTCTTTAAAAGATTCTTCAAGATTCCTTTCCAAAAGTTCTAGCATAGAAAATATTTTGTCATTAAATTTCTTAGTTGCTCCCTTTTTAGACTTGGAATTGTTTGCTATCATTTCCATTCTTGAAGCAATTTTAGAAAGAGTGTCATTAGTTTTCTTCATCCTAGTTTTTGAGTAAAGGATGAAAGAGCGTATTTCATTTTAGTAGGATACTCTTCCACATAGTTTTGTAGATCTAATATTGACTTATCAATAGAAACTTTTAGTTGTTTGATCCCAGTTTCATCTTTTGTTTCTATAGAACTCCCAAATAAATTTTCCATTAAATTATTAGCATGTGAGGGATTACCCGAAGCAAATCTTCCATTGGTCAATGAGTCTAGAAAACATTTTGACCAACCATCTAGACCATTATAAAAGTTTCTTATCAAAGTAGCAGGGGTATGCTTGTTGACACCATTTTTATTAATATCCTTCATTTTATACCAAGCATCCATTAATGACTCTCCATAATATTGACCAAAATTGTTCATTTCAACACTAGAATCCATTTTGGTAAAGTTTTTATGTGTTTTTTAATTTTTAAATGCAAAACTGAAAAGAAAATGACACTAAACAATACAAACCGAAATAACAAATGCAACACAAAATGCAAAACTGAAAATAAAATATGCAAACCATAATATAAATATGATATGCAAGACAGTAACAAAACAAAATAAAATGCTTTGAAGGTAAAGATGGATAAGATGATGCTCACGTATGTGCAACCTCCCCAAGCTTAGGTGTTTGCACATGAAGTTGACTTTGTTGTGAGATGCTCCTTTGGACAAATCTTTACAGCAATGATTCCCCGGCAACAGCACCAGAAAACGTTTTTGATGGCCTTGAACTTAGCTTAGGTTGAGACTCCAAGCACAGAGTGTGTAGTATAGGAAAGACGGTTTCCCCACGAGGGGTGACTCGAGGGTTTAATATCGAACTCTCGGGGAATCAGTAGTGAAAGATTTATCTTCTTATCCTTCTCTTGAAAATCTGCAAAACAAAGTAAATTGTTTTGTGCCCCCAACCTCACCAAGTGGTTGTCAAGCACAAGGTGTGAGAATGATATGAAAATATAACAAATGCAAACAAGAAATAAATATGCAATGATGATACATAAATATGCAAGGATGGTGGAAACAATGATGGATGATATTTTTGGGTTTTGTATTGAATGCAAGATATAAAAGTATTTTTGTATTTTCGGATTTTTAAATGGCAGAAAATGGAAAATGCTTATAAGTTGTTGGAAAGGTGTTTCTTATGATTAAAAATGGACCGGGGTTCATGGTTTCACAAATGCACTCTCTCTTTAATAAAGCGGTAGACAATGGAACACTAGAATTGACATATGAGATTTTTTGTTACTAATTATATGGGCATCACGTCCTAACATAGAGATCTTTTGTTTATTAATCTCTCTTATACTCCACCAAGATGTGAACTAAATCTTAGCACCTCAGTAATTAAGATAAATCAGAGTATAGCTTTAAGTCTTATGACATGAAGTTAAAATAAGAACATGCTAGATCTAGTCATGGAGAAGTGGCAATGGTCACACCCACACCTCCGGTAGCATGGTATTTTTTTATCCCTAGTGAGGCAACAAAATAAGGTAAAAATACCCAAGTGGATCGCGTAACTTCTCTCACTTTCACCGCACTAGCCACCCCCTCATTACTCCAATTAATGCACACATTCCCCCACACACGCTCTCATAAACATGCTTGATCAAAACAAGTAGACAAGAACGGGGTACATAATATGCATCTATTTTCATAACTGAAACAAAACAATTGCAATCTCAAACATATATTTACTCATAAAGAGATCCACCACAAAGGAATTACATAGATGACCGTAATCATGTTCGGCAGCTCATACGGTGCTAATTAGTGAAGCTCAAGAGAGAGGAGAGATACATAAGTTACTTCCACAAACCCATAGTCCAGGGGTGGACTACTCCCACTTCATCATGGAGACGGTGGAGATGTCGTTGGGGGAGATGGAGACCACGCCGGCAGCGCTCTGCCAGAGTTTTCCCCCTCCAATCTGCAGCTCCAGATCTCTGTTTCGGTGTTTCTGTGTTTTCGGCGGCCTCCCCCTCCGAAGGGCGTCGGGAGACTATTTTTATAGTCGGTTTTAGGTCAAGACGAAGGTTCTGGAGAAAAGATCGACGACAACGGAGCCTCGAGGGCCCAGATAGGGTGTCCCACGCGGCCAAGGAATCTGGCCGCGTGGGCCCACCTCTTTTGGCCCTCGGGTCTTCGTTTGTTCGCTTCCTTCGCTCCTACGCTTTGTTCCTTCCAAAAACTGATGCTCGTAAATTTCCAGGTCATTTGGACGTCGTTTGGGTCCCTGAAACATCAAAATATAGAAAATAGGGTTTTTTGCCAGTGCAGGGTTAATTCCAGAAAAATAGGGAAACAATGAAATATTCCCAAAATCAATATAAAACAATGATATAACCCTTATATGATGCAAATATGATTGAAATATAAGTAATATAATGCAAAGTTCATGTATGCATTTTACATGCATCAATGATGCAGTAGAGCAGCAATTTCCCTTGATTACAAAACCAAGGTTGTCAGATCCAGTAGGACTTGAAGAAGGCTTAGCGAGGTGTCAATCTACTCTGGCACTTATAGATTAACGTGGACCTGCACAAAATCACAAACAAGTACTTTGCCCCAACGAAACATAGAGGTTGTCAATCTCTCCGGCTTGCCGAATACAAAGGATTAATTGTGCAGATGTAAAATATGATGAGAGTGAAATATGAGCAGCGAGCAAATGATGATGAAAAGCTATTAAACGGTTGTAAAAAAATGTAGGAAAATAGGACCGGGGTCCACAGATCACTAGCGGTGTCTCTCCAAAAGATATACATGATGGGTAAACAAATTACAACATGGCAATTGACAGAATTGTGGGCGCACATCAATGCTATCATAAAACAATATAGTTCACCGTTTCATCTAATATGGGCATTAAGTCAAAATACATAGACCGTTATCCAACTGCATCTATGACTAATAATCCACCCTGGGATCGCTATCCAGCATGACACCCAAAAGTATTAAGTTGCAAGCAACAGATCATTGCAATAAGCAAAGTACATAATGTAAGCTGATACGTCTCCGAAGTATGTATAATTTTTGATGTTCCATACTTGATTATATATCAATGTCACATGTTTTTACAATGTTTTTATATCATTTTGGCATGATTTATGGAACTAACCTATTTGAAAGTGCATCTAGTCACCTAATATGTTTTGTGTTAGTACCCGTTTTTGGCAGGTACCGGGTTCAGGAGCACTCAGGAGGGAATGGCGCCTCGGTGGTGACCCGGCGGGAGCCAACCCGACATATCCAGGATTCGACTTAGTCACAACCCGGATCACAGGTTCAAGCGCTTACTCGGAAGGAAAGGTGACTCGAAGAGAAACTGGGGTCATGATTCGGCAGGAGTTAACCCGGCATAGGCAGAACCCGGTTTAACAGGACCCAGCGCAGGCGAGACTTGAAGCTTCCTGAAGATTCCAGAGCCGCATCGGAGAAGCCAGACTCAAGGTGATTTAATGCTTGCAAAGCCCAAAACGGAAGTCGGTGGCGCCAGAAAGAGTTCAGGATCAACCCGGAAGATGACTTTCCAAAAGAGGCCGGAAGATGACGTTTGAAGTCCTGATCCAGCACGAATCCGGCCGGGAGTCTTACTTAGTTTAGAAATAGAAACTGACCTATTTCATGAGTTGTAATCCGTGTAGAAGTACAATTGCTTGTACGGAAAGTCCAGCCGCCTCACTATATATATGTAGGAGGTGACGGCCGATTAAAGCTAAGCAAACAATCGACAATCAATACCAAACTCTACTTTTTACCCTCAAACCCTTGTTCATGCTTCCGTTGTTCGGCGACTTCGCGTAAGTTTCGACGAATATCGACAATCGAGTTGAGAGCGGTCTAATCCGGCTTAACTCAGCCAATCGTCGCCGGCCACCTCCGACGGGGTCCCTCCCGAGGTGCTGGGGCGTCTGGTTCGAAAAGAACCGGCTCGTTGTCTTGCGTATCGCGCTGCGAGTCGGTCTCCCACGGGGCGAGTTGCGAAGCATCTTCCCCGGCACCGCGGGTACACGAGGACGTGTTCGTGTGACGCGTTTACAACGCAACACACTTTTTGGCAACTCCGCTGGGGAAATCTCTAAACCTAAATCGGGCAGCAATGACCGGTTCTAAGGCTACAGATCTATCCGGCATCACCACTGACAACATCATCAAGCCCACTCTCAAGGATTTGTCGGAGGCACAACGCCAAGGTCTGGATGAGTGGAAGAAGAAGAGAAGCGAGGAGTTTGAGGCGCTGCGACTCAAGCGGGAACAGGAAGACGAAGAGTTGTACTTGGCCAGCTTCAAGTTAGATCGGCAAGGTGTAACCACGCCGATCAAGGAACCGGCATATGCACCTCTGAACATCAACACCGACATACCCGTCGTAAGTAACAGTATCTTTTCTCCTGAGCAAATAGCTGAGATCTAGTTTCATGTTTCACAAGGTACGAATACTGTTTACAATGCTGTTCTGGAACATGAGAAGGCTAAAAAAAACACCACCCAAACCCAAGCATCGGACACACAACCTATGAGCCCGAACAGGGAAAAACGGATCATTGGTGCATTACCTTGTCCGACTCCGATCCGAAGTTCACCTTACCCGGTAGGTCAGACGGGACCAGCAGTGCAACTTCCGGGTCGTGAGTCGATGCCGAATTTAAATTCGGCTCCTTGGATACAATCCGGCCATGTAACCAATTCTGCTACTGGTCCGAGTCAATCGGCCGATATGGACGATTTAGTGGTAGAATTCAATAGGAAATTGGACCAGATAGCATACGACAAACTCGGGGTTAGGCTGAGACCTAGAACCTACACTAAACCTATCCCGAGTATTTTGATTTACGACCTTACCCACCTGGATATAGAGTTCCCGAGTTTTCTAAGTTTAATGGGGTGGATAACAAATCGACATGGGAGCATATTAGTCAATATTTAGCTCAACTAGCAAAGTGGCCCGCGCACATGCGCGGGCAACACCTTTAGTGCTTACAATATGTTACTAAATAAAATTATGATCTATTATACATGTATTCCATTTATAGCATAGTATATATAAATTTTGGTACAATGTATATTTAAAAATTACCTACCTTTACATATGCATGTCATGAAAAGTGTGCAACTCCAAGACTTTTCACTATATATGACGGGCCAGTTCTTTTCCTTGACCTCAATTTGTCATGTTTACCATCAATTGGAAATATTTTGAACAAAATACACATGTTCACATCCATATTTCTAGGCCCTCATTATGATATTACTCTCGCTTCATTCCCCGTACATCCACTTTGTCTGGGTCGCTTCATAGCAAAATAACCAATCTAAAAGGTTGGCTTTTGTAAACTTCCATGGAACAATTATTGGGACCATAGTGTTTGTAAGACCACGTAAATAATGAGCAGAGGAATAATGCATATAACGAAAGGAAACATCTAACCTCTTCTTAGAAATTCTATTAAGTAAGGATGTAGTAAAAAATGTCCATATGTTTTTTTGGTCATCTCACTTCTAGTCCAAAGAACCATTAGATGCAATAATTCTATGTATTACAATATAATAATATTCTTATGTGAATTCTTAAATCCAAAGTCCCCCTGATAATTCGTTGGACACATTTATAAGACGCAAATTAAATATATATTGCTTACAGAAGTGGATAAGCTAAACTACAACCTCGGATGTGTTCAGACAATCTATAATATCTATGTTACGATATGCTCAATGTTATTTGGAAGAACACATATATCAAAAAGAGGGGAATAGTGCGAATAACAGAAGGAAACATCTATCATCTTCTAAGAACTTCTATCAAATTGAGATATGAAGAAAATGTCTATGTGAATTCTGATAATATCATTTATCTTCTAAGGAGCCACTAAGAGTAATTAATAATTGTGTGTGTTGAAATGATAAGATTCCTATGTGAATTATTTAATCAAAAGACTCCCTCGGAATCCGTTGGCCACATTTATAAGGTTAAGAGAAATTTTAAATAATTTGGGAGCATACCTTTTTTAGAAATATGTTACTTCGTTAATGATACATTATACACTTTCCAATTTTTCGAAGGATTGGTTTAAGAAAACAACTTGATAATTCTAGTGCATGTTAAGATCTTCTAAATAAAAAAACATGTTGGAGTAGACCAAAATAAGTAAATGCTGACTCGATAGGTTAAGTTTTAGCAAACTAATTTAACTATGCCTTAGAAGTGAGAAGGTAAAAATGAAATCAACATTCAAGCTGAGATTAAGTGAATAATAGAGTAATAAATATATAGTTTGAAGTAAAGATAAAATCATCATATCTACGTAAGGCGGTAAAAATACATATTCCCTTAACCCATCAAGTTGAAATGGCACGGAGTTCTTTTGGAAAAAAATCAAGGTTGTTGACAACTTTGAATTTTTATGTGTATCGTAAAAATATATTGGTTAGAAAAGTGCAGAAGGTCTAACTATGTATAAAGTGAATGAGATCCGGTGGTTCTGAAAGAACAAATAAACAGTAAGTGTGTATTTTCTTGAATAAACTTGAGTCGTCATTATCCATAACACCATAAAAACACACTAACTTGATATTTTATTGTTTATATAAAAGAAAAACATTGAGTATATTATTATGTTGATATCACCATAATCGAGGTATAGCATAGCTAGGGTATTGACGGTGATACATGCATTGATTTCTCTTTTCATTTTAAATTGAAATAACTCTCAGATTTTCAGCTACTCATATTAGCACAAAATGGAACAATGGGGAGATGATATAATTTCTAGCTTTTCAATCTACTCATACTACCATGTTTTTACTGATTAAATATTTGTGATGGAAACCTGGGCGAGAATAACGTTAATTCGACATAAAGTTAGCCAAAAAGTACCTATTTCCCTCGCATCTGTCGTTCAATTATAAATACACAAATCTTACAATTGATGGTACGTACCCTAGAAGCCTGTTATCTTTAATAACTAAAATAGATCAGCACGGAAACAAAGTCCTTTTCTCTTACCTAATCCTTACTTGGCATATTATGTCACCACATAGATGTGTCACTGGAGTGAATTCCAGAAATACATAAACAAAATCCTTCTCTAACCCGACCCTCACTTATCTGTATTATGTGACCGCATAGATGAGTTACTCGAGTGAATTCCCGAAAGGTACGTCCTGCAAAAGTCAGTTGTTGTGTTATTAAACATATGAACACACCAAAGGACATGAGTATTTCTAGGTTCTACTTGAGTTCATATGCATGATTTAATTACCACATATGTTGCATTAGCATAAACTAATCCTTAAAGAAAATAGTCAGACAGCAATTAACAAATCAATACTTAAACATGAGCTGTGTCACTTACATTAATGACGAGGGAGAATTGTCTTCCGGAAATAGAGTGGTGCTGAGCCTAGCTTCTTCATTAAAGCAAAGATACCACTATCGGTGCTCCACATACACACGCATGCTATGTTAGCTCGTTCGGCTGATGCGGCCTGATCTTCATGCATGCCCTGTCCAGGTTCGATGGCGACGGCCTGCTCCACGCGCTGCTGTGGCATGCCCTGGCATGGACGGATCCAGCTTGGGTCATGGGTGTACACATGTACACCCAAATATTTGTGCAAAAATGTTCTATGACTATACATAAACTTCTCATCCGTCCCTATGCCCTGGGCCCTGGCCAGGCTACGGGCGTGCGTGTAAAATTGAAGACCGTGCATGAACGTATAGTCGACCGATCTCAGTTTAGTGATTCTTCCATCGAGGTTCACGATTTAGATCCCAAGATCGGCCATGGTGAATTGGTGACCTATGCCGTCGAACGACTGTATCGGCAGTTCGCCACGCTGCCATACAAACAGATGAAGCCGATCCCGACGACTGCATGTCCATATACATCGATCAACTGCGGCGCCATCTCGGCCTTGTTCTAGCTAGCCCGTCTTGCTTCGGAAACACATGCAGCAAATCATCAACAGAGCTCGATCGCTTGTAGATTTCCATCCTATTTTCCGGTGGGGCATCGGCTAGCAATGACAACCGTCCAACCATGTGCAGTTGGTCCAGGCTTGAAGGCAGCGATGCGCGATGGCTGTCTTCTCAAGTTCTCTTGGTTCTGCGCGCACGGGTTGGAATTTGCTACTTCCTAGCTTTAGCAAATGATCAGTCCCCAATGGCGCGACGATCCATGCAAGTCGTGCGTGCCCGGAGGCCGGCGGCGACCGAAAGAAACCTAATTTAATAGTAATCGTGAGATCAAACGTTATTGATTGTAATGGCAATGGTGGGTAAATTGTTTACTTCCATCCAATCTAATGGTCGCAAACTTTTAGTGTACGAAATAAACGGTCGGATGTTTCTGATTTTTTGGATTTTCTAAAGTATTTCTCTTTTTTCTGGTGAGCCCATCATGTACCTTTAATATATAATAGATTAGGCGAGGCTAATCATGATCATATCAAAGTTCGCATGTTCTCTTTGTCGTTAACCGGGGTTGCGTTTTCTTGGTTTTCAGCTTTAGCTCCTAATTCTATACACACTTGGTTTCACCTAGAGCAAAAGTTTCATGAGCACTTCTATGCCGGAGAAATCGAGTTAAAGTTGTCCCATCTTACATCGGTTAGGCAGAAGCATGATGAATCGGTATCCGATTATATCAAGAGATTTAGAAACACCAGAAATCGATGTTATAGCTTGGCGATAACTGAGAGAGATATGGCCGACTTAGTTTTTAACGAGTTAAGGACGTATCTTAAAGAAAAGCTAGAAGGTCACGAGTTCTCCTCTGTCGGGCAGGTTCAGGAGAGAGCTCTGGCTCATGAAAACCGAGTCAACGAGTCCAAAGACTCGCATCGGATGAGCAGGGGTCGGCTTAACGCTATCGAATATGATGCCGATTCTGGTGATGAAACCGATGTCTACGTAGCCGAGTTGTTTTGCCGAGTAAGGCCAAACCCTTTATGTGTGATGACCTAAAGCCGGTTCGTAAAAACCGGGATGATGAAGTAAAATGTAGCTTTGACGTAGGCAAATGTGATAGAATATTTGATGCCTTGTTAAAGGATAAGGTGATCCGAGTTAATCATGTTATACCGTCACCCGATGAATTAAGGCGACATGCTTATTGCATGTATCACAATTCTTTCTCTCATGCTACTAACGATTGCAGTGTGTTTCATCGACAGATTCAATCGGCCCTCAATGATGGACGATTAAGCTTTGCCGGCATGGCCATTGACACACAGCCGTTCCCAATGAACGTGCTAGATCTCGAGGGAAAGAAAGTTCTTCTTCGGCCAGAAGCGGCTGAAGGCGCTAACAAATCTAACGTGGTTATTGGTGAGCCCAGGAAAGAAGCCGGTGTCAAGGAAGCAAGGAGAGAGATCACGTTGACCCGGCAACCCGATGGAAAGGAGGTTATCAAGATCACCATCAAGAACTCCACACTCGGGGGGAGCAACAACCACGAGCGAGAGAAACCGGAATCCAGAATCCGGAACTCGGGGGCAACCTCGGTTCATGAAGCCCAAAAACCCGGAAGTCGGCAAATGGAAGATTAATCAAGTTGAGTACAAGCCAAAGAAGATCAAGTCGACCTTCGATATGTTGCTGAACAAATATGTGCGCCAGGTCAGGTCCAAGGCATCCCGGCAATATGGGAAGCGACCAAGGTCACCATCTACCGAGATAAGTTACCGGCATCAAGAGTCGACTGAGGCGTCCAAGCGTCAAGTAACCCGGCAAACTGTGCAAAGCCGACTCGTCTATCTCGGTGATTCGTCATATTGGCGAGTCAAGGAGTAGGGAGCCAAGGCAGCCGACATAGAGAGGAGGTTGATCCCGGACAAATCATTGGTCACTGGGACGCATGTGTTGAAGCTATAGGACCCAGCTGCAGAGCCAGCAACTGATAAGACGATACTTGCTATCGTGCCTAAAGCGACGTCCAGTGACCATGAAGACGGATCCAGCCAAACCGAGATAGCTAAACCCTGGGATCCAAAATATACTCAGCCAAAGTGGTGTCCGCCGGGTATAACGAAGACACAGAAACGGAAACTGCAAAGGGCAAGGAACCGGGAGAAGACGGAAAAGGAGGCCCAGCAAGCCAGAGACACCGAGTTCAACGCTGAAAGGCCAATGGTACCAGCTCAGGTGTGGGTGCCAAAGCCGAATCCTCCGCCAATTCCATTGTTGACTGCACCGAGTCTTGCTGTGAACAACGAAATGGGGCCGGTTTCGGTACCGGCCATTACTTACTCGTCATGGGCGGATGAAGTGGAAGCAGCAGATTTGGAAGCAAAGGACAGGCCGACATCAGACGAGTCGGATACCGAGTCAGCCAATGGAGGCTCGGCAGATGATTCGATGGGCGAGGAGCTGGCAAGAAACTCGGAGTTGGCGATGAATGACTCAGAGAATCCGCTTGATGAAGAGCTACTGGACTCTGAGAGCACGCCAACTCGGGTAGGTATGGATATTAACATGGTATATTATTTGCCTGCTGAATTTCGTGCTGTAGAAGAAGAAGCCGACATAGCTCAGATCAACTTCGGACCCAAGAATGCTATCTTCGAGAAACCTGAGGGACCGGTTAAGCACCTCAAACCTTTGTACGTCAGAGGACATATCAACGGGAAGCCGGTCACCAGAATGATGGTTGATGGAGGAGTTGTGGTAAACCTAATGCCGTATTCTGTCTTCAAGAAATTACAATTGGAGGATGATGATCTCATGAAGACGAACATGGTACTGAATGGGTTCGAAGGAGGAAAGGGATAGAAGCCGAAGGAGTTATTAGTTTGGAGCTCACGGTGGGAAGCAAGACTTTGGCTACTGCATTCTTCGTTGACGAGGTGCAAGGGAATTACAACGTGTTACTCGGACGAGATTGGCTTCATGCGAATCAGGGTGTGCCATCTACCATGCACCAGATACTCGTACAACGGATCGACGACGAGATTGAAGTCGTTCATGCTGATAACTCGGCATGTATTGCTTTAGCCGAGTCCATTGTTGATTGGCAACACTCACATGCTACATGTCTGTCAGGGCGTGATCTATCCGAGTTCGATTTCCTGAGTGCTACTGGGGACGGATTCGTGCCAGTATCCTTAAAGCCGGTTGGAAGCAATCAGCTGTGACTCAAATAAGGGTGTGTTTGGTTCATTGGCTATGAAAAAGTGGTTGGGGGCACCCCTAACCACATGGTTGGTGGTAACCATTTTCATGTTTGGTTGTGTGTGTTGGCTACCCATGTTTTCTGTTTGGTTGAAGTGATAAAAAGTGGTTAGGGGTGGCCATATTTGTGTTTATTTTGAGGGATTAGAAATACTTAGAGTGATATGGTCAATTATTTTTAAGATGCTGAAGAAACCCCGTAATATATTGATAAAAGGGAAAAGTTTGTTTAAATATCTATACTATACAGTAATTTAGAGAGGGAAATTTCTTAATGTGTTGAGGTAAAATATATGCATCTGAAATAACTTTGCTCAAATATTTAAAAGGAAAGAGTTAGTTCAAATATTTAAAAGTGAATATTTTGTTCAAATAATTACAAGGGAACGTTTCTTCAAATATTCTTAATATATAATAGTAAAATGTTTTCAAATATTTAAAAGCGTAAAATTACTTATTATATTTAAAGGGAAATGTTTATTCCAATATTATTAATGTATAAATCAAGAAAAGTTTGTTTAAATATTTAAAAGTGAATATTTTGTTCAAATAATTAAAATATAAAAGTTTCTTCAAATATTGTTAATATATAAAAAATGTGTTTTCAACTATTTTAGAAGCTATTTTAGAAGGGTAAATTTGTTATTATATTTAAAGGAAAAAGTTTATTCCAATATTTTTAATATATAAAAAGGAAAATTTATTCTAATATTAAAAAGGTAAATGTTTGGTTAATATTTAAAAGGGAAATATGTCAACTTTTCTTAATATTTATATAATAGGGAATTTTTTTTCACATATATAAACGGGTAAAATGTCTTAATATATTTAATAATGAAAAGCTTTTTCAAATATTAAAAAAGGATAAATTTTCTATTTTTGAGTACGATGAATATGTCGTAAAATGTTTCGCAGGTGATGGCAGGGACTCGCCCACAGGTGGTTGGCCTCAACCACCACTTTTATAGTGGTTGAGCTCAACCACTTTTTTTAGGGAATATGACTAAAATTTGGCTACCCCCACACACCCAACACCACAAACCAAACATGGGCTAACCACTTAAAAAATGGCTACCCACAACCACTTGGTGGCTAGCCACCCAACCAAACACACCCTAAATGGATCCCAACAACAATGAGTGGTTGCAGAAGCGTCTGGACAAGTATCGGGCAGATAGGAATGATATGTGTGAAGCAGTTGAA
This sequence comes from Puccinellia tenuiflora, assembly GCA_012064385.1. Taxonomy (NCBI): domain Eukaryota; kingdom Viridiplantae; phylum Streptophyta; class Magnoliopsida; order Poales; family Poaceae; genus Puccinellia; species Puccinellia tenuiflora. The sequence goes on from QRDG01001586.1 coordinate 153,985, forward strand.
GAACCAAATGACATGGATAAATTGGGGCAAGGTTTTATGTCGGCCGAGCCGCTCGAAGAGGTGGATATCGGGGATTGCACTGTTCCTAGGCCGACATTTGTAAGCCAGAATCTAGAAGCCGATTATAAATCCGAATTGATCGCGCTAGTCAAGGAGTATGTGGACTGCTTTGCTTGGGAGTACCACGAGATGCCCGGGTTAAGCCGAGAGTTTGTCGAGCATCGGTTACCAATAAAGGCCAGTTTCAGACCATATAAACAACCGGCTCGTAAATTCAACCCAGCAATATATGACCGGATTAAGGAGGAGATTGGCCAGCTTCTAAAAGAAAATTTTATTCGGCCTTGCAAGTATGCCGAATGGAATTCCAACATTGTGCCAGTCGAGAAGAAAGGATCCGGTAAAATCAGGGCCTGCATAGATTTCCGGGATCTAAACCGAGCTACACCCAAAGATGAATATCCTATGCCAATAGCCGACATGCTTATCAATGACGCCTCGGGACACCGAGTCATCAGCTTTCTGGACGGAAACGCGGGGTACAATCAGATATTCATGGCTGAAGAAGACTCGGCCAAGACGACGTTTCGTTGCCCCGGGTTCGTGGGTTTATTCGAGTGGACGGTAATGACTTTTGGATAAAGAATGCCGGAGCTACATATCAGAGAGCGATGAACTTGATATTTCATGATCTTCTTGGAGTCATACTAGAAGTGTACATTGATGACGTGGTTGTCAAATCGGACGGCGAGTTAAATCATTTGGCCGATTTACGACTCGCATTTGAAAGGATGAGGAGGTATGGGCTCAAGATGAATCCGTTGAAGTGCGCCTTTGGCATGTCGGCTGGAAAGTTTCTCGGTTTTATCATACATGAATCCGGCATAGAGATTGATCTGGCAAAGATTGAAGCCATCCGGAAAGTACAGGCGCCGAGTTGTAAAAAGGATATGCAGAAATTCCTAGGCAAGGTAAATTATTTGAGAAGGTTTATTACTAACTTGTCTGGAAAAGTTGATGTGTTCACACAGATCCTTCGGCTCAAGAATGATGACGAGTTCACCTGGGGGCAAAACAGCAAGAGGCATTTGACCGAATAAAGGCTTGCTTGTCTAAACCTCCGGTTCTGAGGAAACCGATTCGTGGCCTACCGTTCCGGCTTTACATTGCTGCCGAGGAAAAGGTGATTGGAGCAGCTTTGACTCAAGAGGCCGAAGGACAGGAGTATGTCATCACATACCTAAGCCGGCGACTGCTGGATGCCAAGTCCAGGTACAGCTTTGTGGAAAGGTTGTGCCTGTCTCTCTATTTTGCTTGCACCAATTGTGCCATTATCTTTTATCTAGTGAGTGCAAGGTTTTTAGTCAAACCGATGTCATCAAACACATGATACATAGGCCGATTCTCAGTGGACGAATCGGCAAATGGGCGTATGGGTTGATCGAGTATGATTTGGCTTATGAGTCCCTCAAATCTGTAAAAGGCCAGGTTGTAGCCGATTTTATTGTTGAACATCGGATTGACCTAGAACAAGAGGCCGACTTAAATATTGTGTCGGCTGTACCGTGGAAACTTTATTTTGACGGCTCAGTTTGCAGTAGTGGACAAGGAGTCGGCATTGTGTATATTTCACCCCACGGTACTATCTTTGAAGCCTCTTGTCGTCTTGATTATTTTTGCACTAACAATGAAGCCGAATATGAAGCTCTTCTATTCGGGTTGGAGATTTTGAAAGACGCAGGGGTAACTCATGTCGAGGCATATGGCGATTCACTGCTTATCGTCCAACAAGTGGCCAAAATCTTCCAATGCAATAGTGGATCACTCAACACATATCTCGAAGGTGCTTGGATATCATATCGACTCTGGATTACTTTTCTATATCTCATGTTTCCAGGCAGACAACTGGCTCACCAACGAATTGGCATAGCAGGCATCAAGCTATCATGTCAGCAAAGGGGTATTTTTCACAACAGGAAAGCCAATGCTAGCTATCATCAATAACTTAGATGCAGAAGGAAATACCGAGTCATCTAACTTGGATGATGGAAGGAAAGCCGGGTTATCTAATTCGGCTCCGGAGGAACTTGGAGAAACCCGGTCAGCTGATTGGAGAACACCTTTTGTTGATTTTTTGAAGAATCTGAGTCAGAAGACGGATAGGGCTGTTCGGCGGCTTGCTTTTAAGTATGCTTTGATAGATGACGAGTTATATCGCCGAATAGCTGATGGTCTTTTTCTTAGATGCTTAGATGAAGATCAATCTCGGGTCGCCATGGGAGAAGTACATGACGGTTTATGCGGGACACATCAGTCAGCTCACAAGATGAAGTGGATGCGCAGACGAGCCGGATTCTATTGGCCGACGATGATTAATGACTGCTTCCGATACTACAAGGGATGTGAGGCTTGTCAGAAATTCGGAGATATTCAGTTAGTACCCGGCTTCATTTCTTAATCCGGTAATAAAGCTGTGGCCTTTTCGAGGATGGGCGCTGGATTTCGTTGGTATGATAAACCCGGCTTCATCCAAACGGCATCGGTTTGTGCTAGTTGCTACTGATTATTTCACCAAGTGGTCCGAAACAGTACCCCTCCGGAATATGACCCACAAAGATGTAATTCAATTTATTATAGAGCATATTGTTCACAGATTCGGTATTCCGCAGACTCTCACTACAGATCAAGGTACCTCCTTCATGGCCAAAGAGGTGAAACAGTTTGCCGAATCACTCGGGATCAAGATGCTCAGCTCATCTCCGTATTGCGCTCAAGCCAATGGACAAGGCGAGTCAAGCAACAAAATTCTGATCACGTTGATTAAGAAGAAAGTACAGGACTACCCGAGGAGGTGGCATGAGGTACTGTCTGAGGCATTGTGGGCTCACCGGATCTCAAGGCATGGTGCAACCAAGGTAACTCCTTTCGAGTTAGTTTATGGACAAGAAGCTGTTTTACCGATAGAAGTAAATCTGGCTGCTTTGAGCCTCGCTAAGAAAAACGATTTGTCGGCTAAGGATTATCACAGTTTGATGATGGATAACGTAGACGAGGTAGCCGACAAACGTATGAAGGCTTTGAAGGACATTGAGAAGGAGAAGTTGCGGGTAGCAAAAGCGTATAACAAGAGAGTCCGGCTTAAGTATTTTCAAATCAGCGACTTAGTCTGGAAAGTTATATTGCCGATCGGATCAAGAAGCCGAAAATTTGGCAAATGGTCACCGAGTTGGGAAGGACCACTGCGAGTCGTAAGGATTGTACCCGGCAACTCATATCTGGTGGAAACGTTGGAGGGCGACATACTGCCCCGAGCTATCAATGGGAAGTACTTGAAGAAATTCCATCCGAGCGTGTGGCAAACTGCGTAAGACGCACGCATGACCGATGAGCTTAAACATCGCCCTTAGGCAAATCTTCTACATCGAATATTTCTAGTACGCAAGCTTTACTAGAAAACTGGGGGCATGTGTTAGCACCCATTTTTGGCAGGTACCGGGTTCAGGAGCACTCAGGAGGGAATGGCGACTCGGTGGTGACCCGACGGGAGCCAACCAAACATATCCAGGATTCGGCTTAGTCACAACCCGGACCATAGGTTCAAGCGCTTACTCGGAAGGAAAGGTGACTCGAAGAGAACTTGGGGTCATGACCCGGCAGGAGTTAACCCGGCATAGCCAGCATCCGGTTTGACAGGACCCGGCGCATGCTAGACTTGAAGCTTCCTGAAGATTCCAGAGCCGCATCGGAGAATCCAGACTCGAGGTGATTTAATGCTTGCAAAGCCCAAAATGGAAGTTGGTGGCGCCAGAAAGAGTTCGGGATCAACCCGGAAGATGACTTTCCAAAAGAGGCAGGAAGATGACGCGTGAAGTCCTGATCTAGCACGAATCCAGCCGGGAGTCTTACCTAGTTTAGAAATAGAAACCGACCTATTTCATGAGTTGTAATCCGTGTAGAAGTACAATTGCTTGTACGGAAAGACCAGCCGCCTCACTATATATATGTAGGAGGTGACGGCCGATTGAAGCTAAGCAAACAATCGACAATCAATAGCAAACTCTACTTTTTACCCTCAAACCCTTGTTCATGCTTCCGTTGTTCGGCGACTTCGCGTAAGTTTCGACGAATATCGACAATCGAGTTGAGAGCGGTCTAATCCGGCTTAACTTAGCCAATCGTCGCCGGCCACCTCTGACGGGGTCCCTCCCGAGGTGTTCGGGCGTCTGGTTCGAAAAGAACCGGCTCGTTGTCTTGCGTATTAATGACAACATAATAATTTAAATCTAATATTGTTTTTGTGAGTTTGTGCAGACTTTAGACAGGTTTGAAGTCCCAGTTGGCGGCAGTACCGCCGTGCTCGGCGGCAGTACCACCAAGCCTGGGGCATGCGAGCCCTTCCTGGGGCTGGCAGTGCCGCCAGCACTGCCGCCAGAACTACCGCCTGGGAGGCACTCTATGAGCCCTGAGCGGCAGTACCCGCCGCCTCCGACGGCAGTGCAGCTGCTGGGGCCTAAGAGCTCTTCCCCAGGGCTGGCAGTGCCGCTCGCACTGTCGGCAGCACTACCGCCCGGGAGGCTCTTTGTGAGCCATTAGCGGCAGTACCGATGCTGGGTTCCTGAGTGCTCCCCTGGGCTGGCAGTGCCGCCAGGAGGGTCATCTGTTAGCCCACAGCGGTAGTACCGCCACCTTACGGCGGCAGTACCGCTGCTGCGGGGTGGACCCCTCCTGGCAGAAGGAGCCGTTTGGTGAACTAAAGTGTGCAGCGGCACTACCGCCAGGAGCGGCGGTAGTACCGCTGCAGTGGAGCAGCTGACCCCAACGGATCCTTTGAAGGAGAGGAGTATAAAAGGAGGGCTTCTCCCCCCTTGGTCTTTAAGGCTCTAGCTCAAGTTTACTCTCTCTCCTCCATTAATGAGTCCAAGCTAAAATTGCCTAGATCTCCCACTCCCTCGACCCAGTTTCGTTGATCTTTTGAGAAGTGAAGTAGGAGACCTAGATCTAGCCTTCCACCAAAGGAATTTCGAATCCTGATGGGGGGATACTTTACAGGTAGGCCCATGGACCCGGAAAGTAGACCCGCCAAGACCAAGAAGGCCAAGGCCGAGTCACGCGTCAAGTCACATGGGCTGGGCTGGAGACAAGCCGACCAAGGCCCGTGTGGAGAAAGAAGCTCGTCCAAAGAGGGAGTCCAAGTACAACCCGGAGTCTAACTTGGAGGATCAAGACGTAGAGTAGGACTCCGTGTTCCGGTGTGACTCGGTATAGCCTGTAAGTCCAGGGACCCGGCAGCCTTTATAAGCAGGGTCCTGGACCTTAGATCAGGAGTTCTAAGCAAGCTTCAACCAGTAGAGAAAAACCCTAGCCACCAGAGAGAGAGAAGTCGCCGGCTCCTGAGTTGTAGGAGCCGGGTCCTTGTAATCGAGATATAATCAAGAGCAATAACATAGAAGCAGGAAGTAGGTCTTTACCTCTAATCAGAGGGGCCGAACCTGGGTAAATCCTTGTTCCTTGGTGAGATTAATCGTTCCTACGTACTTCAATCACCAATGGCCCCAGAACTCATCTTCCCTGAGGAAGAACTTGCCGTGACAACCCCACGACAGTTGGCGCCCACCGTGGGGCCTATGGTGACAAAAGGAGTTGAGATCGTTGGAGCTACTCGTCGGGCTGTGGAAAAACTCGCCATCTGGCGGGTCTACACTGATGAGCATGCTGAGACCGAGATCGATGACTCAGGCTGGACCTCGGAGATGAACGAAGTCGACGAGGGCTACCAGCTTGTCTTTGGAGGAATCAACGTGTTCGTCGGGATGGTTTGCGCGTCGGGTCTTCGCGCGAACTCGGTAGAGTCTGTATCAGAACCAACTGTTATCGTCGAGTCCGATGGCGAGGAGTCGGTCGGAACTTCAGAGGTCGGCATCATCGCCGAGTCTGAGGAACCCCAAGCTGAGAAACCAGAGATGCTGCGAGAGTCAGATTCAGATTACGATGCAGATTCAGAGTCTATCTTACCCTTGTTTGAAGATCGGCTTGGGTATGGGATAGAGGAAGAGGATTATGAGGAGTCGCCAGCACGCGCTCGTGTTGTGGGAGTCTACATGTCTGGAAACGCTGGAAATCAATTTGATCCGGCTCTGTTGACGAGGGAAATTAACGCAAATAATGCCGCAGAGAGGGCGGCCGAGTTAACCAATGCTCGTACTGCGTTGGAGAGGCAACTAGCTGATATCACAGAAGCAAACCGTAGATTGGCCGAAGAGCGAGCCCGAGTCCAAGATGAAGCTCAAGTTGTGCGGAGGCGCCGCGAGGAGCTTACTTCAATTCAACACCGTAGAGCCAGGAGTCGCTTGCATGATGGAGTCCACATCAATCCAACCAATTTATTCACCACACCTAATGGTCCAGGCAGAGGAGCCGGACTAGGAGGCTCAGCGGCAGCAAGAGGCGCCGCAGGAGGAGGAACAGGAGCACCACCACCACCACCACCCCCAGAAGGACCGGGAGGCAGCCGTATCAACGGACCACCGCCTGAAGGAGGAGTCGGAGGAGGAGCATCTGGTGGCTTAGGGTCTCAGCCTAACAGATTTCATACTCCAGAGGGACATTACTCTAATCCTATGGACAATGTTCATGCGGCGACTCTGAGATTGGAGAATATTGTGGTACCAGAGGGACCAGCAGGACAGGAGACTCGTGAGGCTATCGAGTTACTGAAAACAGCTTTGACTCAGCAAGCTTTGTACCCAACTTTTCCAGATGCAAGTAGACTACATTCAACACCCTTTAACTCAGGTACGAGGAGTCGGCACGGTGAGTCCAATCCGGCCAACTCTACAAGTGCAAGGCGTCGTGAACAAGAGAGGAATCGTGCGAATATACCAACTACTTCACGAGCTCAGCTAGTGGTTGATGAAGCAAGGCAACGACGAGAAAGAGATGCAGCAAGAGCTCGGGAGGCAGAGAGGGACAGAGCGTTAGTTGGTGCAGCTAACCCGCCTCAGCCAACGCGGGCGCACGAAGAGGTGACTTCTCCTAGTGCTTCCCCAGCGTTAACAGGACCAGAGTGCCTGTCTGATGCCATCAGGTCCGAGTCCTTCCCCAGCAGTTTCAAGGAGCCGCGCAAGGTTCCAAATTATGAGCCCAACATGGACCCGACCTCTTGGTTAGGTACATACGAGATGGCGATGAGTATTCGCAATGCCACAGGTAATTTGTGTGCCAAATTCATGTATCTTATGATGGAGGGAGCAGCCAAGGTTTGGATGCGTAACTTGCCTCCTAGGTCAATCAACTCTTGGGAGCAATTGAAGGCGGCTTTTATTCAGAACTTCCAGGGCACATGCAAAAAGCTCAGCACCATTGAGGACCTGGAGCGGTGTGTCCAGAGGAAGGGCGAGTCAGCAAGGCACTGGATGAAGTGGGTCTCAGAGATCATTAACTCCTCACAAGGACTCCCACCAGTTTCAGTGCTAATGGCGATGGAGAGAAATTGCAGTTACAATCCCTTGAGTTGGAAGCTAGGTCGTATGAAGGAGAGCCTGAATCAAGGTATTCCCCTTACGATTGGTGAGATCATGGCAGGTGCTAATAAGCACGCTGCCACAGACAAAACGAAGGATCAGGAGGAAGGGACTAAAGGACAAGGTGGCAATGGTCAGAATCAGAACCAGAATCAAAACCAGAATCAAGGTGGTGGCAAGCGGCCATATGGAGATAACTCTGACCTAGTGGCCAATACAAACACTGGAGTCAGACGCAAGGACAATAATTCTCAAGGATATCAAGGACGCACCCCAACTACAGAGGAGGTCTTGAGGATTCCATGCCCTAAACATGCCAAGAACGGTAGATGCGGTCATACCTTGGGACAGTGCGTAGATTTGCAGCGCGCCAGGTTCCAAGGGCCAGGAGGAGGTAACAACAATGGTGGATACAGAGGAAACAATGGAGCCGGAGGACCCGGCAATAACGGCGGAGGAGCCGGCAATAATCCAAACCAACCTCAAGGAGGAGGTAACCAGCAGGGCGGGTTCCAGCAGAACCCGAAGCAGCTCCATGACGGCAATGGGCAATATTATGTCACAACTCGGCAGCAAAACCCGAGTCGTGGCAGTTACCATGTCTTCACAACAAGTACGTCCAAACGTTCCAAGAAGTTAAAAGTTAGAGCTGTTAATGCAGTAGAGCCGGCCCTACCACAGTGGCTCAGGTGGTCAGAGCAAACCATCACATGGAGTCGGTCAGATCATCCTCCAAGAGTCGACGACCCAGGGCAGCTAGCCTTGGTGGTGGCACCTCAAGTTGGGGGCTATACATTGAACAAAGTGCTTATGGATGGTGGAAGTAGTATCAACATCTTATATTATGACACATTCAAGAGGATGCAGCTGCAAGATAGACAGCTAATTCCAACAGAGACAGTGTTCCATGGGATAGTACCAGGGAAGTCGGCCAAACCCATTGGTAAGATTTATCTTGAGGTTGCTTTTGGCACAGTGGAGAATTTTCGTTCAGAGATTATGCCCTTTGAGGTAGTGGATCTTAAGAGTCCATACCATGCTCTCTTTGGTCGACCTGCATATTTTAAGTTTATGGCCAGACCATGCTATGTTTACTTGAAGCTCAAGATGCCAGGTCCAGCAGGAGTCATTACAGTTAATGGCAGCAGACAGATGGCATTGGAGTGTGAGTTAGGTGATGCAGCTATGGCCGAGACAGCTTGTGCTCAAGAGGAGCTGAAATTTTACAAGGCAAACGTGGACCCGGAGGACAACTCCGTCCTTAAGAAGCCGGCCACGGAAGAGAAGATGAAATTCAAGTCAGCTCAGGACACAAAGCAAGTCGACTTTACCCCTGGTGATTCTTCCAAGCAGTTCACCATTGGGGCACACCTCTCTGATAAATAGGAAAGCGCGCTCGTCGAGTTCATCCGTGAGAATCGGGATGTTTTTGCATGGAAGCCATCTGACACGCCAGGAGTCCCGAGAGAACTCGCCGAGCACAGCTTACATGTTAATCCTAACGCAAGACCAGTTAAGCAGGGTTTGCGCAAGTTTCATGATGACATGAGGAAAGCCATAGGAGAGGAGGTGGCTCGGCTCCTCGCAGCCGAGTTCATCAAGGAGGTCTTTCACCCAGAGTGGGTGGCCAATCCAGTGTTAGTTCCAAAGAAAACAGGAGAGTTGCGTATGTGCATCGACTTCACGGGCCTAAACAAGCATTGCCCTAAGGACCCGTTCGCATTACCTCGTATCGACCAGATCATCGACTCCACAGCGGGGTCAGAGTTGCTTTGTTTCTTGGATGCCTATTCAGGGTACCATCAGATCAGACTCAACATAGAGGATGAGCTGAAGACGTCCTTCATTACGCCCTTTGGAGCATTTTGTTACACAACAATGCCCTTTGGACTCAAGAACGCAGGAGCTACATATCAGAGATGTATCCAGAATTGTTTCAAAAAACAGATTGGAAGGAATATTCATGCTTATGTGGATGATGTAGTTGTCAAGTCTCAGAAAGCTGACTCTCTGATAGCAGACCTGACAGAAACCTTTGAGAACTTACGCAAGTACAAGATGAAGCTCAACCCGACCAAGTGTGTTTTTGGAGTCCCTGCGGGCAAACTCCTAGGCTTCATTGTTTCAGAGAGAGGCATTGAGGCAAATCCAGAGAAAATCAAGGCTATCCATAACTTGCAGAAGCCGACTTGTCTGAAGGATGTTCAAAAGCTCACTGGATGTGTGGCAGCTCTAAGCAGGTTTATTTCAAGACTCGGGGAGAAGGCGGGTCCTCTCTACCGACTCCTGAAGAAGTCAGATAAATTCCTATGGGATGAAGAAGCCGACCGTGCTTTTGAGGAGTTGAAGAAAACTTTATCAACAGCTCCGGTGCTTGCAGCTCCTACAGATAAGGAGCCCATGCTATTATATGTAGCTGCCAACGAGAGAGTTGTCAGTGCAGTAGTGGTCGTGGAACGAGCAGAGGAAGGAAAGGAGTATCCAGTACAGAGACCTGTCTACTACATCAGTGAAATCCTAACAGAGTCAAAGCAAAGGTACCCACAGTGGCAGAAGTTGGTCTATGGAGTTTTTCTTGCAAGTAGAAAACTCAAGCATTATTTCCAAGAGCATCCAATTAAGGTGGTGAGTTCAGCACCGCTGGCAGATATTATACGCAACAGAGAGGCAACAGGGCGAGTCGCCAAGTGGGCAATTGAGTTGGGTCCTTATCATATCACATATGAGCCTAGGACATCGATCAAATCTCAAGTTTTGGTCGATTTTGTCAATGATTGGACAGATTTTACATCTTCACCAAGTACCCCTTGGTGCAAGGGAGATAATTTAGCATACGTCCTTCAGTTGCATTTTGATTGTACAAACAACATGGCAGAGTATGAGGCTTTGCTACATGGCCTACGTCTGGCCAAGGAGATGAACATCAAACATATCAGGTGCTTTGGAGACTCGGATCTCGTAGCTCAGCAAGTATCTGGAACTTGGGACTCGAAGGATGCAAACATGGCGGCTTATAGAAGAGCAGTCGAACAGATAGCCGGGTTCTTTTCTGGTTATCAAGTGGAGCATATTGACAGGCGCAAGAACGAGGCTGCTGATGCGTTGTCACGACTCGGCTCTCGTCGAGAGAAAGTACCACCAAATGTGTTCTTGGATGAACTCCATCATCCTTCAGTCAAATTACCCTCAGAGGAGGAGTTAGCCTTTCCAGACCCAGAGTCGGTGTTGGTAGCAGCAACCCGAGCAATCCCAATGTGGACAGAGCCCTACCTAGCATATCTCCTGCGGGGTGACCTCCCAACGGATGAAGTCAAGCGAAACCAACTCGTCAGGCGATGCAAGTCTTACACAGTCATTGATGGCGAGTTGTACAGAAGAAGCGTTACTGGAGTCTACCAGAGATGTGTGTCTCCAGAGGAGGGCAAGCAAATATTGCAAGAGATTCATGCAGGTGATTGTGGTCATCATGCATCCACTAGATCCTTGGTGTCAAAAGCTTTCAGACACGGGTTCTTTTGGTTAACAGCACACTTGGACGCAGAGAAGATAGTTCGAGTCTGTGATGGATGTCAAAGGTACGCAAGGCAAGACCACGTGCCAGCTCAAGAACTCAGAACCATCCCTATCACTTGGCCATTTGCAGTTTGGGGACTCGACATGGTGGGCCCTTTCTCAAAGTCGCCTTGTCAGAAGACCCATCTGCTAGTAGCAGTTGACAAGTTCACCAAGTGGGTGGAAGTGGAACCCGTCAGCAGAGTCGACGGTGCATCAGCTGTGAGATTCTTCAAAAAAATAGCAACGCATTTTGGGTATCCTCATAGCATCATTACAGACAATGGTACCAACTTATCAGTTGGAGAGATGGCCAAGTTCTGCGGTGAGAACAACATCAGACTCGACCTAGCCTCAGTGGCACACCCATAGTCCAACGGACAGGCAGAGAGGGCAAATCAGGAGTTGCTGAAGGGAATTAAGCCTCGGCTCCGAGTCCCTTTGCTAAGAGCCGCTGGAAGTTGGGTTGAGGAGTTGCCAGCAGTACTTTGGAGTATCAGGACGACTCCCAATAGATCTACTGGCTTCACACCTTTCTTCATGGTGTATGGAGCAGAAGCTGTCTTGCCAAGCGACTTGTTGCATGACTCGCCACGAGTCACCAATTACGTTGAGACAGAAAATGAACTCGCCCGCCAGGACTCGGTCGATGCACTTGAGGAAGCAAGGGAGTTAGCCCTTGAGAGATCAGCAGTTTATCAGCAGGACTTGCGGCGATATCACGCACGCAGGGTCAAGACTCGGACTTTTCAGGAAGGAGACTTAGTGCTTCACCTTGTCCAGAATAAGGAAGGGATGCACAAGTTATCTCCACCATGGGAAGGACCGTTCATCATAAGCAAGAATCTGAACAACGGGTCGTACTATCTAATGGATGTGCGAGAGCCGGCAAGCGTGGGCAAAGGAGCTGATACAGCTCATACTCTAGATCCTTATGCAGAGGCAAAGAGGCCTTGGAACATAGCTCAGTTACGTCCTTATTATACTTAAGTTGTAACAGATTCATGAGTTGAAAGGTAATGAGCCCAGTGAGCCATGCCTAGATGTAATCGAATTATTATGATCAAATGAAATAAAGCCGGCTTTTGTGAACATGAGTCCTTTAGTCGAGTCACCCAGTGAGTGCGCTTTGTTCTTTAAATTTTGATCATCGGGTTCTTGGGGGCTTGCTTTTCAGTGAAAAAAGTTAAGCTTAAACTCTTGGACCCGGCACAGTAGCCAAATTTTCCTAGTTTTCTCGCTGGTAAGTCAGATGCATCCTGCACAATATGATCTATCTACAGGCATGACTTGTTTCTCTCTCTTATGGATCCTAAGGAACATATGAGTTAAGAACCTGTCAGCACAAGCTGTAAGAGAAGTCATGCAGGGCCTACTTATTCATCAGTGAAAAACTAGACGGGTTATAAGAACCAAGCCGATTGGCACAAATCCAAAATAGCTAACAAGCTCAATAGTTTAAAGCACCAGTAGTGCATCATTACAACTCAAAGTAGCTAACAAGCTACATAATTCAAAACCATCAGAAGTACATCATTACAAACTAGAATCATCTAGAGAATTGTCCTTAACAGGAGCTGACTCCTTAGCTAGAGTCGGGGAGTCCTTCTTAGCAGGAGACTTGTCCTTTGTTTGAACAGCAGGAATTGAGGAGCCCTTCTTCACAGGAGATTTGTCTTGCGCTTGAGCAGAAGAAGGAGGAGCCGGCTTCAATGGAGGCTTGGTGGCGACTCTCTTCGTTTGAAAGCCAGTACCCCTGGGACTCTTCATATGCTTGGCAAGCTCTGCTTGTTTCTGAGCGTCTCCAGAGACAGCTCTAGAAGGAGTGGGCGCAGCAGGAGTCTTCAGAGTGGGCTCGGCACTAGGAACAGGAGCCGCCGGTGACGAGGAACTCGGCCCGGCAGCAGAAGAGAAGACACCAGCTGGGTCCTGTGATGGGCGGCCAAAGTTTACTATCTCAGGAGTTTCTGGAGCGACTCTTTTGTTCTCCAAATCATAGTGATGAACCCATTCCTCAGGGTCCATCTTATTCGCAATCTCACAAGCGTATGGCCGCACCAATTTCTCTTCAGCCTTGAAATCGTCCTGAGTAAAAGGTTTGCCATCCTCATGTTGCTCAGGCTTACCCATTGTAAGCATTGCTGGCTCAATGACAGTTGGATAGTAGCTGTGGGCTAAAGCCAAGATCCTGATGGAGGCTCTCCTCAATGAAGATTGTTTCCACAGACGCATATAGCCTGGTGCCCTGGACAACTCGTCCACCAGACGTTCAGGCTCTTTGGGGCACTTGCCTTTATGGTTCAGATATTTGACCACAGTTCGGGCTCCCTCTTGCAGCCCATGACAGTAATCAAGCATCTCAGATAGTTGCTTGATTGTGGGCAATTTAAGCTTTGGGGAGTCAGCCCCTGCAGAAAGGAAATCAAGGAGTCATTGTCAGTTGAAAAGCAATTCAGAAAGGTGCAAAAGGAAGCAAGCAAAAGTCATAAACTCACCAAATATATGTTGACACATGGCACCAATGCCTTTTTTGCAAGTGTCGAACACAGCCTTTAGGTCATTATGTGCCTTCTGAGCAATCTTTTTGGCATCAGCCGACTCTTTCTTTACCTGCTCCAGTTGAGCAGCCAAGGCTTTCAGATCCTTCTCAAGCTGAAGGGAGTGTTCTTTTTCGGCCATGGCAGACCTGGCACTGGCAGCTGCCTGGTCCTCAAGCTCTTTCATGTCTCTCTTCATCTTGGAGACAATGCACTGCAATCACAAGTAAGATTTTTGCAAGTCAGAATGGACAAGTCATAAAGCACAAGTAAGCTACACCAGTCAAGTATAGAACTCATGAGCTCCAAGTCGTCACAAGTTAACAACTTGGCGCTTGGGGGCTACTCAGGAGTCAATTTTTTCATACACAGCAAGCAGGCAGGAGTCCTAGACGACAAGTCATAAGCTCCAAGTCGCCACAAGTTAGCAACTTGGCCCTTGGGGGCTACTCGCAGAACAGAAATTTTTCTTCAAGTAAGATGTCAGTAAATTACATATGTTAGTAGCTCCAAGTCGTCGCAGGCTGACAACTCGGCGCTTGGGGGCTACTCGTGCAAAAGTTTTTGGTCTAAGGACCCGACAGACAGTAAATTAGCAGCCCCGAGTCCTAGTAGAGCTAAGGACTCAGTGCTTGGGGGCTACAGTGTGCAAATTTTTCTACATAGCAATTGAGTTCAGTTTCAAATCAAAGCACCTATCCTAGTCACAAGTCACCACAGACAGGTGCTTGGGGGCTACTGGAGTAGGAGGATGCTAGAAAGCATAAAAGGGAAGTCGGAAAAGCTTACTTCATGAACCATATGAAGAGACCTAAGAGCCACTTGTTCTTCATCCTTCAGCCTCGCTAATTGATCATTCAAGTCAACCGCTTCAGCATAAGCCTCAGAAAATGACATGTTATCAGCTACCCGAAGTCGGCTGTAATCGGTAGATGACTTGATCTTGATGGATGGAGAGGTTGCAGGAGTTGGCTTCACTGGAGCCGGATTAACTTGAGGCGCAGTATCAGAAGGCCCAGTCCCAGAGGAGGGCTGGGCTGCAGTTGGAGTCGCTACCCGAGTCCTTGAAGGGGACTCGGGGATGATTGGAGTCATGGTGCACCAGCAGATGCAGCAACTGAAGGACCTGTCCTCGTGCTTGTAGTCTCGGAAGCCGAAGGAGGTGCAGGTCCACGACCAGAGCTGACATCAGCCATGCCTGGGAGCTTGGTCACTTTAGCACAAGGCCGAGCTCTGAAATATGCAAAGATAGAAGTCAGCACCAGAATTAGTGAAAAGAGAAAAAGCAGAAGTCATTTGAATGCAAGTATAGAAACAAAGGAGTCTTACCCAACATTGGTCTCCAGGTCCAAGGAGGCCTGAGAGTCTGAAGAAGGCATCGACATGCCGGAGTGGTAGGAGTCGTCCTTGTGGGGAGGAGAAGCTGATTTCCGCTGGTGCGAGACTGGCAGAGGCTCAGGAGCATCTGCGGCCCATCGGAGCGTAGCTTCCTCTTTCTGGCAGCGATAACACTCTGCACGTGTCTTCAGGCTTAGTAGGAGAGCGAGAGGACCCAAGGACTCGTGAGAGTGGTACCTTGGGAACAGCCTCTCGAGAGCCGTGTATTATTTGAGCTGGAGAAGAGGAGGAGTGACTCCTAGCTGAGGACTCCGCAGATATTGATGGCTAGCAGCAGCAGAGGTAGTGTCAGCTTGTCTAGTGACGGGAGCCTCTGGGGAGGACTCGTCGTCGTCAATTTCCTCCACAATGGGAGCCTCCCGAGAGGA